>CM026288.1:12252032-12469759 GCA_014851415.1 Cnaphalocrocis medinalis
TAGTAAACTAAATGTACTTACATCTTGTCTGCCGAGAAAATGCTATTGCAAATTCAGCCCTCCGATGTTATATTGAGGGTTTGGAGGATCACATTCACTTTTATTGGGCTCTTGTATAGTCACGGTCGAGGTAAATGGATTAATTTTAAAGTGTAGTGTCGAAATAATGAATAGCGATCTACCAGATAGATATATTACTCGGACAGCCGATGAATGTGAGTTTCAATTCCAGGGACCTCCGCTCTGGTACCGAACAAGAACGTCGTCTGCTGTTGCCTACTACCAAACATCACCCCGACTACTCTTCCTGTTGACGGTTCCGCTCGAAGGACTGGGACAAACATCACGGATTGGGGACATTGGATCACGGACTCACCAGGACAGTGATGTTTATGATTGGGTTCTAGTTACCAACGGTTGTGATATGGCACGTACCCACTCCCACTGTACCTAGCTTCTCTATTTTTTATATATACTTTGTTGACAAATAGCCTTTTAGTGATTACCCTAGGTAAAATTGTCACAAAGTAATATTAAAAAAAAGTCTAATATCAGCCTATATAGGTACTGTCCCATTGTAGGGCAAAGGTCCTCCACCCATCCATCATATAAATCAAGCCATCGCTTCTGTAGTGGGATTTGGCTTAATCACTACGCTTGCCTAATGCGGATTGGCGATCACAAACCTGAGCTATGTTCGCTATGAGACCCGCAGGACATCTAAAGTCACGGACATAGCCCCATTGCGTGGCTCAAGTGCCAATGGGCAGGGCACATTGCGAGGAGAACAGACGGCCTTTGGGGTGGAAAGGTCCTCGAGTGGAGGCCGCATGTATAACTTGGCTATCTTTAAGGCAAGAGTGAACAGGCATCTTCTAGGCAAACGCGTGTCATCCTAGACCTCATCGTCACTTTCCATCAGGTGCGATTGTGGTCAAGCGTTGGCCTATAGTCTAATAAAAAAAAAGGCCGCTGTCGTGGCAGGCATCCTACCAGGTAGACCGACGATTTGGTGAAGGTCGCGGGAGTCCCTTGGATGCGGGTGGCACAGGACCGGTCTGATTGGAGAGCTTTTGGGGAGGTCTATGTCCAGAAGTAGACGTCTATTAGCTGAAATGATGATGATGATTCACGCCAAAGCGTGGCTGTACCTGCAGGCCGGCGTCGCAGGCGGCGCGCGCGCTGGCCACGAACAGCGCGCGCGCCATGCGGCACTCCAGCGCGCTGCTCAGCGACACCAGCGCGCGCTCCGCCTCCGCCGTGCCGATACTGATGATGATTGATGCCGAAGCGTGGCTGTACCTGCAGGCCGGCGTCGCAGGCGGCGCGCGCGCCGGCCACGAACAGCGCGCGCGCCATGCGGCACTCCAGCGCGCTGCTCAGCGACACCAGCGCGCGCTCCGCCTCCGCCGTGCCGATACTGATGATGATTGATGCCGAAGCGTGGCTGTACCTGCAGGCCGGCGTCGCAGGCGGCGCGCGCGCCGGCCACGAACAGCGCGCGCGCCATGCGGCACTCCAGCGCGCTGCTCAGCGACACCAGCGCGCGCTCCGCCTCCGCCGTGCCGATACTGATGATGATTGATGCCGAAGCGTGGCTGTACCTGCAGGCCGGCGTCGCAGGCGGCGCGCGCGCCGGCCACGAACAGCGCGCGCGCCATGCGGCACTCCAGCGCGCTGCTCAGCGACACCAGCGCGCGCTCCGCCTCCGCCGTGCCGATACTGATGATGATTGATGCCGAAGCGTGGCTGTACCTGCAGGCCGGCGTCGCAGGCGGCGCGCGCGCCGGCCACGAACAGCGCGCGCGCCATGCGGCACTCCAGCGCGCTGCTCAGCGACACCAGCGCGCGCTCCGCCTCCGCCGTGCCGATACTGATGATGATTGATGCCGAAGCGTGGCTGTACCTGCAGGCCGGCGTCGCAGGCGGCGCGCGCGCCGGCCACGAACAGCGCGCGCGCCATGCGGCACTCCAGCGCGCTGCTCAGCGACACCAGCGCGCGCTCCGCCTCCGCCGTGCCGATACTGATGATGATTGATGCCGAAGCGTGGCTGTACCTGCAGGCCGGCGTCGCAGGCGGCGCGCGCGCCGGCCACGAACAGCGCGCGCGCCATGCGGCACTCCAGCGCGCTGCTCAGCGACACCAGCGCGCGCTCCGCCTCCGCCGTGCCGATACTGATGATGATTGATGCCGAAGCGTGGCTGTACCTGCAGGCCGGCGTCGCAGGCGGCGCGCGCGCCGGCCACGAACAGCGCGCGCGCCATGCGGCACTCCAGCGCGCTGCTCAGCGACACCAGCGCGCGCTCCGCCTCCGCCGTGCCGATACTGATGATGATTGATGCCGAAGCGTGGCTGTACCTGCAGGCCGGCGTCGCAGGCGGCGCGCGCGCCGGCCACGAACAGCGCGCGCGCCATGCGGCACTCCAGCGCGCTGCTCAGCGACACCAGCGCGCGCTCCGCCTCCGCCGTGCCGATACTGATGATGATTGATGCCGAAGCGTGGCTGTACCTGCAGGCCGGCGTCGCAGGCGGCGCGCGCGCCGGCCACGAACAGCGCGCGCGCCATGCGGCACTCCAGCGCGCTGCTCAGCGACACCAGCGCGCGCTCCGCCTCCGCCGTGCCGATACTGATGATGATTGATGCCGAAGCGTGGCTGTACCTGCAGGCCGGCGTCGCAGGCGGCGCGCGCGCCGGCCACGAACAGCGCGCGCGCCATGCGGCACTCCAGCGCGCTGCTCAGCGACACCAGCGCGCGCTCCGCCTCCGCCGTGCCGATACTGATGATGATTGATGCCGAAGCGTGGCTGTACCTGCAGGCCGGCGTCGCAGGCGGCGCGCGCGCCGGCCACGAACAGCGCGCGCGCCATGCGGCACTCCAGCGCGCTGCTCAGCGACACCAGCGCGCGCTCCGCCTCCGCCGTGCCGATACTGATGATGATTGATGCCGAAGCGTGGCTGTACCTGCAGGCCGGCGTCGCAGGCGGCGCGCGCGCCGGCCACGAACAGCGCGCGCGCCATGCGGCACTCCAGCGCGCTGCTCAGCGACACCAGCGCGCGCTCCGCCTCCGCCGTGCCGATACTGATGATGATTGATGCCGAAGCGTGGCTGTACCTGCAGGCCGGCGTCGCAGGCGGCGCGCGCGCCGGCCACGAACAGCGCGCGCGCCATGCGGCACTCCAGCGCGCTGCTCAGCGACACCAGCGCGCGCTCCGCCTCCGCCGTGCCGATACTGATGATGATTGATGCCGAAGCGTGGCTGTACCTGCAGGCCGGCGTCGCAGGCGGCGCGCGCGCCGGCCACGAACAGCGCGCGCGCCATGCGGCACTCCAGCGCGCTGCTCAGCGACACCAGCGCGCGCTCCGCCTCCGCCGTGCCCGCGCCCAGCGCGCCCAGCGCCGGCTGCAGCCCTGCCGAACATACAACACAAAAATTACCTCACCGGCACAAAACTCGTCAAGTCATGGAATGCCCTTCCAGTTCAAGTGTTTCCTCCTTCTTACAATCCTGGGATTTAGGTGGGGAGTGACACGGCATCTCAGCAGGCGTTCAGGGTGAGAGTGACAGACTCAATGGACACTTTGTCTGTTCTTTTGTGCATGTCAATCTCATATTTGGACCTCACGGCCGCTTACCATCAGGAGTGCGGTCATCTGGATTGTCCTCAATATAAAAAGAAAACTGAACTCCTTCAAACGAAGCGTGAAGAAGCATCTCACGGGCGAGTATGGTAGTGCTGATGGCAATTTATTTATTAACTAGCTTTTGGCCGCGACTTCGTTCGAGTGGACTTCAGGTTCTGATGTATAAGCTATATTGTGGTAAAGTTTCATTCAAATCCATTCAGTAGTTTTTACGTGAAAGAGTAACAAACATCCATACATCCATACTTACAAACTTTCGCCTTTATAATAGTAGTAGGATTACTACCGTACTAAACGATAACCTTCGTCTGGTCTAGCCACTCACCGGGGTCGTTGAAGAGCTGCGGCGCGCCTCTCGCCAGCACGGCCAGCGCCTGGCGCACGGCGACCACGGCGCGCTGCGCGTTCCGCAGCTCCGCCGTCAGCACGTTCTCGCGGGACACCTTGCACGACAGGTAGTAGTGCACCATCTGCAATGGAAAACCTATAGCTAGCAACAATATCATACACACAATCTATACTACACTCCACGGGCATCAGAGGATTGTATTTATAAGGTACAAATGTCATCGAGTGAATGGCAAGGCCCAGATGGCAGAACCATTGGAAAATCGATTGTTTTATGCCTTTTAAAAGGCATAAATATATATAAGGCATTTTAGTGTGTCGCAGCCGGATCGTATAATTCGCCGTATTACATTTCGACTACTCGACATATTATCACAAAATCATTACACACAGAAGGTAGACTCAGCCTAATTATGAATTTAGAAGAGTTCGTTGACATATGCTAGGGTTGTTGCCCGGCATGAGTACATCAGCGCGCGGCCTCTACCACAGACCTCGACAGTTCGACAATCTTATGTCATAGGCTAGGATTAATGTGGTCGAAAAGGTGTATTTCCCCGTTAGTGCGCATGCGTGACACGTTTTTAGCTCTTAGTGGGCAGCCTACTTTCTGTGTGTAATTATTTTGTGATATTATGGTGGTGTAAGTGTGTGATATATGATATATGATGTGTGTTATAAATGGTGTGTGATATAATATGGTGTGTGGTGTATTGTGTATCGTGTGTGGTATATGGCGTTGTGCGGCGCGTGGTGCGCCAGCGCGGCGGCGGGGTCCTGGCAGGCGTCGGCCGCCGCCACCGCGCCCGCCGCCACCAGCGCGTGTGTGTAGTGTACAGTGCGGAGTGACTCACGTCCTGCGGCAGGTTGTGCGGCGCGTGGTGCGCCAGCGCGGCGGCGGGGTCCTGGCAGGCGTCGGCCGCCGCCACCGCGCCCGCCGCCACCAGCGCGCTGCCCGCCCAGCATGCCACCAGCGCGCCCAGCGCCCCCACCTGCATAAACACACAACACTCAAAAACATTCTTTATTCTACTTATAGCTGTCAAAGAGGCCTTCGGACCAGGTAGAGTAACAATTTGGGGAGGATAGCTGGCATGAGTTGGATACCAAAGTAGCAAGTAGATAGATTAAAGTGGCCTAATTTGAATCTTAGTTCTTTCACACAACTTGCGCGCGTTTGTTAGAACGCTAACGGTATATTCTCATTCGTTACGGGACGGCTTCATAAGCGGCCAGGAGACCTATTTTTGAATTTTCGCTTCGTCCAAACAAAACTACTCGTTTTGCAAGTCACGTCGTCTCGTGAGTCGCATGATTCATAATTTTCCCTATTTTTGAAATCACTCGCTTAGTGTGTCGCCAATCTTGTCAAAGTATAGTCCTTTTCACGAAAAGAGTCCCCCGGATTTTTGATGAACTAAAATGACATAGGCAGTCTACGTAATGAGTGGGAAAGAGATAGAAAGCCTATTTGTATGACAAGTGGCGCCGCTCCCAGGGGACTTTTTTCGTAAAATGGACTTTATAGTGTTAACTCGTTAATATTTGACGTAAATGCGACCACTCGCCTAGCGGAAACGAGTGGTTTACACCACTCGTTGCAAATCGCTCGTTTTCGAATGATTCAAAAATGCGGATGTCAAAAATCATGCGAGTCACACATTTTTTAGTGAGACGACAATTCAAAAATAGGTCTCCAGTAGGCCTAACATGCGTACCGCGACCAAATGTTGTCGACTCTCGTCCGCGAGAGCGCATCCTTCTATCCCGCTCATTGCTCAGTCAGTGAGCGAGTAGCAAGATATGTTTTTAAAATTTCGCGTTGCATTATACAAATACTTTACATAAACGGGACTAAACGCGACGAAATTAAATAAGTACATTTAAGCACTTACTGCCTGACGTTTCGGCTGCGTTACAACAGCCGTGGTCACAAGCGAAGTTCGCTTGTGACCACGGCTTTAGTCCCGTTTATGTAGAGCGAGTAGCAACTTGCGCCGACACAATACGAGTGTCGACATCATAGTGTATTAGAGTGTGTAGTGTGTGTGTATAATAACATCTTTTGTACACCATTTTATGCAAATAAATACTTTGACTTTGACTTTTGACAAATTTATCTTGTGGCGCGCATGTTAGCCCGGCTGGGCATACTCACACAGAGCAGCAGCAGCGCGCGCCTGCTGCGGCGCGCGGCGGCGGCCAGCAGCGCCACGCACACGGCGCCGCCGCAGCACCAGCCCGCCATGCCGCCCGCCCACCGCGCCGCCTCCCACACCCACACGCGCTGCGACACAACATACTCACACAGAGCAGCAGCAGCGCGCGCCTGCTGCGGCGCGCGGCGGCGGCCAGCAGCGCCACGCACACGGCGCCGCCGCAGCACCAGCCCGCCATGCCGCCCGCCCACCGCGCCGCCTCCCACACCCACACGCGCTGCAACACAACACATAGAGATACAAACTCTGTGATAACAGAACATTAAAGATAAGGTTGCCATACCTACTGAACAGTTTGCCCGAAGACATTCGCCGGGAACAAAATAAGAATATTTTTAAGAAAAAGCTAAAAAAATATTATTTATCTAGTTTAGATTAGTCTTTAAGCTTTTTTTGCAATGTTAGAGACTCGTGATCCTGCAGACAAACTATGGAAATAGTTTTTGTGTTACCTATACAGAGTGTATCTGTGAACATTTACATCCCTTTAACCACGTGCTTTACCAACCATTCTGACTGAACAACATTTGTTCGTTGATTTTTGAAAATTCGCATAAAAAAAAACATCTTTCCATACAAAGTTGGTCACGTGACATTTTGTATGGGTAGTCTGAAAAATTTTCGATGAATTTAAAAAAGTGGTTGGACAAATGTTGTTCAGAATGTTTGATAGAACACGTGGTTAAATGGATGTAAATGTTCACAGATACATCCTGTATACTTAACTTTATCTATTTGTGTTACAATGATGCTGTTTTTTTCCTAAATAAATAAATTAATAAATAAACACCGAGCGCGAGTCGCTTGTGCTGTGGTGTTTCACGCCCCAAGTGACATTGAGATGGGACACAGACACAGTCTTTGTAGGGAGTGAAGAAACTCACCGGGGAAAGAGCCCTTAGCAAGTACCTGGTGAGGGTCTTCTAAGATTCGGTCCGTATGCCGAGACGGTAGGAAGGACCATGGGCTGGTGGACGAAGACACAGGTCCCGTCTTAACAATGCCGGCGTGCACCAAGAGGTTTAGCACCTCATTCCTGCCCCGAGCTATCAAATCAAATGCCTTTCCAGTTCATGTCTTTCTTCCTTCTTACAATCCTTTTTTAGGCGAGGCGTAAAACGGCATCTCAACAGGCCTTCAGGTTGAGGATGACCGACTCCGACCGACCGACAAGTATTTTTTCTGTTCTTTTCAATCTCATATTTGGACCTCACGGCCGCTTACCATCAGGCGGAGTGGGGTCATTTTGATTGTCCTCAATATAAAAGAAAGACAACATTTGCGCTTGTAACACTTCAGGTGTTAATATCATTTGGTATCTATACCCACAACATTTTAACAATGTATGGAAACTTGACAGTTTAATCTGCATAATAAGAAAAATAATGCCAAAAATGTTGGCGAAACCTGAAAACGTCACTTGAAAATGTCATAAGTGACATTAACAGATTTGACAGTGACGTATCTGTCGTAGATTTTTTGGTCTTGAATTCCAGTTTGGAGTATATAAAAAAAGTAATTTGACCATTGTGTGAATAGTAACCTTCATAAAAGCGTCCAAGTTGAGCGCTGCGAGCGGCCTCCGCAGGTTGTCAGCAGCGGAGGCGGCGGCGCTGGCGTTGTTCCGCAGCGCCGACAGCGCCCGCAGCAGCGTCCCCAGCGCGGTCTGGTTGGCTATCGGCGCGTCCAGCGCGTCCGCTAGTCGCGCGAGAGGCGCGCGGGCGCGGGACCCCATCGCTTCTTCTAGTATACTTGACTGAAAGGAATAATCACAGCATTTCAGTAAGTGATACATACTAAGTTACTAACATTTTCGACAGACTTCTAATGGAAGTACTTTACTAGCTGATTTAAGCGGTCATGTCTTTAATACATATTATTATGTAAAACATAACTGAAATTACTATTTTTTCTATTCATAATAAACTGTTACATAAGTCATGAACCTACGAAAGGTTTGGATACTTTTGGTCCTTCGAGCCGGATATATTTTTTTGGCTCAATTTGTTACATAGTAATAAATTCTTCTTTAATAAATAAAGTAAGCCACTTCTCAGTTACTAGTTGTGGTGTGGAAAGTGCGAAAGTTACAAATAAATTTACGGGGTTTTCCTATAACATAAGGGAATTCTACTTTACTAAAGTAAGCCGCCTCTCAATTACTAGTTGTGGTGTGTAAAGTGCGAAAGGTGCGAATAAATTTACGGGGATTATAATTGAAACGGAACTGACTTTTCATACTATATGAACGAAAGGTCAGTTTGGTGAACAGTTAACTACTTGTGATGTTTTACCTGGTTCTTGACCGTGTTGACGAGCGCGGCGAGCTGGTTGCCGGCCTGGATGCTCTGCAGCATCGCGTTGTGCAGGTCGTCGTTGCCGAAGAGGCCGACGCCGATCGCGCCGCAGCACAGCACGGAGAGGATCATCAGCGTTATCTGGAACGGACGGAGATTACATGAATCTTCAGGGACAGGTCAGAAATTAATTATCCTACTTTTAGGAAAAAACACTTCTTAAATAGTTCAAGGCTAGACATTTGACTTGTCTAAGGTTGCGTTTCCACAGAAGCGGAGCTGCGTGAAGTTGAGCGGAGACTTGTAAAAATTTACCAATCACGTTGCTCAAAATACACATCTCATCTCTCACCTCAAACCTTCTCTGGGCTTCCACGAATATTTCAAGACCAAAATTAGCCAAATCGGTTCAGCCGTTCTCGAGTTTTAGGCAGACTAACGAACAGCAATTCATTTTTATTTATATAAATAGATAGATAGATTGATTAATTGATCATATCATGTCATCATCAGCAAGTTTCAGTGAACAGCTGAACATAAGCCTTAACCAACGTTCGCCATCTCAAATACTTCATATAAACGGGACTAAACGCGACGAAAATTAATAAGTACATTCTAGCACTTACTCCATCTCACTGAAAACAGTATTTTCTAGTTCTTTATAGAGGTACTTACTGTTGTTATCAGGGTAACATAATTTCAGTTTATGTAAACGAAATCAAGTTAAAAGAAGTGTAGACTTTCACAAATCCAAAAGTCTTACATACTTGCTAAACAATTTCGTTACGAGATTTATGGCATGTATTGACTAAACATTTTTCAACGCTTGAAACCTATTATCATCACAAAGTAATAAGATACTAAAATATATTATTAATACTCATATTTCGCTGATACGCCTCTAGCATAATTATGAAACTCGTTGATAGAAAAGGTGATTAATGAATCAAAACTTGCTAATTTATACATCGAAATGAGTTCCGTGTTGGCTGAGATAAAAGATAGGATTTACTGCTTTATTGAGTGTGAATAAATCATTCACGCCCAAGAGGGTACAGTCGAGTTATAAATAGTTTCCACTGCGAACTAAATCCGAGTGTATCTCACACGGATAGGGTTGCCACGTAACAGATCTAACTTGAAGAATATTATCCTGAGATAGATAGTTATTATTTAATTTATTGAATAAATATGATAATACATAAGTAATTATGGATTATTATTACTATAGTCGGTATGGTGGTAAGACAGACAGTATTCATAATTGTAAGTTTAATTTAAAAGGAGAAAAATACTGTAAAGGCGTACGGATTGGTTTTCAAAAAAGCCTACTATACAATACGTTTCTTGGTAAAAATGACTGTAACCAAAAAAGTATTAAAAGACATGTTACATTATTTATTATTAGGTCTATTGTTGTTATTTGTTTTGTCATCGATGAAAAATAGCTAGAAAATGTAATCAACTGGTTTAGTTAGGAAATTAATTAAGTAAATTATAAACAACGGAAGCCTTTTTTGCTGACACATCAATGTTGAAAGAAAAGCTAAATGTATACTCATATTTATAAAATGGAGGCAACCAGTAACTTAGTGGTTGCCTCCATTTTATAAATATGAATTCAGAACTTAAATTTAAACAACAGCACAACAGCATAATCTGTATTTTTAACATTGGAACTATATCAGACTTCGTATTCCTCAATTTTTTCTCAACTGACAACCTTAAAACGGACTATGATATAATCCGCATCTGGGTCTGATTGGTTGCCGAAAGCGATCCTTAAGTGTGCGTTTATGATCATAACACTCCAATATAACGGGGTCTATGCCGTCCAACTGTATGTAAAACACATGGGAGACTGAACTCTGTCCAGATGATTATGAAGTTATGAGGTCATTGACAAAAGGAACTGTATAACGGTTAAAATATTAACTATTGTATAAAGCATTATGCTTCGATCATACAAACCCTAGTCAAAGCGTGAAAGGATGTTCAGATGTTCAAATTGCCAAATATTTCCATTCAACACACCGCAAGCGTTAATTTCAAATCAAGTCAGTTTTTAAGATTCAGCAATAACGTAGGCTACGTTTAACAGCAGTAAAACGGCGATTAGCTGATTGATTAAAAAGTATTGAACGTCAACGATGGTGTTTCCGAGCAGATATGAACTATACTATACATAGTGATCTTCAAGAAAATGATCTTACAGCGCATTTGTGATGCCTCAGGTGTTGCAGATGTCCATGGGCGGCGGTGATCGCTTACCATCAGGTGAGTCGGCAGCTCGTTTGTAATGTAAAAAGGATAAATCTACCTTCAAAGCTGTGATGCTCCTCGGCGGACGCGGCTTCCTGTCGCAGCATCGCGTGAGCAAGTATATGAGCAGCACCGTCAGCGTCAGGATCAGCCACGCGCCAGGTATCGAGCCGAGGATGCCCAAGCTCTGGAACCATAAACAAGAGTCTTAAATAGGTACGACAATTCGATTTCCAAAGTCTTCATCGCAGCATATGCCTTTCCATTTGAAAAGTCGCATTCGTCACGCACCTACTTAGGTGTAGACTAGCGAGTTGTACTTGTAACGTAGGGGCAGACGGGCGGGTGCACCGCTTGAATCAGTACCTCGCCAGAGGACGTTGTTGCAGACTTACCTCAAGGTAGACGGGCGAGTTGACTCGGTGACTTCACGACTCTCATCTACCCCGAAGTAGACGAATGAGATCCCAGTAGTATCATTGTAATTGCCAGACTCCTCAAGTCCTGAAGCATGGTCGAAGCGTTACCCCGGCTCTAAAAGATACTGCTTTTGGTGCAACCGGGAATCACACGCCGAGATGACGAGCTAGTTGTTATGTAGGCTGACGGACGGTGCGCGTCTCGGTACGGTATCAAAGGATACTTGACTTATAGGTATCGTACCGAAACGGGCAAGTCGGAGACATACTTACGGGGTAGACGGGCGTGTTGGTGACATACCTCGAGGTAGACGGGCGAGTTGGGCGCGAAGGTGTCGTTGACGCGGTGCAGCGTCACGTTGACGTGCGGCAGCGCGTGCAGCAGCCGCGAGAGACGCGGCGGCGTGTACTCGTCAGAGACGCCCGACGCGCCCATCGCGACCTCACACGTTCACACCTACCAATAACAAAGTAATCATTATATGTGCAATGGTTTTTGTGGGTGTAATTTACCGCTTATCTGAACATCTATAAGCAGAAAACTCATCCTCGTCATGAGCTCTCACCGTTAGAATAGAAACAGACATAACAAGGATCTCCATAAATTGACGACGAACCCGTTGCTCGACCACCGGTCACCAACTAGCGCTTAACTTTGGCCATTCCATTCATGAACAGATTACTCAGTGCGTTATACCCATTGATAAGGATCAATGGCTCTGACTCACTTAATTTTAAGATAGGAACAAAGACAAGCGATATCTCCTCAGATCGGTTACAAGGCGAGAGGTCATCAACTGGCGGAGCCTTTGCCTCCTCCTTAATACCTATGACGCATAAAAATCTACCTCATCAATGGCTATGCCCTGGAGGAAACAAAAGCGCGCACAGCACACGTATGAAAGTATTGGAAACACCGTTTCGGACGCCCCGCTTCAAATTAGGTCCTCTCTTCGGTGACTCACCACACTTCACAATTCTTTTTCAGACTTCTATTCTATTAAGTCTTTCCTTGACTTTCTTGATGGGTATGAACAGATTACTCAGTGCGTCACAGCTCACAGCCATTAGTTGGTAACAATCAATGGATGTGACTCAAACTTCGGGATAGGAACAACAAAGACATAACGGGCGATATCTCCACAGATCGACGCATACGTTTCGCGACGCTCGGCCGCCATCTGGCGCATAACTTTTGGCCCCCAGATGCGCGCATATTGTTTACAATGAGCGACTTCTATGGAAGTGTTATTTTAGACATTCCCGTCTTTGAGGCTGATTTGTCGCGGCAGTTTATCGAAGAATGGGTCATTATGCTTTGGTGTTTGACAACGCATTCCTAGTTAAGGTATTAGCTATAGCTAGTCACCCTATTAATGTTTAAATATTTAAAATTTTAAGGACGACCGTCCAGCAGTAAGACAATTTAGGCTAACAAAAGAAGGACAATGTCATATTAGGTTTCTTAAGCGACAAGTAGGAAGCAGAGGATCACCTGGATGGCTGACGATTTCCTTTCAGGAAAAACTAACCTCGAAGTCCAAATAGTTGATGTGCCTACGACGCCATATCCTCCGTCACGCGCTGGACCATGTTTTCATCGGGAATGCATCTGTAACAATAAATAGAGAGTTGTATAACAGTCGTCCATCGCTTGACTACTTATAAAATATTCATTTCGGGACTTTATAGGTTACGAATTATACCAATAGATGGCACTAATGATAGATTTGAGAAACTCAGATATGTCTCTCTCTCTATCTCTCCTTTTCCTAAGCACTGTTTGTCATCTTAGTTTGGATGCGACAGATATATTCTCATTCGTTACGCTTTCGTTTTAACAACCAGTCTTTGAAAGTTTTCAGAAAGCTTTTGATCTTTCCATTTTAGCATAATCGCTTAGTAGTTCATCATAAATCTCCCAAGTTAATTGTTTCCCCTTAAGCACATGAAGATCCTTGAGACAAGCTGCGACATTAACAGGCAAAGAGCATGATATAAATATGCTTAATTAACGTATACGGCCAATTTACAACGAAATCATGCCGGATAAAGTCGTAATGCAAAGCAATAACTTGCTGGATGCTAATCCACAGTATAGGGAGATCAGTGAAATAAGGTGTTTAATTTATTGTTTTTAGGCACATAGACTCCGATGGCTCGGCCACATTGAAAGGATGGTATCAGATCAGGGCGCCAAGAGGGCATATCTTGGGCAACCTACGCTTCGCCGGCCAATGGGGCGCCCACGCCGCTGGCGGGATGTAGTAAACGCGGACCTGCAAGAATTGCAAGCAGGAGATTGGCGACAAGCTGCACAAGACCGAGACAAATGGCGACATCGCATATCGGAAGGCCAAGACTCATTTTGGGTCGTTGAGCCATCGGAGTAAGGAAGTAATTTATTGTTCCATTACGACTGGCCTACTTAACTTTACCACCTACGTCCTAACTTCACCTAACCTAAACGCACCTTTTTGGTTTCCCATGGGGAAATGCCGCCAGCCGCTGGGTGGGGTCGACGTCAGTATGTACGACCTTCACTATTAATAATGTCCTCCTAACCCGATATTTCGGCTATGGTGGCCAATTTGAACAAGGCAGGACGTGAGTGACACGACTGAAGAGATATCAGCGTAGGACCAACGGCTTAATGTGCTTGCTGAGGCAAGGGGATGCAAGACCGCAACTTCCAGACTTCGGGCTGAGCCTAATAGATTACTTAGCCAAAAACCTGAGATCCACAGCCGTTTCTTAAAAGTGCGACCCGAAAGCCACTGTGCCACCGAAGCAGTTATAAAATGCCCAATGTGTACTTATGACCTACAAACATAATGACACTTGCAGCACTTAGTATTAACTAACAAGAAAAAATAAGTTCAAATAGATGGCACAAGTTGGCAGCACCATCTTTGTGAGAGTAACTATAGGTGGCTGTACTTTGTATGAACTAACAAAGCAAATTAAATTCAAATAGATCGCAATTAGCAGCACTGTCGGAGTGCACGTTCAATAATACGGACTAAATGACTATGTCCTTCAGAATCAAATGAGTACTCCTCACAGATAGATCCGTTTGCAGGTTGCATAACCCAAGGTGGAGTTGATCTCCTGCTGTCATTAGCCGCAGTGCATTGTGAGTATTGTGACAAATTGACGGCAATCAGTGGCGGCTAAACAGCGAATGCACTCTAATTGCTTTTAATTATAATCAGTTTGCGGCGTGGGAACAGACGCTTTAGTCTAATGCCGCTGCCTGTATGATAACAGCTGGCTATATCAGAGATTCTTCGTACGGACGGTGGCAGGTCAAGTTATATAGGATTCTATAGAATGGAAAAGTATCACTTGTGTCTCAGACATATTAAGGTCAATGCCCTGTCCGAAAAATATACTCGAATTTACTTCGTGCAATTAGTTTGCAATAGTAACGGAGCAAGACAAGACTTCTACATTATCAATAAGCCCATCCCCAATTCCACAGATTTCCAAATGTCCGTCATTCGATTAGGTCTAACGGGCCGGACCTAATCGAGTGACTGACAATTCCCACCAAATCGATTATTCAAAAGATTACCTACCCGGAGACGTAGCCTTTCATCCGCTTAATTGGAAGGTGCCAGTCCGTCACGTCAAGCGATACAAAGATTAAATTATCGTAAGAACCATATCGATAGATGAATATCGGTGTCTGTCAGTCTGTCGAATATATTTTCTTTAACGTTTTATAATAATGAGGAACAAAAAATTTATACTATTTACAAAGAGGTAACTTCCGTACAGCTTCAAGGCTTACAGGTTAACCGAAAAAACGAAACACTTGCATGATGTGATCCACGCCCAGCGCCATCTATTGACTAAGTTTTTATGTATTCAGAACGAGGTAATGTCCTGAAACGAAATGAAGGCGGGCCTCTAGTAGGTAGTGTAGGTACTTAAACAAAACTGCTTATTTTTGTCGCACACGGCGTCTCTCATCGAAGTGGTTTTTAAGTCGGGTCTAGGTGACACAGATACATATCTATCTAGCTTACCCAAGAGCCTCAGTAGAATAGTAATAGAATAAAAAAAATATATTCAAGTTAAGTCATACATAACACTTATAAATCTCAAAACATCTGATTCGAAATTTCGATTCCGAGATGTAATGAAAACTATAGGAAGGGGAGGGCTCAATAAGGTATTAAGTTTATTAACATTATAAATTAAAGACCTCACCACAATCTCACCGTTCATTACAGTAAGCTATATGACAATGTTAAAATACTGTAAGCATAGACAGGCTAGACTTTTATTGCACTCGATTTAATCTCCGTGGGTTCGATTCTCAAGGGAATCGGATTATGGATATCAGGTTTATTCATTGCGTGACTCTATCTTACAAAACTTTATGTACAACGTACGTACTGTAGGAACAAAGACAAGAAAACGAAGCTCTTGAATGAATTGATGTTTCTTTGTAAATAATGGCTGCCCAGCTGAAATGTGATTGGGCTGATCATGTCTGCTGTATGCCGGAAAATCTTTGGGCAAATATTACCACAAAGTGAAGAGACCACGCGGTAGGCCTAGAAAGTGATGGAGGGACGAATTTGACGCCTACTGAAAAGACTAGCCTACCGTGACGGATGGAATTGGATTGGAAGGTGGGGAGGTCTTTGTCCTGCAATGGGAGTGTACAGGCTCATAATATTAACAATGATGAGTTCTTGCAATAAGCCGACGATATTAAAACCGATTGAAAATTTCCAAGTTACGGTGCATTTAACTAATCGGAACTCATGTTTCATTCCCAAGAGTGACGCGTTTGACAACAACCGATGACGTCACTGAGTGAATCACTCTGACACGTTAAAAGCTCTCGACGCGCCGCGGGCAGATAACTATTGACAGCTCCCCGCTTAAGCAATTATATTGTAAAATATTCACAAATAAAATATCCATAATCCAATTTGAAACTTTTCCGACACGTGTCGACGCGGAGCGGCCATCAAAATGTTTTCATTTTCATTTGTTTTGACTTACCTAGTCCATTGTCGAAAACAAATTGTATTATCGGAAACAGATTGTTTACTATAATAAATTAGTCCGTGACTGTTGTACTTAGTTTAAAAGTACTACTACTAGTACAGGGTGAATCAATAAAATAGCGCGCGATATGCAAACGGTTACGATATTGTAGAATTTTAAATTGAAATCCTTTTAACATGACATTGTGCGATGTAGGTAAGAGAAGAGACGTAACTACGTATCTCAATGCTGTTGTGTATGTGCAGACGGCGTATGACGAACTATGATGGGACACCAAAGAGGAATCAGGCGCAGGACTAGCGGCTGAACTTGCTTTCCGAGGCAAGGTCGGCCAATTTCCTGACTTTGGGCCAACACTAATAATTTATCAACAGAGAAACTCAGGTACTATCAAATTTTGGAACGACCCAGGAATCCAACCCGGGGCCCCAAGCGCAATCAAAGCATTTACCCAATTACGAGCATCAGTGTCGCTCTCTGTAAACTATTCTACTTACAGAGAAAGGGCAGGTATTATTTTCCCATAAATAAAACCACTGAAATATGCAGTCATATGAAAATTATATCCACGTGTATCACTTATCCATTACTCACAGGTTTGGCAGTCAAAATGTTGTTTACCTCTCGACCTGACAAAACATCTAATACCATGACATTATCACATCCACAGTAACAGTTAAGTCTCGGCAACAATTAATGAAATTACCTGTAGTTAATGACTAATTCCGATCCGACGTTGTTAAACGACGTTTAAAATTATTCTCTGTAATCAACGCTGATGTCCGTATTCTAGAGATTATAAAGTAAGGTAATTTTCTGAACACGAACTCTGATATGTGTTTTGATGGACCTTATAAGAAAGGGCATTTTTATATACCGCTCGTCTGCTACCTATCACCAAAAAAAGAAGTCTGCACATCAAAAAATTGGGAAATTGATGAAAAATACAAATCTTTTAAATAGCAGACATGCATAAATGTTATACAATATTAAAAAACGAGTACCAATTTGATATCTTATACAATTTCAGAATTATAACTAAGAATAATAACAAACTGTGATAAATATATACTTAAAGAAGGACGCAACAAATACGCTATAAGGTAACACTCAAGGAAACCTCAAGCCCACCTCCAAGCCAACTCCACAGTAATACCTACGCCCGATTCATCTCATTCATATTTTGCTTGCATCGCAATGACCCGTCATTTTCTTCGACAGAATTGTTATCATCAACAGAGATGAAAATGATGAGACCTTCGAGCACGGTGCACGTTCATTCAACGTTTGTGAAGCTGATGATGCAGTTGTGTTGTGTGACAAGATAAACATTTTTCTAAATGATGAGATCAGTCACGTATTTGTGTATCATAACGGTGATTGTGTGCGTTTCGTCCACGACTTATCGGTTCGGTGAGAAGACGGCCGCGTCTAAGTTAGTGCACAGGGAGAAGGTTTTTTTGGAGGCAATTCCTTGGAAGAAACGGACCAAGATTTACGAGTACAACGGACCTTCTGATTTAGAAATAAAGGTATCTTCTTAATCTATATAGATTTTTCTTATGTTCTTAGTGAGCGTTATACGGGTGGTTGTGGTTCGATGTAGACGTGACATCCTCTGAAGTTTTCAAATCTATGTGCGTATTTTCACCATTTGCTCGGGGGTGAGAGAAAACCTGCACCTTTCGGGATGTTTCTGAAGCATGTAACCTGTCATTCAGTTAGTCTGGTTTCCCTGCCAAAAGGTTACGAAGGTCAGACTGCAGTCTAACTTACTTACTCCACTATTAGTGGAGTGGACCACTAGCTCAGCGGCCCGAAATGAGTGAAACAAGAGAACGCCATTTTGGTCGATCCTGCAGTACTTGATGCCAATAATTAGTTTGAAGCGGCCAAACGACAGTCGCTCTATTGTATTTTTTATCAAACTCCACAAATAATTAATCATGGTCTAAGCGTACCCCGGGTTCCAATGCGACAGTTTTGGACTTAAAATGCCAAATGGAGCCTTCACTGGCGGCGACACATTTAGCGCGATCACGGTTTATCGAAACTTGCAATTTTAAAAGTATTGCAGTACAATATTTCCTATGTCTTTTGCAGGCCATATACTGCTACGACTATCAAAACAGCAAGGCGACTGTGAACCTTACGGAAGGCGGAATAGGGACCAACCACTTCACGCTCAACATGAAGACCCAGAGCAGCTACAGGTTGGACTACACGATCGAAGTATACGAATGAATGAGCGTTCATTCAAAACGTAGTATAAGTGATAAATGTTCCTATTTTAGTAAATTAAAAATTATGTTTTAAATGTAGGTTCTACTACCCTACTGCGTGTTTCTATTATAGCCTAACTGCCGCACTCAGTGAGGTTAATGAAACCTTAATTGTCACTTAAGTAAAAATAGAACTTTATTTTGATAGACATAAACACCATCCATAATTAAGATAATGAGCATTAAGGTTAAATGACGTCTCTGAGTGCGGCAGTAAGAGCCCATATTGGCCTTATTCCTCATTTTAAAAAAGATGAGAGAAGAGCGTATCTACTCCTTTCTACTATTTCAAACTAGCAAATTAATGATTTCATCGATCAATTCTAGTTAGACATTACATTCCAAAATCCAAAAGCTGGAATATTATTGAACAATAATCCACAGCTTTGGATTTTGGGAAGTTGCTGACAATTCAGAATACGAAACTTTAACTTGTTGGAGTGTGTTCAAACATTAAAGCGATATAAGTAATATGGACGGGCGAGTAACAAGTGAGTGTGCCCGACATGGGTAGGGTAGGGTCGTGAATCGTGATTACTGAATTATGACGTCACTGGCTAGGGTTCGGGGCTGGCGTGTGACAACTCCATTTTGAAGAACTAATGCTCATTTTAGGGAACACGATATGGCAACGGGATGTTTTGATGTTTTATCTATTGTGCATAGGTGCATAGGCATAGTAAGGAACCGTCATCACGTACATTGACCTGACGCTATTGTATGTTGCTTAAGCACTTGTGTTGTGGCTATCCGAATCAATTAAAATAATAACTAAATACCTACGTAACTAATAAATACGTCCAGTTCCGATGATCGCATGAGTCATTCGAATTCATTTCGACCACAAAGCGATGACTTCATTACAAAAACAAGCAAATCAAAATACAATTAAGAGTCTTTTTGTAGGAAAAAAACTAGTTTAGTTAAAGTTTTCCTGGTGCTTAAATATGAGAGAAAATAGCTAGGGACGCGGAAACGATGCAATTTTCGATTAAAATAAAAAAAACACATAAATCTGCATTTAATCTACTCGTCGTCTCTTGTCTATGAATCCAAAATGTCGAAAATCCACGTCTTAAATTATAGATTAGTAAATTATTGCTTCAAATCCAATTCCTATCCGATCCGTTGTATTTCTACCAATACCAAACTATCGTGAGAAGGAAACTTGGGACGTTTCGGATAGTTTCTGATGTTCCTGAGGTTTTCTCTTAAGAAATTCTCGGTGTTTGCCCGAAGTCTGAATGATGGCGATTTTGTACTCTCTTGCCTCGAAAAAGCACGTTAAGCTGTTGATGAAGAAGAAGGATCAGGCGCAGTTGCAGTAAGAGAATGGAGAGTGCACTTGTATCTGCGCACGCACTTATGCACTTTAAATGTCTTGAGTGTGACGCTGGCTGGTCGTTGAGATTGAAATATCGATTAGGAGGACATTAAAGATTGGTATTGCGTAAGAACAAGTCAGCTAGGACAGCAGCTTAAAATAATCCGCCTAATGTTTTATTACGATTCCGTTCGAATAGATAGTGGAAGGATTTGTGAAGAAGTACAGTGAGAGCTGTATGAATTTAACACCATACGGCTCTGACGCGAACTCCGCTCAATAGTGAGTATAGAGTTTTTGATTTTGATCATCTACTTTTGCTGTTGACTGTACGAGCAATAGATAGGGAGCAATGCATGGAGGGACTTGGGCGACTTTAAATGCCAGTATTTTTTTTTTGTGAGAACTGACACTGTCGTCTACAAGTATCCTCCAAAGAATCTCATACTTCCCACCTCACACGTGTTTGTTAAATTACAGCTCCTGCCAAGGTTACAGTGATAAAGCTGTTTCCAAGGAAGTGTTCAACGTGAGTTTGACATCTAGCGCTATGTATTATTAGGACTTTTGGAGAATTAGAACGTTTCATTGTAATACTTTTATCAAGTACTAGTGGTCCGCCCTCACTTCGCTTCGGGACAGTAATTCAAAAATGAACCAATAGATGGCGCTGTGTCCAATTACATCGCGCAAGCGTTTCGTGTTTTCGGTTTACCTATAAGCCTTGTCGTTGTCTATAGAAGTTATCTCTTTATAAATAGTATAGATAGATATTCTTAACCAAAGTTATGGGGGTGCAATAATTTCGTGAAAAGGTACTCCAGCTGGTTTTCTAGCTCTTGCGCTTTCGCTTAGCTTGTGTTGCTTGGGGGCACACCCACATGGATCACATAGATAATTCCCGAATCATAGCATGCCCTAGAGGCCTAAAGCAAGGTACCCAACCATTGGCTTGGCACACGACACAATATTAGCGATCGCATCACTTGGTAAATTACATCGCGCAAGCGTTTCTTGTTTTCGGTTTACCTATAAGCCTTGTCGTTGTCTATAGAAGTTATCTCTTTATAAATAGTATAGATACGCGCCGCGTTAAGCCCGCTGCAAATAATGTTATAAGATCTGCTCGATTCTAAAATCCGCGTCTTTTCACGCGTCTTATCTTGTTTTGCAAATTTTAGAGATGGCAACCCTACTATTGTGGACCCACCCTCTTCCTATGGTCCTTCCCGCCTTCAATACCATCGGTCGTGGGAGACCTAATAGTGAACCAGTAAAATTATGCTATGGACAGTGCAAGTGTGGAGTTGCGACGGCGAAGAGGTGGCGGCTCGGGACCGGCATGTTGGCGGCGTCTTGTGCAGGAGCGATTATGATATCATTACACCTTCTTAAAATGACACGTAGATACTTATGTATACCTTTATAGGTTCGCTATCCCTATCTTAGAGAAAGGGGCGTGACGAAAGCGCAGATGCATCGAGGTCGTTACACGCTCTCGATCGCGCTATTGTACCTACAGCCACACGTTTAAAGTATCAAATCTGTTTTCTACTTTCAGCTTAAGTCAAATACATTTGGTTCATTATCATTTGAGAAAAGACAGCTTGTAACTCAACCTGTGGATGTGGTACTTGGCGCAATTAACGAAACAATGAGCATCTCATATTTGGCAGCTAATTACCTATTGTCCATTAGATGTTGATTGATGATAAATGGACAGGGAAAGCGGAACGCTGTTAAAGGATGTTCACGGTTGAAATTTTGAAGTAATCGTTAGTGCAGCTACAGCTAGCTTGTATGGGTTCGTTTTATGCCCTCACGTTCGAGCAAACTAGTGACTAGTGAGTGACGGACCCGGAGGCCCAATCGAGGACACAACGGGTCCTTGGCAGCGCACTTCACTCCACTGGTGTTCTATAAGGTGATTCACCTGCTCGTTTGCCACCTATCACATGAAAAAACCTACCTACCGTCCATGCGCACGGTTATCCACTGACCTACCATCGCTCTCCGACCCCGTTAGCTCGCAAATAAACTAGCTTCATTTATTCACAGGGTGTTAAGAGTTGCAAACGAGTGTTCATTCAGTACGGACCTCCCTCGAGCCCAACCCCGAGCTGGGCTGCAGTTTAAACTTGGCTTAATTGAACTTTGTTAATACATACGGAACCACGGAATAGGTTTACAATATTAGTATTGGACAGTAAATAAATGATTTGATGCATTTGGATAATAAGTTTTTAAACACCAGTAATGTAAAGCATGTAGCAATGTAAACTTTTTAAATCAATTGTCATTCTGTGTAAAGTTTATCCGTATACTTGCTTCCTTCCCGAAACCTTCCTTCCCTAGACAAATGAACCAGATAGTACAAATTAGGTCACAAGTCCTGGGTTAAAACAAGGATGTTTTAAATGTACAAAATACCTTGACGAACCCGTAGGATGCCGCTACAAATTTTTAACATAGGATATGTAACGTGTTAAAATTCGCGAGACATTTATTATCTATTTACTTACGGGCTGAAAATTATATGGACTCTCAATAGGAATCCACCATGTTTGTTCACCCAATAACAACTCATTAATCTTCAACACATTCGTATAATCAAGGACACAGCCATCGCCACGTACGAGTATACAAGCCGCAGGTTATGATAAATTATAACGTTTAATTAATTATGATGGTAGCTATAAGTGAATGGAAACATCTATGTTCGATTTCCTTGTACTTGGGCATTGAGTCCGTACTTCCGTAGGGTATTGAAAGATAATATTGAATTGATATTTGTGTCGCTAAGCAATAAAACTAGTTTACACAATGCGATTTAGCGTACGAGTCAGCCAGCCAAGTAGCTGCAGTGTAGTAACGCGCACTGTTTGGACGAACACTTACAAGTAACTCGCACGAGAGAAAGTAACTTGCATGACAAGTAGAGTAACTGTCTACTGGCTAGGTAGAAATCAACTCAATAGAATCTTTTAATTGAATTATCAGAATAAAAGCATAAAAATAAAATAAATAAATCTATAATAAAATAAATCTAATCTAATAATAATAAAATAAATCTATATACGAGTAATTTATGAATATAGCTTATTTTATTCTATTATGCAAGTTATATCACGACGGTTAAGTTTTATCAAAATCTATTCTGTAGTACCTCTTCGGACGGCAAATCAGACACCTTCTTGCCCGGTTTTTTGGGAAGTAGAAACACTCTCTTATTTGTAACATCCACACCCTTTTTTCAACTGTTCACACAATGGTTTATTGTAAATAATCTGCGTTACAAGAAGGTGATCTACTATTGAATAGGACGAAGGTTAACAATACGCGCGGCGACAAAGACCCGGCGTCAGCTGTCACCTTTGACACGAAACATCGCAAGTGTCGTCGTGTGACGTGTCACGAGTAGGGTTGAAGTTGCCGGGTTTTTACAATGACAAAAAAAGGTTAGTCCACACTTGTCACACTTTTTGAGGAGCATTGAACCGTGGGTGGGCCATGACCACGGACTCTTAGAAAACCGGCGTGTAGCAGCATCTATGCTATCATTCTGCTTGTGAGTGGAGGACCGGACGCCCAATCAGGAAGGCGAGTTAGAGGGTTGACTTATGACTCCACTGGTGTTGCGTTGTCAATGGGCGACCGCCATTGCTTAGAATCAGGTGATGCGTCTACCTTTCACATAAAAAACACGCGTCTCAATTTAAAAGCTTAACTATTAGACACCTCTTCACTGCTTCAGAAGAAAAGCACAAGTCAAGTTACTATTACTATCGGTAAATGACAAATATTTCAACAGACGTAATCAAGCTAAACAAAAACATCTCTATTCAAGCATACATTTTATTATTTCACCAACCCTGAGCGCATGTATCAAGAGAAACTCGTCCGCATATTATGTGCCATTACGCCGATTGTACCCCACAGTATTGTGAGATGTACGCCTTTTAATCGGGAACTTAAGATAAACGGTCAGTTGGTTCATACGCGCGGAAAGCAGGATGTTACTTATAATGAAACGAGATTTTTATAAGTGATACAATCATGTTGCATTGCAAAGTTGGTAAAGTCCAATTACGCCTTTTCTTTCCTTTTCGTGTCTGTAGAATATGGCGGATGGGAAAATAAATCGTATAACTAAAAAGTTAGGAAGCTAATTTGACCACCACCTTACACTCCCGCGCACTTCGAACTTCCAATCAACCTCGGCTTTGAGGTCGACATGAATACTAAGACTGAGATACCTTAGCGCCTACTAAAAATCATAGACATACTAGTAAGTAGATTTCGCAGTAGTTTTTACATACAAGTATTTTTTAACTCACCATTGTGTACAGCTCTTATTTCCAGTAGCGAGAATCTGCAACAAAAAGTACTTCATTTTAAAGACTATTCGACTGTATTTTTCACCACATTTTTCAATGGCCCATTGTTATAATAAGGCTTTTGAAAAGAAGGTCAGTAGGCCGTACACAAAAAATGGAGGAAATAAAAATTGTATGAATTATAACGGTAGTGGTACGTGGTGTTATTATTATTTATTATCATGTCAGTGGTTTTCAAATGGACGACTAGGCATCTTTTCGCGCTTCGGGCGAATGCTTGTTGATGAAACAGATATTTGTGTTGGGTCTGAGTGTTTGTGGTTCCTTCATAGTTTCTGGTTTCCATGGCACAAGGGAAAACCTTAGTTTGGGACCAGGACAATGTATGTGATGCTGTCTCAATTTAATAATTTATTAATGTCAGCCAGTCCAAATAGCATGACGTGATACTTACGCTTGCCCAAACGCAGTCTCTATAACTCTAAGATACATTGCAAATTCGAATTGGAATAGGAGACTCATAAAGATATGGGTGGCGGCAATCGCTTACATCAAAAGATCTGTCTGCTTGTCTGCCACCGATCACATAAAAAAAAATCGGCAGTTTAAAAACCACTGCCCTATTCGACTGGAGCCAATACGAAACAATAACGTACCATTGTTAGTGAGCGCTTATTAATTTTGAATGTGTCCGTCAATGCGTAACGTGGTGGAAAGCGGGGCCAGCGGTAGCTCTACAATGGCTGTAATGAGATGGTTTCAGTTCAGGCTTGATTGATCGCGCGTCGACAGAGATACTGCCTATTGTCTAATCTTAAGTGCCTGACTGGGCTTACCGTCCGAAGAGGTTTTAACACTAGAACATAACTACACGGTAGCAATCAAATAGGTAGTGGGTAGGTCTTTTGCGCTTGAGGTAGTAAGAGGTTAAAACGAAACGGAATTGTCAAACAAATCTTTATCACCGCCCCTTTACACACGTGCTGTGCGTCTCTTTTGTTTGGATGAGACAATTATATTCTCATTCGTTACGAGACGGTTTAGTTATATCCTGGTGGCTACCAGGATTAAAGTCTCGGTGGGCAAAGGAAATACCGGACCAATCGTTAGATCAAAGATCGACCGATGGTAAAGGACTAGTCGACGTCGATCTACAGAATCTACCAGACCAAATGATAGATAAAAAAAACGTGCGCCCTCTGAACGGAAGTTTATAGATTCGAACCCGAACATGCATTTCTGGATTTTACAAATCTATGTTCATATTTCTACCATTACCGGATATTACAGATAATCTCTCAAACTATGGTTATGAACGGTGTAACCATGATTCAGTTGGTCTGGCTCCCTTGTAGGATGGCGAAGGTCAGACGTCAGTAGCTTCATTGCAATTATCCATAATCACCAAATCATGAATCATGGTTCACGTACTCTGGGCTTCTAAGTGACACCTTTGACGCTACTGGGTGTAACGCTGGGATACATGATAGAGATGTGGCCACCCTATCCGTAGTAATATCCGGGCGGATCTTAAATTCCGCCGCTGCGCCAACGTCCGCATCAGCTATCAATAAACCCAAGCTCTCGGTTGCATTGCAGTCATAACTACTGCATAGAAAGAGACTGTAAAGACCGCTGTGGAAGATCGGAACCGAAACGGATCCAAGACCGTGGGAAAGCTAGGACCGGACCGGAAGGTTCGACCGGAGTGACGTGGTCGCGGCTTACCAGAAAATGGACGTGAAGTAGTGCCTGTGCCGAGGTTCGCCGAGAAAGTGAGGGTACTGGAGGCCCACTCCGGAAGAAGGAAAGAATTTAGGCAAAGGTTGGCAGCACAGTGACTCCACTCGTGTTGCAGGTGTCCATGGGCGACGGCGATCGCTTACCACCAGGTGACCCACCAACTTCGTCTGCTACCTATCACATAAAAAGGTAGTTAATCATTTGCGACTGTTTTCATTAAATGAAACGTTCAAGGTTTCTACATTTTGAGATAATTCTGTTCGATAGTTATTTATTTGCGTGAATTGCAAATCACACTTACATAGTAGTACCAGGGCCAACCTACGCGATCAAAAATCTTTACAAATGTGTTCAAGACTCTCCTAATTCCTTTTTCTTCCTAAACAAATGTACCAAAGTATCATATAAAACAAATTAATCCGTACCGTACACTGATTCTCAATTATTTACTATGTCTCCACTAAGCCGGGTGTGTGTGGCCACCGTCCCCGCAGGCAATATCCGGAGCATTCCGGCCGGGCCAGATTCCGGAGCTGGGAGCCAATCCTCGCTATTGCGACATGAAGACGAATTCGATATTCGTCAGAAATGAAATGGAATAATCGTGTTTTGTAAATTGTTATAGTCAAGAAACATCGATGCAAATCAAGTGCAATAGTGTGTAAGATTAAATCAAATCTAATCTAAACTTCAACAAGCAGTACCTTTCTTCAATTGTACAATGCCGTATCCTCGCTTTATTTGAGTATATGTATCACGCGTCAAATTACTAATCTGTAGAAAGACTTGCAGTGTATGGCAAAGTTGTACGCAAAAGATCGCAACGCAGGTCACCAATGCGCTAGCTAGAGCACCGAAGTAAAAACTGTCATCCAAATAGTCCAATTCACGAAGGCACTAGAAATGGCGAATGATTTTTGAAGCAGGCCTTGAACGCTGATGATGAACACGACATTTGGTTTTGACAACAGTCGTATTAGGACAATATCGAAGGCGAGAATCGCCCCACGACCGCCGCAGCGGCAATCAAATACACTGAAGCACTCGGTCACAGAGTTACGGTGACACATTCTATCGGCGACTGCAACGTTTTGCTGTATTTTTTACTATTGATTTTCACGCTCTATATACTGAACAAATAAATCTGGCAAACGTGTGAAGTCTCTAAAGGATTGGCAACGCGTGTTTGTAAAAAACGGTGCTACGAAAACGTCATAGCTATGTACGAGTAATAGGGATTTTTCATCAGCATGACAGACAATTCAATATCCGGACAAGGTTTGATCCAGCAGAAAAAGTCATCATTGACATTAATTGCAACACAAATAGATTTACATACATTGCAAGAGAACAGGAATGCATCATCAGTGTTTCGCCGAGTCAGCGATGGTACCAGAGGCCCACCCGGAGGGAGGGGATAAAATGTTGGCAGCGCACTTGTAATTCCACTGGAGTTGCAGGTGTCCATGGGCAGCGACAATTGCTAACGATCAGGTGATCCGCCTACTCGTCTGCTACCCATCACATAAAAAAACAGAAAGTGTGTATCTCACAGGCAGAACCACAGCTGAACATTAATTGCAATAACACAGATTTTCCATTGAAAGGGAACAAAATCAGGACTGCATCGTCAGAGAGTGCGGTCATCCGGTCATCATGGCAGTTAATATCCGGACACAGCTCGCTCTCATGGACACAGCTGACCGGCCGCGGCTGCCAACCGGTAACTAAGTCGATACCTACATTACCTCATCAACACTGTATCATTCTATAAATATCAGCATAAACTTCTGAAAGAAACGCTTTTACTTCCCTAAGTGAGGACTGCCCAAATATATTTTAATACTATAATCTATACATTCGTAAAAGTGAAGGTTGATTGTTCGGATATTACAGTTTCGGATAAATGAATACTCTAGTACTTAACTTAAGACATCAGAAAAAAATCTTACTCGAAGTGTATTCCAGAGAGTTTGATGGAATAAGTATTTTTTTATTTTATTTTATTGCTTACTTACTCATGTGCTTGATGCATAATCTTAATACATCTTGTTGTATCTGCCCTATCTTGTCACTCTTGTAATAACTCATAGTTTAATTAACCGCAACATCGCAAGACCCTCTCAGATATCTAAGTTGTCTAGCCTTCTGGGAAGTCTTCAATAAAGTCGAGGCGCGTCCCAAGGTAGCCTAATTGAATGATCTAGTCGGCCCAACTAGTTAGTCTGGTCTGACTACACCAGCACAAGAAAAAAAGTCTACATAATTATGTTTTTTTTAGTATTTAATCTCTAGTTATCTGTTGATAGTCTTATAGCAATTTTAGAATAATATTGCTGAACATTAATAATTACGTCATTTAATAAAAATTACCATCCTTACACGGTTCAATCTCGATGCAAGCATCGATACAGTCGCAACTGACATTTGCCCGGAACTAAAAGCGACGATAAAGTAATGTTGGACGCCCTGCGACAAGATGGGATGATGACATTCGAAGGCTGGCTGGTGTGGGCTGGATGAAAGTGGCCGAGAAACGGGAGCGGTGGCGTTCATTAGGGGAGACCTATGTCTAGCAGTGGACGAGTGTGGGTTGCTGATGTTAAGCGACGATACAATCGCCATGCAGTCACGCGACAGACAAATGCGCGATTGTATCGCTACTAAAAGTCACAATGTAAATGGGGACCCTGATAAATTTCCCGGTACCTTTATTGATTTTGATTTCCATAGCACAATGCAAGTACTACAAGCATTGATCTGCTGTTCATTGATATTTAATTCAATCATTTCCACTGACTCCTTTCTCACGATGGACGGAAGTTTTGGTCAAGGTCGCCGGAATTCCTTGGATGCGGGCGGCATAGCACCGATCTGTGTGGAGAACATTGGGAAACGTGTATAGGCTAAAATTATGATGATGATGAGCCCCTTTTATTCAATCCATTACTTACCTAGATTGATTTTGAAACTGACATATTAAAAAAAACATCAACATCATCTCAGCGTCTTTTACCGCATTCTCCTAGGTTTTTAACGCATTCCCCTTTCCGTCCGTCTCTTCGGATGGTCTTGGGCAATGATCTAGGATATGGTAAGTCCGAGCCTTTACAATGAAGCAGATAAACAGTTTGTGAGACTATCCGAAACGTGCAGGTTTCGTCAAGAAGTTTTCCTTAACCGTGAAGGTAATAATGACTAACGCTAGACATACGCACTTAGGAAGAGTTTGTACTGTAGTACTTAATAGAAATCAGAAACTGTGTTTTACTCATATTAAATTGTTCACAATAGGTATAATTCCAATACAAAAGGGGCTAATATTCAACGATAGCAGAGCGATATGCGGCGATACTATGCAGTCCGGCGAACAGCTGATAGGTGAATGACATTACGCATGCGGTCATATCGTGTCGCAGGCCTATAGCGAAATAAGACCCTCGATAATTATTAGTGCGATAAAGCTTGTAGCCGCTGGCAAAAATTCGGAACAAATGCTGTGACTAAAACGTCAAATTCAGTTCTCGATGCATAGTCAATAGACGCAAGCGTCCTTCCAGGTACGGCCATGTAACGAAAAGAGAGGAGGAGCAAGGACGATCGAAAAAGAGATAGTTGGGTAGTGTGATGATACAACGACGAATGATAAGTATGAGATTAATGGACGAATGCTGACTGCACCGACCCCAGATAACCTGGAATTAGGGTAGGAGGATGATCATGATGATGATGATCGATGGGCAAAAGAATTAAAGTTTGTGTGGGCCTTGAACACAGAAATAAAATAGGAATCCGGCATATGGTTACATTCATATGATTTGTAATATTATTCCTGCATTTCAATGACAACTTTCAGGTTACCACAATCTTATTGCAATAAGTTTAAGCAAAAAATTTATGGCAATATAAATACTCGCTTAATAAATTATTGCAGCCAGATTTATATCAACACAAGTGTTAGTCATATTTGCCCAGACCCTAGAGTAGATTGTACACATAACTATTCGAACAATTTTGATTTGAAATTGCATTACCATAAATACGTGTTAGAAATATTATAAACTGTCAGAAACTCCACATGGACCGCGACGCAACTGATTGCAGTGGTGGGCGGGAGCCCGTGCCCTAGTACGCAAATTTAATTCACATCCCGAGAGATAGCGCAGCCACAACATACACACATTTACATACACACAACATACATGTATGTTGCGGAACTAATGACACAGTCAATGAAATACTAAGTGAAAATTAACAAAGAGTAAATAAAGCATTATTTGGCACCATAGCGTCTAAGAACATCCTACTAATATTATAATTGCGAAAGTTGTGAAGATTTTAGTATGTTTATTGGTTGAACTTTCACGCAAAAACTGCTAAATGGGATTTAATGAAACTTCGCAATAATGAAGCTTACATACAATAACACATAGGCTACAATTCATAAAGAATATTGTATAATTTTATCACCACGCGGATGAGATGAGATCGCGGGACTCCGAAGTAAGAAAATAAAAGAACAGAAAAATCAATAAGTATGTAAACGAGAGACATTTGTTAAAATGTGTTTAACAAATTTCACCAAATACATATACGACCGCTCAGCATTAGTCTGATTGGTGACTAATGATCGCCTAAACTGTCAGCTTTTATGTACGAGTACAAAAGTATGTTTTCTGGACCGTATATTAAAAAGCTAAAACTCAAGTAGGTTGAACAAAGCAGCTCTACCTAACCTAACTTAACAGCTAGGAATGCACCTTTAAAACCGTTTTACTGATATTGTTTGCATTGTGATCCTAGGGCGATAACGCAGCGCCATCTACATACACATAGTACACCGCGGAACTAATGATGCGTACATAAAATGAGCGATTTTTCTTCTCCGTTAAAAACAGTTAAGAGAAAATGTAAGGGTTGTTTTAGAGGGAAGCTTAGGAAAAGTTTCGCAAATGTTTTCGTGTTCTGTTTCTGACGGCAAACAGAAAGGGGTTTTTAAGTGTTCAGTATAACCCACTCGTAACCGACACAACTATAATACATACATTTTATTCGTACATTACACTCAGACCTACTCCCACAACAAAGTCATTGTGAGGATATATTTGTTTTCAATTTGCCATTACTAATTCAATAGTCATTATGACGTCAATTATACGCACAAACATGAATCAATTACTTAATCATACAAAAATGACTACTGTATTTTTCAAGGAAATATTAACATCAATCGAAGCGGAAACATTCCTAGTTAACATCCTTATTGCAATTAATTTATAAATTAATTAAGTGTAAAATCTCTGCCTTCCTACATTTAGTCGTTTTAATCCAGAAATCCTCATAATAGGCAACACGAATAAAGCCCCTTCACTATGTTACATCATCAAAATAAAAAACAGTTATCATATACCAAAAAAAGAATATTCACCAGGCAATAATGAAAGGACTGTAAAATAATAATGTATCGACTAAAATTTGACAGTGTATATATACAAAGTAGATGTTACATAGAGCAACCACATCCAGAATCCCCGTAAGCACGTGTATTCAGAACAGGCCGTGTTCAGAATACAACACGGCTCATTGTTATTCCCTACCTACCGAAGTACCGACGCCATTATCATTTCACAGCATTCAACCATGCCCCGCTAATTTCACGCGTAAAAACGAAACTGGGCCCTAATTATGAAACACTGGCCAGTAATATTTCATCGGGCCTGTGAAAATTAATAAAGGCAACACGTTGCGCATGCGTAATGAGTGGGCGCGAAAATTGTGACAGCTGAGGCGGTTTGAAAATAGCGGCAGTGCTCTTTACTGTCAAAAACACTTCGCCTGCCTTATACAAGTATAAATTGTGAGCGTGACTTACATTAAAAATTAACGCATTTTATAACGCTACTTAATTACACGAAAAGACTGAAACGATTCATCTAAAGCATTAAAACTCTGTAAAATAACTACTTAAAGATAACGCGTGCCGTGTGTACATATTTATTTAATCATTCAGAACTAGTGCTACACGTTGGGCGCCAACTAGGTCATTGTTTCGTTTTTCTCGTGAATTAATCTTTATGCATGCACTATACGCCACTAAATCAATTAGCTTAAAAGCTATTCCGAAAACAAACGTAAAAATAACAATAAAATGGATTTTTATTTTAAAAGCACCTTCCACGTTGGGCGCCACTTTATTATTTAAAAAAATTAAAAAGCACCGCTTTTATTTTTTATGTTTCCGATACCATTTACTGATGACTATCGAAGGTTATTAACTATCATGAAATGAAAGGCTTTCCTTCTCCGATTTTAAAATGAATACTAAGGAAAACATCTAAGTATTACAACCCATGGGAGTTAAAATATTACAAACAATCCGCAAAAAATCCGCGTGACAAGACTGTCAGCATAATTTAGCAAAAAAATACTGTTTTTTTTCTCTAATATAATTTACTGGTGTTGCGGGTCTATGGGCGGTCGGCAATCGTTTATCATTAGGTGATCCGTCTGCTCGTCTGCCACCTATGATATAAAAAGAAGTTCATCAAAAGTAAGAGGACCCCTTGAATCTTACGTAATGACTTGAAATAACAAAAAAAAGGGAGCTGACCGTTGAATCGTTTATGACCGCTAGCTGTGCCCCTGATGCGGAATGCGGGAAAGGTTAAAATAAAAAACGGGCATAGTGTGAGTGTGGGCACGTGGTGATGCACCGGTGAATGGAGCACGTGGGGCGGGCGCGGCCGGTCGATACCGCGGAGGCTGCGCGCTGAGCTCGCCCGGAACCTTTGGAGGCCGGAACACTCGCCGAGCCGGCGGGAGCCAATTCTCACACTTCACAAATATGCTGACCATTGTATTATCTATAGGCACTAATATTATCCATACTAATATTATAAATGGGAAAGTGTGTCTGTCTGTATGTTTGTCTTATTTTCACGGCAACACGGAGCGACGACACGAATTGACGAGATTTTTTTAAGTTGGAGATAGTTGAAGGATGGAGAGTAACATAATTAGGCTACTTTTTGCCCCTTTCTAACCCCCCATTTTAGAGAAGTGAGGGACGCGAGCGAAGCCGCAGGCAAAAGCGAGTAGTAAAATAAAAATAAATGAATCCACACAACACCTCATAATTTTACCTGACCCCGCACTAAGTAGCTTAAGCATTTGTGTTACAAATATCAGACAACAGTGACAAATATAATACTTAAATACATACACAACACCCAGACACTGAACAAACACAAATGTTCATCACAGGAATGTTTATCCAGGGTGGGGATCGAATCCACGACGTTTGGCGTACAAGGCAGGGTTACTACCAAATACGCCATCCGGTCAGTCATACACATCTTCTTTATTGCATTAGTGTGGTTACAAGGGATCGTAAAATAAACAGGTTCGCAACATAAGCCCTGTGGTCCAATTCCCCAAACACCATTTCTGCATCATCATACATTAAGGAATAAACGATCCTGATTCCAAACTTTAATTTTATCTTTTTTATATGATTTGACGCCCCTTTGGTCTAGTGCTTTAAATACCGGCGTCTTCAAGCAACGACTTGCTTGGGTTTGCGATCACCAATCCGCATTAAGCTAGCGTGATGATAACTTAATAAAACCACTTATTTGCATCGATATTTCACTATCTTTACCGATTATTTTTACTCTTAGAAGGAAGGTAATGCTTTTGAATGTTTAGTAAGTACTGGTTCCGTGTCGAGAACTCGAGAATTGCCCCCCCGAGCCGGCCTGCCTGGACAAGGAACTGCCGGAAATTCTATCCTTTTATATTGGAGTGGCGAAGTTGCATTACGAACGACCATTTATCTACCTAAGTCGAGTACCTAGAGCAATTTAATTCCGCTCAAAGAGACGTTAATTAATCCTTAATGTTCATTATATTAATTATGGATTTCTGAAGTGACTTTTTCGTAATTGATGTCTATGTTTGCTCCAATACGATATGTCAAACTATGAGTATTTGTAGGTATATCCAGAATACATAGTATAACGATAATATCTTCACCATGCGGGTGAAACCACGGGGCGCCAAGAGTATAAACTTACGACTAAATTAATCAGAATATTTCCAATGACACATACTAATCTTATTAATTGAGCGTCACCTCGTTTTGGCTGTTGGCTATATTGGGCTCATGTAAATGGACTTTTACCCTAACCCTTGAAATAGGATAACAAAAGGGTATTTGACACTTAAACCCAATGTAGGGTTCTACCTAAACCCTACATTGGGTAAATAAACTCTACGAGCCGGAATCGGACCCAGAGGGCCTACAACGAAACCGTGTTACGAACGAGAATATCCCTGTCATATCCTAAGAAAAGAGACGCACGCGTTTGAAAAGGACGGAAACAAAGATTCGGTCGTATTTTCCATTGTAGGCGTAATCCTACTACTATTATTATAAGGCGAAAGTTTGTATGTATGGATGTTTGTTACTCTTTCACGTAAAAACTACTGAATGGATTTGAATGAAACTTTACCACAATATAGCTTATACATCAGAATAACACATAGGCTAAAATTTTTGAGGTTTCTACGAACCTGAAGTCCACGCGAACGAAGTCGCGGGCAAAAGCTAGTGATATGATATAACAATGTTACACTTATGTAAGTAAGTTTTCCCTAGGTACCAGAGTTAAAATAGAAAATATATTGCCAAGAATATACAATAGCACAATGGTAACAATTTGAATTTCAAAGTTACAAGCAATATTTCAACCGTTTCCCGGGCACCGTCAGGCGAAATGTATTACTCGCACAATATATCTCGGTAGGTACTATTGCTCACACATCGGGGGGTCCATTATTGTCAATGTTGAGTGGCTACATACATACATTATGTAAGTGCCGTCAGGTGCACTGCATATTTAAGAGAATATTGTATACATAAATTTCCCGAGAAAATTCCCATGACGGATATCGCAAGAAAAGCATACATTAAAACTTCGTTTTTGCGATATATATGTATCTATTTTCGATAAATATCACAATTCACAAGCTCGAGAATTGTCGGACATATTTCGCTGAAACTTTTAACTTTATTTTTCTTAAGTTTCTTTTGTTATGAATTATTGAACTATTATAAGAAGAGGTGTACTTATAAGTTTGTGTTTTTATACTTCTGATTGCAAATAATATAAAGATTTCTATTTAACGTTAGATAGACTACCATTTATCATCAAATGAGCCACAAGTGCGTCTATCTATTTATATAAAAAAAAAACTAAAATTGTCATACACTTAACTCGTTGATCATCAAAAGGTTCACCACAGTTGCGAGGCTTACCCAACAGATCACAAAAATATGAACAATAAGTCTATAATACTAAATATATTGAGATCCCACTTCAAGACATGATAATATATCCTATAAAAAGGTGAGCTTGATTTACGATGGAGGGATCTATGCCAGGGAAACGCGAAGGCCAGACAATACGAGGAAAATATTGAACAGGAAAAAATGTTCTTAAAAGTTATATTGGTGTAACTGGGATTTAACAATGTGAGGAGGTTAGTTTTCTTAAAGGATTCTTAAGTTGGCGCGTAGTATGACTTTTAGACCCCTACCTTGGTATCAATTTGGAAAATAGCAGTATCTTACTGATATTTGTCAACTGCTACCTACTAAGACAATCACAGATGTAAGATGAGCGTGTAAAAACAATTAGACTTTTGAAAAAATATATTACAAGTACACTTAATGCGATGCTAATCGAAAATGCTATTCCAATCCATTAATAAAAAAAAATCAAACACATTACGATCATCTAGGTACAACCATCACAAATTGCGTATTGTTTTTTTTCTTACAACTGTAAAATTAGAAACAAACTATTGTTTTTAATTTTAATTTATGAAATAATGATGAATGTTCTTTGATGTGTATGATCGATTGTCTTTTTAATCAAAATGTCAAATCAATCAGAAGTGTCTGTTATTTACTGCCGACAATAATGCAGACTTGCGCGTTATTTATTCCTTAGTGTGGCGTTAGATTGAAAGTGTAATTACAATTAAATTGGAATTCAATTAATATACCAGACTAGACAGACACATGAAAAGCCTTACAAAAAAATAACTTGCTTTTTTACCCAAATTGATGGGGATTATCAATGGGGATTAGTGGAATAACCCAAATGTTAATCCAATTTTAGAAGATACAAAGCAATGTAGTGAGGTTTCGACCTATACTGCTAAAAGCATTTGTTCAATTTAGTTACTTGAAGTCGTCAATGCACACTGGCAAAACTTATCTTGAAGTTTTAGATTAACCCTGTATGTATATGTACAAACGTATATTAAATACTAAAAATAGAGGATCTACAACAAAACAGAATTCACGATCTAATATTTAATCCCGTCTCTTTTACACGTGTTGTACTTAACTGTTGTGCGTCTCTATCCTTGGATTCCGTTGGGTACGTCTGGACCCTAGACTCCGTGTGGAGTGACAGTTGTGACAGCTTGGACACAACTGGGAATTACATGCTAAAAGGAGGAAGTAGCTATATTAAATAGTGTAATTATTATGTGCAATAAAGTGTAAAAGTAGGGTAAACCTATGTACTAAGTCTTGTAAAGGATGATATTAGGATTCAGTCACGAGGTCATCAGCCCAGCAAAAGAATTATGTGAAAGATAGATTACAGAATAAAGAATACCCAAATACCCAGTATCAAGACAAAGATCATTTCCGGTGATCTTATAAACGGAAGCGGGTTACCTAAAATAGTGTGAAATATATGAAAAACGTAACATTTTGGTCATTGACTGGATACCTACTTTAACTAAATTGTTATCAGATTTTTGATGCCGTACATGTGGAAGGAAAGGAAATTACTAGTAAAGCAAAAGTAGTGGGTAGCGGATTCGGCCTGGCACTAACAACCACAAAACTTACAACAATGTGGTATAAAAAAGTAAGTAACGGTGTCGATTCTACCATTTGACCGCAATCCCACCTGATGTTAAACTTAGATATGGCCAGGGACTTTGCTCACACAGATAAAGACTATTTGTTCGAAAAGATTGCTTTGCTTAATACGTTTTAAGGTAAGTTGGTCAAGTAACGACCACATTCACACGAGGCCAAACGTAGTTTACTCTCCAGTAGTTTGGATTTGAGCAGACGTGTTTTGGACTGGTGACCACAGTTGGGCAAGAGTAATGTAAACTCCACTTGTTGGGTTGATGCTTGGAGAATTCTCGAATACTTCGGGGCAAGAAAATACGGTAACAAACTGGAGAACCTCAACGTGACCGGAAAATTTGACTAAAAACGGTCTCATGGACGGATCAACATAATATAGTACGTTGGTCCTATTAGATCTGAAATTAACTCGATTCTACAGTGCGGCCTCTATAGCATCAGAGATAGAAACAGATGGAGAAAAACCATAAGAGAGAAAGTAATGCAAAACAAAGCCACGACCCTCACCAATGAGGAACAAAATGCAAGGAGGGTCCTTGGATAGCTGACAAAAGTCACAAATGACGATCACTGTTACAAAAATACAACATCAAAACTACATTGTCAGCTGTAGAAGTGATTCAAGACTCCAGGGTTTAACAAACCACAAGATAACAGAATTTCTTTCATTTTCTGAGATGGAAGGAAAATTTATCGGAGAAAAATAGTAACCAAAAGTTGCTGTAAGACTTCAATTTCTTAAGGGTCTACAAGTAAGTCCACGGAAACACTCCCCTTGAGAGATATCATAGGATCTACCGACTCAAAACCGCCAGATTATACCCCGATGATAAATGGCTCTTATCCTGTTTCGTTATCATTTTATCCCGGACGTTCGTAAAAATCCATCGGGCAGGAACTGAGAGAAATAATAACTGCGAATGGAGGCGTTTGACCTTGCTGATCTTATTTATGGCGACTATTCAACCCCTTAGGGTTGGCAGATGGCTAAGCTGAGTAGGGAGGAACTTATTGGATTTTAATTATGACGCTAGAGTAGTCAGTCATTAGTCAAAATGCTACGAGGAACTTACATACATAGAATTTGGTTACACACCGGGACAACCGGGAATCACAAGTTAAGGTGAATTTTCCGAAATAATTTTCTTGATGATTTTGAACTGGCTTTAACTCGAAACGTATCCAAGAATAATTAATTTGATTCCGATACTTTGATTCACTATAATTACTATCCACTTCTGCATCGGCACACCCACATATTTCTCGGAACATTCAGGGTGGAGCAACACAAAAAGAAATGTCAAAAGTCAGTATAATAAAAATATACCGCACAATTACAGATGCAAAGGGTATTATTATACTTGTATCATAAATATATATGTTACCGTCCATTGATAAAGTCATCGAAAACTCGCTCCATTGCATCACCGTCACTCGCCTCGGTTGATGTAATATCGCTGTCTTAAATTTTTATGACTTAATAATAAAAATCCATAAAGAGCTTTTATTTACAATTTACGAGCTAGTGTCATATCGTTATAATACAACTTTAAAAGATCTCTTGATCTCCTTGGCTTATTAGGACGTTTAGGCACATTATCACTTGATATTATTTTTCTGTCCCCAACCAAATCTATAGAAGGGCCACACTGTAACTTTTTAAATCTGGCCACTTGTAAGTGATGTATTAAAAAAAATTGGGTCGCCCTAGTACTAAACAATCCCACAATCATTATTGTTATGTCTGCGTATAATTCTCGGTTGCATCCAAAGCTGTCGCTGAGGAGACCTGTGTGTGTACTCTTAGACCATGATTCAGGATTTAAGGAATCTGTTAATTACGACGAAACGACTGCCGTCTAACCCTTACCCTGTATAGTTACGTTTCAGATATTATCCGAAACGTCAGATTTTCACACGATCTTTTCCCTCACCACTGAACTAATGATAGAAATACGCACAGAGATTTGAAAAATCGAGAGGAGCATGCTTTTATTCGAACTTAAGACCTTCCGTATGGAAGGCGCGTTCTTATCTTAATTTTATTCGTCTCTAAAAAATTCAATTCGAGTGCTGCATACTGTTGAAACAGTCCGTCAAAAACATTTCGGCACGGAAAGCTGTTCATCTGACCGCCGAATAGAAAGTCAAACTGTAAAAAATATTGTAAGACCTCCCGTCACACCTGCCTCTCTAAAGTTCCCAACAATACCGTCCACTTTTAAGTTTCGCTCCAAGCCGTCCATTCTGCCGACTCTTTTAACACCGCTTTTTATCTTTATCGCTCTGCACGATCACGACAAACTTTAGACAGTTGAGATTCTTTGTAACACTTTTTACCAACCAACGACCTGTAAAACACGATATCACTTTTTAAACTTCGCTCTACATACTGGACAACAAAGAAAAAACTGTATCTCGATACAGAGCAAGCGTAGGCACGTATCGCTGAATCGATTCCCACACTGCGTTGGAGGCAGCATTGTGATACTATCATAATGCAACGCCGATAACCATATTCAAATTTAGAATAACATTCCCACTGCCGTGACATTCGCCACATCTATTCCTTTTGTTCCAAAGTTCAAAATAAGTTCCGCGGGATCGCACGCACGTTCTAAATTCAAAATATCAAACCGGCCGGGAACGTGCGCGTTCGTTTATTGCCGTCACGTCGCTGTAACGAGTTTATTGCAAAGACGCCGACGGAGCGCGACCAAAACAATCCAATGCACTGAGATCGCTCGATAAACGCCATATCGATTACGTGTTTCGGTACAATAATCGACTGATGATAGATTAATCGATCATACGCACGGCAGCCAATATACTCACGTAACGCGGCTTGTAAGCAGTTAACTTTGACCGATGACAGTTCTAAGCTACTGACTGTCTAATATTTCACGCGGGAAACTGTCATTTTTTCTCAGAAGTGACCTCGATTATCTGGCTTTTGCGAAATGGCCGATGCGACAGAGTCATTAATTTAAAAATGTAATGTAGGATTAAAACGGCGTCGGTTTTTATCTCAGAGACATTCTCGTAAAGTTGAGCGATTCAACTTGGGGCTGAGTCACGTGTGAGTCACTCGTGAGAAAGCGCAAAACTTGGTGCTTCGGCAAAGCGTTGAGTACATACAATACAATTAACTTGAGCGATACGTAGCAGGATTAATTAGTCTGACTCTGAGGGAGAACTTAAAGTGTAGCGTCTCGTGGATTGAAGTTGATTATGTACTTAATTCGAGTTGAGTTCTAAGGGTTGTCAAACTTGTCAAAATAATGTAAACAAGTAAGTAATATGTAATTAATATGTTATGAAAGTAAAGTAAATTTTATTTTTATTTAATTTTGCGGCCAGTTCATTTTTTCTTTTCAGTACGTGGTTGAAAAGTCATTCGAATATTTGCTGGACGCATCGAAGAATTATTAAGTGAATTATTTTCTGTTCAGATTTTTAAATCGATCATTACTAGTAGTAGCTGGGCCCCAAAGCTTAAATTGCCCACTGGACGTAAGGATCCATATTCCTTCACATGAAAGGCCGACATCTCATCAGCGACCTCTCTGATCTCGCAGATGTTCATGGGCGGCAGTGATTACTTACCAACCGGTGACCCGCTTGCTCGTTTGTCGCCTCTAGATTTCTTAGCAACCGGAGACCCGCTTACTCGTTTGTCGCCTCTAGTATAAAATTTTCGAAGATCAAATCTTTTTTTTGCTAAGTTTCCGCCATATTCGCTTCAGAGTACTCATTAATAATTCAATACTTGCTCGTCAGCTAAGGTACTTAAGTTGTAACTTTTTACACAGTAGTGTTGTATTATTTATGCGAAGCTCAAACACGAAGAGCTTACACAAAAGTTCCGCTAAAGCGGCGCTTGTTTGCATTGCGGAGTTGCGATGTAGCTATTTGGTTCACCGTCCTGTTTGTGCCCGGTGTTCCAATGTTTGTGTCCACCGCCCACTTTGGAACGTTTGAGCTGCCAATCGGGCGATGTTGTAACGGAAAGGCTTTTTTTATAGATAGGTAGCAGACAAGCAGACGGATCACCTGATGGTAAGCGATGGCCGCCGCCCATAAATACCTGCAACACCAGTAGAGTCACAATTGCGCTGCCAACCTTTAACCCCCTTTCCCCCAATTGGGCCTCCGGTGCCCTCACTCACTCGACGAAACACAGCGCAGGCACTGCTTTACGCCGGCCTGCAGTGAGGCCGTGAAACAACTCCAGTCCGACCCGGCTGATTCATGCCGAAGCGTGGCTCTCTCCCGGTAAGTACCTTCAGTTTATGTGGAACAGTTTGGCTGCAGCAGTCCCGACAGCTACGACTTAACATTCTTCAAAGAGAAGAGAGTACCACTTTCTAAAAGGCTGATAACACATCAGCGACCTCTCTGATCTCACAGATGTTCAATGCAGGAGGTGATTACTAACCATCAGCTAACCCACTTGCTCGTCAAGCCAAAGAAAAATGAACTTGCAGAATCTGAGCCTATAGTCTAACTAAAAATAGACATATAAAGTATTCTAAATAGACTTACTGGAGAAGTGTAGACCAGCTGAACTGGAGTATGTAAAACTGTTAAGCGACGGCCATTTCTATAATCAGATTTGAGGTCGAATGACAGGAAAAGTTACACGTTTTTCTCATATGGTAATTCAATCCTACATCTGTACACTGTTTTTGACTAATCCAGATCATTGTAACCAACTAGGCAACCCTACATAGAGTAGTTAGCATTGACAAGTGCCGACAGTTCCTACAGAGTTGAGTTCTAGAGAGCTAAGTTGCACCTTTAGCGCCAATCAGATTTGCAATTGCGTCTCTCGTAGAGATGGGCGAATTTGAATGATTCATTCGAATGATCATTCGAATACCTGACTCTTCGAATTATTTGATTGTGCAAAAAAGCTATTCGAATATTTCGGATAAAAAAAATCATTCGAATAAAAAAATAAACAATCGAATACAAGGTAGAACTATAAAAAATACACCAACACTTTAATGTTATGTACATTATAATTGTCTTATCTTAGACTGGTTAAGTAAGCATGTTACATGATGAATGATAAATCGAGTGAAACATTAGAATAATTCATTCATCATTCGAATGAATAATTCGAATGAAAATAATCGTTCGTTTACTAATTGTGAAATCATTCGAACAATTCGATTGTCAAGATTTGGAACAATCGCCCATCACTACTCTTTAGCGCCAATCGGATTAGCAATTGCGTTTCTCGCGTCCGCGAACTGCCGGTTTGTTATTAACTGTCAAACACAGTGTTAAATTGAGCAAAATGTTAGTGGTATAGGGTATTTGACTAATCTCGATATAGTAAAAAATATTTATACTTTTCCAAAATACTGGTAAATGAGAACCAATGGCCAACATTTTCAGTTAAAAATATAACGTCTAGCTGGTTTTATGAGCATTCAAAGTTTCATGGGCAAGTCCATTTTTAAAGTATACAATTTAAAAAAAATAATTATATCATTGAACTACCCGTACATTTTCCACCAACTTTTATTATGAAACCATTTACTTAAACGAAACATTTGATATAGCTACCAAACAAAATTTACTAGACGCGCATACAAGATACAAGCGTGTGACGTCACTTGCCTGTAGCCATTTGTATAGAGCGTTTTTGGGCTTGCCCAAAATATGTGCTTTTAAAGTTGTGATATCTCAGGTGATTCAAATCAGAATCAAGCAATTCTTTCAATAATGTTTCTTAAATTGAGAGGTCTTTTGATTAAACACATAATTTTTTTTTGTCAAATACCCTACTTGCACCAGTTGATCTTAACATTTTACAATCAGGAATAATGAAAGTTAGAACTTACTCGTTGCAGAGATTTAACTTTTATTTAGTGACAAACGTCCGAATATCAATACAACTTTTTTTATTTAGACAGAGACCACAAAACGTTTAAGTAAATCTTGGTTACTAAGCACTAAAGCATGGGCGTTAGATTGCTTAATCGGAATTAATTAAAGTGCTGCATCATTGTTATCTAATATTTCGGTAGGTTTAGATTAACTAACTAATGGGATTTAAATTCAGACAAACTATATTAGATACATTGATGTGTTAGTACTTACAGTTAAAAATAATCCTAACACCGTTTAAATCATTACTTTTAACTGCAAATTCTTCTTCATGTTCCTAGGAGATTTATCAATTTACACTTTGAACTATTTTACGACGACATATAAGATACAGGGCGAGGACGATTTCGGACTGTTGAAATTTACTGGACACTTTCACAGTTTACGAGGCATGCGCTTCAATGGTTTTCTATAAAGCAATGCCTGTTACTGTTCTAACGGAATTGTCTTTTAATGTAGAAAAGTTAACGAGACGTCAAATGGCATGACACCAGCCATCACAGTCGCACAACATCAAAAGGATTGAAAGTGCCCTGCCAGCTCTTATAGAGGTTAGAGGTATTTGTCGTTTTTATAGCCTACACCGACTTTAGGTGCACTATCAAATCTGCTAACGTAAGAGAATTAGGTTAGTTTAGATATTAATTGAGGAAAATTTTCGGATACTTATTGTTATCTTTATGTGGCTGTCTGATATTTCTATATTTACTTGCTACATGTTTGTAATATCATTGGCTGATTTTGTTGCCATTCTTTTTTGATGTTTGCATTGTCCTTTGAGCCCTATAAAAAAGCAATAAAATGAGAATGAATCCGATACCAACCATAAACACACATACAAGTAAGTCTTTCGTTTGATCCATTCTACCTACCCTTCGCTTTGCTAAGCAAAATCCAACTACACAGGAAATTGTATAAGTTATTCAATTACTTATAAGCTAAAAGCCGTTCAAGTTTGGCTTTACAAGTCTCGACTTACTCGACTCCCTTGCAAAATGTCTGGAGCTAAAGGGCAGACGGTTAACCGTACTTGGCGAATAGTGGGGCGTACGTATTCCCGATGGTCATTCGCTATTTGAGAACCTCTTGTGGTCTTGCAAAAAAATGTTGTTAAATCATCCAATGGGGATCAACGGAACTTTTCCCGTTAGATAGTCATGTTTAAATTTCCTCACTATGTTGTCACACAGACGAAATAGGGGTGCGTGCTCGGATTAGAACCTGCAACCTGCCGTTTGGAAGACGTTCTTGTCCACTGAGCTACCATCGTTGTATTAACAATATGTATAGAGCACAAATCAATGTGACCTAGCGACTTATAAAAGCATTAGGAAGCTTACCACAAGAAGCTTACATCTGACACGAACCTGAAACAATAAAAATTACAACATTACAAAAGGAATCTTAGAAAATCGGCGTGAAACCGTGTTTAGCACAGTGAGTCGGGGGAAGGCGAGTTAAAAGTTTACCATCCGATGTTCCATCTACTCGTCTGCTACCTATCACATAAAGAAACTCGCTCTGATGATAATACAAATAGTAAAAAGTAGTGTCGAGAGTGCATGGGCATTTCGACCTTAATTCAAAGTCAAGTCAGTGTTTATAAATCATCATCACGTTTGCTCATATTTTGTACTACTTAGTTTACATTATTTACATGCGCGTTACGTAATTTTGAAATATTGTATTAGTTCTCGAATCTGTAATTTAGTTGTTATGTTAAGTTTTTGTTTATTGGTAAAATTTATTTCTTAATTAAGTCCTTGCCACTTTTATGTTTCTGCCTAAGATACAGGATACTCCTAGTTTAGGCAGCGAACTGAAAATTGCGCCCTTAATTTAAGTACCCTTTTTATTTTATTTGATTGTTCTGACGATTTTTCAATAAAGTTTATTTATTATTATTTATTGGTTTTGAATTCTAAAAATACCAAATAGCGCTCTTTTGCGAATGGAGTCTTTAATGGCGGCTATACTTTTATCGCGTTTATTATATCTAGGGTTTATTTATATGATTGAAGGTTTCATAACTTTAATACATTTTGGACCAATCGTGAAGTGTGATCTTCAGCCCCTAAAACGTGTGGTGTAGAATTCCGGACCAATCGCCTCGGGTAGTTATTAGTCTGTGTTATTACTTTCATATGAGACGTCGAAATGAAGTACTCCTCAAGGATTACACTTTGGTTAGGGAGCGAAAATGTCTTCGGAGGGGTGACTTCAGATGCATTTATCTTCGATATCACACTAATAAAAGTAATAATATCCGCCAACCAATTCGGCTACGGCAGCCGATTTCCAGGATCAGCCGCGTACGCAGAATATATAAATGAAAAGGTATGGTATATAACTCTTTATTATCTACCCTCATATTTCTAAAGGACACTGCGCCAGCGAGATAAAATTTAAAGTGGAAGAAAGTATGGTATGTACATGGACGTTGCAGTATTATACTGTCGAATTCTTTTTTATGTGATAGGTGCCAGATGAGTAGACGGATCACTTTACGGTACCAACACCAGTGGAGTCAAAACTGCGCAGCCAAACTTTAAAACCCCTACTCTCCGGTACCCTCACTCACTCGACGAAACACATCGCCGGCGCTTATTCATGCCGGTTTTCGGTAAGATCGTGGTATCACTCCAGTCGAGCCAACCCAATCATGCCAAAACGTAGTTTTTCCAAGGAAAAGTTAAAATTTAAGAACTACGGCGGTCGTTTGTACATTGAATGCGACCGCAAGAATTAGCAAACAAAATTGTAATAAGATATTTATAATAACTGCCATTCCAGCTGTACAAACCCACAAAGCATTTAAGGCACTTGACTGAAAACGCTATTAAGAGGGCGTCACACCCACAACCCATGTCCTATAGTGGGCGTATGTGAATGTAATCGATTTCCATAAGCATAAAGAAGATTCATACTTTCAGAGAATCAGGTCAACAAACGTCAGTGTTGTAGAAATGTCGATAGTTTTTAACTATCGATAAACTAAACAAACACAAATCACTCTTATTTCTACAGCTAACCTAACTTTGGAGCTTACGTACGGTCACAACCAAATTCACCATGAAACCCTCCATCTTTCAGTTAGGTATACAGAAATGCGCCTATGTATATGGCATGACCGAGGCGCATCAAATAAGAATCGTTCATTGAATAATACATATAATCAAATGTTTTGCCAAAAAAACAAATAGATCTTTAGACTTTTTTGCTAAAATTTTATCACATTCTGTAAGTATCTTAGGGTGTTCTTCCCGATTACATCCAAAACTCTTGCTTTTCGGCTGTAAGTTAACACTATCGCATTTTCTGAATGATACTCATTACCTATCGATAACTAGTAGAATACATATACAACACTAACGAAAATTAATGTAGGCAGCGTTGTATTAGTTTCGTATTGTGATGTAACTGTCTCGAGGTCTTTGAACTTGTACACCCAGGCACAAACTAAAACACGAACCTGTTTCATTGGATATGAAAAACGAAAGTCTGAAAATATCGTACAATTAGTTTGGTGTATTCTAGTCAGCGCTACGATGGCAATTTTGAAGTTTTTTGTGTGTTTTGTATTAATTCTCACAATCTCATTTAATATTTACCAGTAGAAATTGGGTTTAGGTTTACTTATGTAATATTATAAATATAACAGTAATGTAGGAAAACAGTTTACTTGCAATAGTTAATTAACAATATGATTAGGTACGCGGAAATCTCTAGGTCATCATGATCATAATTTCAGCCAATAGACGTCCACTGCTGGACACTGCAATCTCTAGGTAAATGACAGAATTTACAGTTCTTGTGAAAGACGCCACTACACTACGGTTGTGTGTCGGACGTACGCCTAGTAACGTCTTAGTCTTAGGGCCTCGTTCACCACCCCTGAGTAAGTATTTACTTGTCAATTAAAGTGGGTTTGGAGGAAACTGGCCCGTGGTCCGCGGCCTAGTTTAATTTAAATAATTAATTCAATACAAATACCAGGGGCCAATTTTCTTTGAACCCACTTTAATTGACAAGGAAACTTACTCAGGGGTGGTGAACTAGGCCCTTAGGTAATAAAAACAGCTAACAGTAGTAAAAGGTAAATATAAAAAAAATAAAAACATAATTGGTTCAACCATTTGACGGAGCCGTGCAGCGGCTACTTTACAAAGAAACTTATTACTTTACATACTAATGTCTTAAAGTAAATATGGAAAAGTATAATCAACCAATTAGCGCCCCAAGACCACAACTGCCACAGCCCCAAAACGGTCCTTTAGTTCTGCAAAGGGCGCGACCAGCTACCGTGCGACGCTCGGGTACGCTTTGTCCGCCTCCACAGGGCGCGACTAACGAACCACTAGAGATAACGAATTTGCCCCTTGCCACGGAATAAATAATACCACGTACTCTGAGTACGTACGTAGTTGAGGCCTCAATGCGCTGTGTCTACGTCCGAATAGAGGACGTGGCTAAAGAGGCGGCTATAATATTGTATGGCTTTTGAGGGTTGAAAAATGTTTTAGCTGTGCATTATACTAAACGCTCTTTACGTTGGCAGCTGAGGGTAGAATATTATATTTATTTATAGTGAATTACTCGTATGATAGTTAGGTAGTTATTCAAAATTGTCAGTAGATTTGAATGGTACGAGTAACTACACTCTGAGCTAACGACTCATCGCAATTTGTGTCTTAATTCACTCATAATGAATTAATAAACCGCATTAAAAGCAATATCTAAGGGCAAATATAAGTATGTTCGCATTGTATATTTGATCACAAACAAAATTGTGTAAAAAGTCTACCTTGCCACTTTCTCTATTTACAAAAAAAAAGAAATACATTTTCCTAGCAAGTGCTACTTACTTAAACAGCACAAAATGTGCCTCCACGCCCTACGTCCAAACAAACACGAAAAGGAATCATTACAACCCCCCACTTAGACATTAATATTCGGAATTCTGAGCAAGTTAAAGTGCGTGTTTCGTATTTTATGTAAACAGTTTGTGTAGTGATATTTGTAGTATAGAAATGGTCTGAAGTCTTGTTATATTATAAAGAGTTGCAGCTCTATAAGTTATACGATTTTAGTGATAGTTCTTGATTAACATTGGAAGTAAAATCATTGTCATACACAACACCTAAACCCATTTCGTTATAGAACTTATGATATTATCCTGGCCTTAGCTAAATCGATCAAGCAAAATACCAAGGTACTGATAGCAAATCAAAATCAGACAGCTATAAATAACACTTAATCTCTACGCCCGGGCGCCCGTTACACGCATCACTATACTAAACGAAAAGACTTCTGGCAGACCTTTCTGCCTGAAGTATCCACCTTAGGTTGAGTATCTCATTCATAAATAACGAATGATATATAACAATTAAATTGATGAAAATGGTCAACAAAAGCTTTAAAGGCTAGTGGAATCGGTTGTCATATTTCATTCACAAATTAATTAATTAATACTCCTACCGTCCTGCCAAGAGCCTATACGTTAAATGTAGCTCTAGCTGTCACTCAATCTTCAATTCAATTCATTTACGGCGGTTGTTAATTATTGTATTGCGATTAAAACTGTAAATCTGCTTAGAATGCGTTTCACTGGGGACATTACCAATACACAACTTGTCAGCAGCAACAAACATGAGTATTTAGAAATGCTAATACATACATCATTGAGGGCCTTTTAATGCTTTTTAAAGTAACATAAGCGATGAATAAGCAGAAACATAAAATGCAACGAAAGCTTTATAAGCACGTACTCTTTGAAAATAAAAAGAATTCATAAAGGCACCGTCGATACGACTGAATAATTTATTGCAGACTCATATTGACCTACATTCTACCCAGAAAACAATTTAAAAGACTCCATTAGTTGTGGGTTCGACTATTACGACGCATTAGTGTGACAGGATGCCTGGGCGGTGACGTGCGCTTACGCAATATCCGAGATACAGATTTGTGACATAGTCAAATTAATCACATTACAAAAAAAATACATTTTCCTAGCAAGTGCTACTTACTTAAACAGCACAAAACGTGCCTCCACGCCCGTCGTCCAAACAAACACGAAAAGGAATCATTACAACCCCCCACTTAGACATTAATATTCGGAATTCTGAGCAAGTTAAAGTGCGTGTTTCGTATTTTATGTAAACAGTTTGTGTAGTGATATTTGTAGTATAGAAATGGTCTGAAGTCTTGTTATATTATAAAGAGTTGCAGCTCTATAAGTTATATGATTTTAGTGATAGTTCTTGATTAACTTCAGCAGAACTGTCGGTATGATTGGAAGTAAAATCATTGTCATACACAACACCTAAACCCATTTCGTTATAGAACTTATGATATATCCTGCCCTTAGCTAAATCGATCAAGCAAAATACCAAGGTACTGATAGCAAATCAAAATCAGACAGCAATAAATAACACTAATCTCTACGCCCGGGCGCCCGTTACACGCACCACTATACTAAACGCAAAGACTTCTGGCAGACCTTTCTGCCTGAAGTATCCACCTTAGGTTGAGTATCTCATTCATAAATAACGAATGATATATAACAATTAAATTGATGAAAATGGTCAACAAAAGCTTTAAAGGCTAGTGGAATTCGGTGTCATATTTCATTCACAAATTAATTAATTAATACTCTACCGTCTGCCAAGAGCCTATACGTTAAATGTAGCTCTAGCTGTCACTCAATCTTCAATTCAAATTAATTCATTTACGGCGGTTGTTAATTATTGTATTGCGATTAAAACTGTAAATCTGCTTAGAATGCGTTTCACTGTGGACATTACCAATACACAACATGTCAGCAGCAAACAAACATGAGTATTTAAAAATGCTAATACATACATCATTGAGGCCTTTTAATGCTTTTTAAAGTAACATAATGATGAATAAGCAGAAACATAAAATGCAACGAAAGCTTTATAAGCACGTACTCTTTGAAAATAAAAAGAATTCATAAAGCCACCGTCGATACGACTGAATAATTTATTGCAGACTCATATTGACCTACATTCTACCCAGAAAACAATTTAAAAGACTCCATTAGTTGTGGGTTCGACTATTACGACGCATTAGTGTGACAGGATGCCTGGGCGGTGACGTGCGCTCACGCAATATCCGAGATACAGATTTGTGACACACTCAAATTAATCAAATTACAAAAAAAGTAAGATTTTTTAAATGGCATTTCTTGCCTTGAAAAGATTCATGTGGCCTATACTGCAGTATGTACTCTGTACAGTACAAAATCTAAGGTTTGTTTTTAATAACCTTCGTGCTTGTTTCACTTTCACCAACGGATTTAAACACGTTTACAGATTTGAGTAATACTATTCTAGTATGTCCTGTATATGGTACAAAAGTTCTATATGGCTATTTGACTTCGATGTTCATTAAAAGGATGCATGTAACATTCTTCAATAAAAGTGAGAACGAGCTTAACAAAACTGTTACGTTCATAAAATATAGGTTGTATTCGTTAACTTTTCGACTAGAATTACCATAACCATGGTAAACAAGTGCATACACGAATCCGCGCTGCTTTTCATACAAACTGGATGATTGCGCCTTTGGGCATTAGCATTTTTGGCGAGTGTCCAATAGCTGCTCCAAGTAGAATAAGTTGTTGAAAGGACGAGTGCAGTTACCCGTATATAGCCTGTGGCCACTTGCGAATGATATTTATTCGAGTTTAGGCAGTACTAGAGCTGTCACACAAGTAAGAGACGCTGTTTGTTCTTATGACATTAGGGCCATCCATCAGTAAATGCGCCAGATAATAAAATTCGTTATACTAGAGGCGGCAAGCGGATCACCGGGTTCATTTTTTCACACGACTAAACCAGAATTTGAACCCTAGACCTTCGCGCTTGTGCACAGCACCATAGCCACTTCATCGAGGTCGTCAAAACTGAGTGCACTTAATTTTCTGGCCGTAATAAGGATATGGTGAAAGTCCACCGACTCTCTCTTTGTAGGCGTCAGCCATTATTTATATGGACAATATGACAGGGACTGATAGGCTTGGCCCATTTCACTGATAAACCCCTGATTTAAGGCCCATTACGTTTTATCATCATATGACGTAATTTCAAAGTGAGGTTTGGACTCATTTTGAGAATATTTTTAAGTAGGTAATAAAAAGTGTTGGGACACTTGCGGTGCAAAGTTATAATCATGTTGTTAAACCTTTAATGACGTCGCACGCCCGGTCCAAAGGTTTTAAAAATAAACCGGCCAAGTGCGAGTCGGGCTCGCGCACAAAGGGTTCCGTAGCAGCAAATAACAGTTAAATCAACCTATCTCAAAAACTATAAGAGATACTTTGATCAAACCAAAAATCGTTGAAAGAGTTAATTAGCATGCATCACCTCTATTTTTTTTAGAATTTATACCCCGTAGTTATAAAAATAGAGGGGGGGGGACATACTTTTTACGACTTTGAGAGCTGATATCTCAAAAACCGTTCACTTTAAGAAAAATGTTTTTTAGAAAACTTTATATCATTTTAAAAGACCTTTCCATTGATACCCACACGGGTATGTACATCGAAAAAAAAATTTCATCCCTCAGTTACATGTATGGGGGGCCCCACCCCCAATTCTTTTTTTTAATATTTAGTGTCATATTTTTGTAGCGGTTCATACAACACATATTCCCATCAAATTTCATCACTGTAGTACTTATAGTTTCCGAGTAAATCGGCTGTGACAGACGGACAGACGGACAGACGGACAGACGGACATGACGAAACTATAAGGGTTCCGTTTTTGCCATTTTGGCTACGGAACCCTAATAAGAGAAGCCCGCCCTAACTTCATCTCGGGACATTAGTTCCACACTAAACACATAGATGGCGCTGGGCGTCGATTACATCACGCATGTGATTAGCATATCCGGTATACCTATAAACTTTTCCGTTGTCTTTAGAATTTACCTCTTAATAATTAGTAAAATTCACGCATCACGCAGGTACTTACCTATAGTATTAGATTTATACTGTGTAAAACAAACGAAAACAATAGGGTATTTGACTAAATTTTTTTATGTGTTTAATCAAAAGACCTCCCAATTTAAGAAACATTATTGAAAGAATTACTCGATTCTGATTTGAATTACCTGAGATATCATAACTTTAAGAGCACATATTTTGGGCAAGCCCAAAAACGCTCTATACAAATGACTACAGGCAAGTGACGTCACATGCTCGTATCCTGTATGCGTGACTAGTAAATTTTGTTTGGTAGCTATATCAAATGTTTTGTTTAAGTAATTGGTTTTATAATAAAAGTTGGTGGAAAATGTACGGGTAGTTCAATGATATAATTATTTTTTTAAATTATAATACTTTATAATTGGACTTGCCCATGAAACTTTGAATGCTCATAAAACCAGCTAGACGTTATATTTTTAACTGAAAATTTTGGCCATTGGTTCTTATTTACCAGTATTTTGGAAAAGTATAAATATTTTTTACTATATCGAGATTAGTCAAATACCCTATTGTTTTCTCGTGATTTACTAGCACGTTTTTCTATTTTTATAACTTGTAATAGTCGTTAACACATTATTTAATTTATACTATTAGGATTTCCGGAAGAATTATTGTATAAACTTCGAAGTTAATTAAGCATGACACACGTATGATTGTTTCCTCGACATCGTGTAATGAAAGGAAAAATCACTAAATATTTATTTGTTCACTAATTACATTTCGTTGCGATAATGCGTTTTTATTGATGGATCAAAAACTGTTAACACTCATTAATGTCTGTAAAAAGTAATTGGCAAGTTTAGCGATGTGTGAAACAAGCTCATATACAGATGATAAAGCGTAATACCTACACACACAGGCATACCGCATCAGGTAACAACAATCTGTAAATTTAGTCGATTGAAGACATTGATTCAGTCGAAGGACCAATTCGTATACATATGCGCATCCTGTCCAAATTTTCCAGTAACTTCTTAATAAGGCCTAACTTGCACCCCATAAAACCATGTCTCGAATCTCAGTTGTTGTACCGAAAAAAGTTGTGAGATTCATTCGTTATTAATTTAGTCAACTCCTACATAAGGGACCTAATATTTACTGTGTTGCAATCCGGCACTCCGAAATCACATTTCTTTAAAATCCGAAATCAATACTTCACTACTTCCTAATCTCCAAAATCGACATCCCTTCTTTATCGGACTCAGGAACAAGCGCGTCACTTCTCGGAAGATCCGTCCGTCCGTCAACCGCCACCAGCTGAGGCAAGTAAACTGTACAACACAATCGCAACCCACCAATTACGTATTTTACGCACGATAACCGGCGCACGCGTGGACGTTTACACTTCGACTGTTTTTGCGGACGGGTGAACGGCCGGCCGGCCTTGCTCGACCACTCCCGTGACATTGACACTGATGCACCGGGGAACAACCGAAACCGTAACGATGGTTAATGAGGCCTGTAATGAGACTTCTTTTATTGTTTTATGTAGTAGAACTGATAGATGTCAAAGTATGCCAGACGACTTTATGACCTCTGGAGGCTCCAAAGTGACATCGAAAACCGTAGGGGAAAATGAGTTTTAGAGTGGACACTGCGTCCCGGCGAAAGTAGTGTAGGACGATCTTCGACCGGGTATGCCCTACCCGTGCCCTACAATGCTTGAAAGGAGCAGAATGCAAATATAGTGATGCGGCTAGACTGATGCACCGGGGAACAACCGAAACCGTAACGATGGTTAATGAGGCCTGTAATGAGACTTCTTTTATTGTTTTATGAACGTACTGAACTGATAGAAGTCAAAGAATGCCAGACGACTTATGACCTCTGGAGGCTCCAGACGAAGATCGACAACTGTTAGGGACAGACAAAATGAGTTCTGGACTAGAAACTGCGTCTCGGCGAATGTAGTGTAGGAGGACCTGAGACCGAAAAGGTGATGGATGGTTGAAAGGAGCAGAATGTAAATATCCGAGGATCGAACAAAGTGGCGAGCATTTGGAGAGGTCTATGCCCAACAGTATACCGATGCAGCAGGCTGATGGTGAGACTATACTGATGTGCTAGAGAACAACCGAAACATTATGGCTAATGAGGCTTGTAATGAGACTTCTTTCATTGTTTTACGAACGTACTGAACTGTTGAAAGCAAAGTTTGCACGACTTATGACCTCTGGAGGTTCCAAACTGTAGCCAAAGACAATTTTGTGACACAAAGTTCTAGTTAGTGTACCTACTGAACTTTTAAAAACATCTGCACTTGTCAAAGACTTCTTTTCCTAAATTTTTTTTGAACAAAATTATAAAGAAATTGCCAGTTGTTATTAATATCAGGGTTATTACCGCCTGTCCACTACCCTAAGCTATAACTAGGCTCGAGTCCGACACAGAAATCCCTCGGCGTGACATTGAGATAACGTTGCTACTGGGATTACGCCACAATTACATACGACCACGGTCTTGGTCCGGGCGTATCTGTAATCCGGATCGGCCAACGCCCGCTCCGGCCTACATCCGGACATCCGGAGTTCCGGACCGGCCCGGCCAACGAGTGGTGTTTATATTTCGCTCTACACATACTACAGGGTCAGATGTGAAATGGACGGGACAATTCAAAAGCTACGTTGGATTGGACTGAACGTGCAGCTCGAATTAGTGGTTTGACCTACTGGCCCCAATTATGATATCAAAGGAATGCCTTTGTACAACTTTCATCTAGGTACAGGGTGTATCTGTAACATTTACAGCCCTTTAACCACAATTTGCAAAGAAAAATTTTCTACGCTTTTTACAATATTGGTCACGTGTCTTGGTAATTTTGTATCGTCAAAAAAAAATTCAAAAGGAAATCGTAGATTACAATGTTATTCAGATCATTTCAGATGGATTAATAGAATACTTAGTTTAAGAGAGAAATGTTTACAGACACATAATGTTTACTTAACCACAAACTTGTTTTCCGTAGTTTTGGCGCTCATGCTCAACCTTAAACCTTAAACCAAGCACAATGACCAGACCAGAAAGGTACACCCGTGGTGAACTTCAGTTTGAATTAATTATGAAGTTGTCAACATGTAAACGTCAGTGGATGTCATTTGATAAATAGCACCACCGTACTTACTAGAGTAGAAAAGGTTTTATTTAGACCACATGAAATTACAGTAGGGCTTACAGCTAAACCGTGTAAGTAACTAGGGCGGACGCGTAGGAAGTAGGAAAGCGGCGGGGGTCACGGCGGTCTGTAATCGTAGAATATGTAGGCAAGTATAAAATACGTTTTTTCCCGTAACTATAAGTTATCCAACAAAATACAGTGTCGCTGACATACACTTCATCTTTCACTGGGCTTCCACGCTTTAATCTTGTATTTTCGGAATCTATGTTAATTATTGCTAAAAGTGGCCGTTTTTAGCAATAATGAACATTATTGTTCCTTGTCACGTGTAAAAAATATTGTAATGCATCTCGAAAAATTCAATTTCCTTGCATCTAAGTCTGTAGTTTTACTTTCTTAAAATGTCGCCACAATCAGTGTAAATAGGTTGGCGCTAGTTTCGTCATTGTAGCCTCTTAACGACTTTAAGTAAAATTGCACTTTGACCAAAAAACCAACCGGATATCGATAAAGTTTACATCGTCAACTGATTCCGCCGGCTCGACCGTGCCGATCTATTTCCGGGCCGTCTGGCGTCCTTGGCTGGTGACATTGACACCGGTGCCTGAACAACTGTCGCTTATCGTCCAGTAAATACTGGTCTACGTAGTGCTAGCTAGCGTAGTCACGTGCACTAATAAGTATATAGTAGTTAGTAGTCAGCATGCCGAGTAGCTGCTGCTACTAACACGCAGTAGAGATGTCGCACCCGGATCGTATAATCCGCCGTATTACAATACGGCTAGTTGTTATCAAAAACAGAGCCGTTTTAAAATGCGGCGGATCAACGATTAACCGCATTGTCATTGAGATACGTTCTTCAATAAGGCGAGCCACGTTTAGCCGCATTGACTACCTTACCCTACTACTTATTATGAGTAGTGTTGCCACAACTCAAAATTATCTTTACAAGGTTAGGTTAGGGTTATTTTTTATGACCACCCAAAAATTCTTAATTTATAGTAATAATTGAGACTTATGTGGTTTGGTCTACCGACCGACCTTAGAATCAGAAATACAGTCTAAACTCAAACAACCTAATACTCAAATTCTTAATACGTTAACCCCAAACTCTTAAGCGCAAAACACAGACTAATCAAATTCATATTTATGCACAGAGCACAAATCAATGTGAAATAGCCTATTGAACTAGTAGGTAGGTAAGCTCACCACAAGTAGGCCACACTTGACACGAACCTGAAACAATAAGATTACAACATTACAAAAGGTAAGGCGATTTGTAATACGATTACCTACATTCAACACCTGCCAGGTTTTTGACCTTCAGCCTGGATATAAAACACGAAATAGAAATTACGATTTTAACGGCGCAGACGCCTGGGGCGTAAAGCTGAGAGTTCGATAAAGGTTACAATTTACGACCACAGTATCACTGCTGTATTATTATTATAGACGTTGGCTTTAGTATACACTCAGGCACATCTAAATAACCACCCATAGCGTATTTTTTATACGAGCGTACGAGCTCATTTCACGGTTTCATAACTTAAAAGGTAGATTATTATGTTCAATGTAGACCAATGTTTACTTAAGTGTTTTAATCAAGCATTTGAATCAACCAGTGACTCCTTTATTGCCTAAAATTTTAAAACTGGATTTAATCTTTCTTCTTGTCCCATATGAGCGTAAAAATACAGTATATTCCCCACCCCCCCTTTTCTATATGTAATGGCTGATCAAAATTTCACCCGTGGCTGTAGCCTAGCAGCCTAAATCCTAGCTAGCGTCTACAAATCTTAAATTATTCAGTTTAGAATGCATACTCTAGCACTTCAACCGACTTACCTACCTAATTTGGTATTCGCAAGAACTTTGAACTTTTCTATCGGTATTCGGAACTATGTAAAGCCAAAATATGGGTTCAAAACTAAACACATAAAATACAGCTGTAAAGAAGTAAATTTAGTATTTATGTACTTTCAGTGGGTACATAATGGGTACGATAAAACGATATCTATATGAAATTCATAAGAGATACGGACGAAACAATTTAGGCTTTACCAGACGGTCAACCGCTACGAGCCCGACAGGTTTAGACATTCTGATGGACTAAAAACCCACATTTTCTAGGTTCGTCAAAATAAAGTTGGCAATATTCACTTTACTTGGTATCTACTAACTTTAACAGGTAGACGAGTAGACAGGTAGAACAGGGTGCAAAATATGGTATTCTACGTCTCAAAATCCCAGAGTAGGGTTCCAGCAAGCTGTAAGTCGCAAGGCTAGGCTATCATTTTAACGCATCCATCGCGAGTATCGATATCAAACCGCTTTGCGGTAGATGCGGTTAGCGTTTCGCTTCCTCCAACATCAATATTTATTTAAACATGGGAATATCTGTAACACCGGAAATACATGTTCATTTCATAGGCAAGACCGTAGCAACTGCAAGCCAAGCACCTCTGCACCTCGAATAGAAACTACTTTTAGCGTAGCTACTTAGGTATAGGCTAGCCTATCGTTTCATTTCATATCGATTTAAACTAAACACCACTTGCCCTCTATATCTTAGTACGCACGGAGTGACAAAAAAGTGTTCCTGGTACAGACCTTGATATATAGCTCACTCACTGCAACACTTTATGATTGCAACTTGTTAGTTTTAAAACCAGCAATGCTAAATCATGAATCGAGAATAATCTATTGAACTTAAATGGAAATGACCACTTCATCATTCAAAAGAACGGGAGGAAAACAGACACTGCCAATAAAATGGCAGGTGCTTAGAAAGCACTTACAAACGAGCAGCGACCGTTATTTTCCTTCAATTATATTTCAATGCAACAGTCGACACGTTTTCATACTTTTTGCAAAAGACAAAACGCAATCATTCGTGCCTCGATAAACGAAATTTCTATGAAGCGTTTTAAATTTTTATTTCAATTCAATAATATCTGTCGTAGTTAAATAGCGAACAGGGACGCAAGTGCTGCGCGTGCCAAGCATGCAATGCAGTATTGGATCGAGATGAAAGCTTACTAACTACTCTAGAAATAATACGTGAATAGTATTTTGAGGGCATTTAGGCTCTTTGCCGGCTGGAATTGTTGGCGTGGCGTAGCCTGCAACGGTGGATCTCTCTTCGTTTTCTTAACCGTATCCTTAGAGCGGTCGTGGCTGTTACATTCCAAGCAATTAAAAATCGCCAGTAAGTTTGCTCTCATGTGATGTAATTATAGCTAACTTAATTTGATCGGTACAACGTTTTCATGCCATGGGCGGTCTACTGCATGACCTGTACTTGAAAAACAGCGAAAAAAGCGGCAAGGAGTATCATCAATTTGGAATAAGAGCTATCCTCAGTAGTTAGATTCAAGATAATTTCTTCACTGTGATCATTTTTCCACTATCTACAGTTCCAGCTGAACGAATCCGGGATATTGGTGGCACCTGCTTTGTGCAGTTTTTCCTGAAAACAATTGTTTGAAACAATAATGTCGACTGGCGCACAAAAGGCGCCTAACCGTGAAATCAAGCGACCTCGTTCAAAACAAAGGAACGGTTTTTATTATATTTAACTTTACAGTTATTTTAAAACAGTATCACTATACCGCGCGTATTTTATAAAGATGCATTTACAAAAACATATTTGGAATGGGCAAACATTTTGGAAAAGTGAAAACACATGAACATGCTTTTCCTAATACAGTCAACAAACAATAAATAGAGTCGATATTCGTAGAAATAAATTACGATAACAATATATATGCCATCCTTGATAAAAAAAATCCCGTGCATAACAGAAAATATACCTTCTAAATTATACAAATGAGAGAGATTAGAAATAAGTCAAAATGTCCGTCAATAACAATTTCAAATTCCAATGAGTCACAGCACTTCGCCGCATTGCACCAAAGCCTTTCAAATGAAGTAAAAAACCCATCTTGAATTAAAATGAACGTCCCCATAGAAGCTCGTCATTTGTACGCGGAAGGGCTCCAATGGGCTTCAAGTTGAAGCATTCTGTTATTGTTGGGCGAAAGCCGTAAACTCCTGATATTAGTGCGAGGGGGCCGAGGACTTTTTGAAGGGAACCATCAAAACAAATAACGAAGTAAGCGGAACGAATTCGACACCATTGAGGAATGTTCGCTGAGCGTTATAATGTTGTGAATATCGTCATGCGTATTAATGACTTCCAAAAATGTACAGGGGAAATAGTAGAACGAGTGTCAGAGGCCTGCAGGACTCAATTTTGGTCGCTGAGTCTGCGACGTAAGTACGTTGTAGGTGGTGATATTTGCCTGAACTAATAATATTTTAAAGAGCTCCAAACTTTTTTACCATCGGCTTACATTCTGATTTTTTTTTTGCGTGTTTACCCCCGGTTGCGTACAACGCTGACGCTTTGGATCCCGGGGTACGCTAAGACCATGATTCAATGTTTGGGAACTCTGGTAATTACAATGAAGCGACTGTCATCTGACCTACAGAACTCTTTAACAGGGAAACCAGACCAACTGAATAATGGGTTACATTCTGAAGCTCTATCTATAAATACTTCATTTCCGTGCATAGAAAGGACACCTGTGATCTATGGTGCAACTATTTTTAAGAACTTGACTTCATAACGTCAGGAGTTACCAACATGTTTACAAAATCGTAGTAAACCACATAATGCATGTATAATCAAACAGAGCCACAAGCAAAAACTAGTTAACACTAAACGTATAGATTTTAGGTCGCGTGACACGCGGTCGGTGGCCTCATGCGATCAATTACCGCACTAGAAGTTCACGACACAATCCATATGCCATTAACGTTTTGTACATAGTTGTAATTAAGTCACGCTTACACGAGTTCACGACAAAGTTTACGTACGATCCAATGACCAGAGGCCTACGAAATTTATACAGTATAGATTTCTGACTTGTGTCTGAGGATGTGTTGTCTAGAGATATAAGAAATGCAGAAGAGCAAGGATGTAGGTGACATTCAATAGTTGTTTTGTTATGCAAAGCCAGATGAGCTTTAATACTAGTGCGAAATTACTGACTGCCCTTAATAATGAAAAAGGATTCTTGTTGTGGTGGCTGTCCCGTGACCTAATTTTACACAAAACAGTTAGCCTAGGTACTTTTTTCGCTCTAGTCTTTCTATTTAAAGGCAACCGTGAGAAAGCCACGCTTCAGCATGGAGGAGGCCGGAATGACACCACGGCCTCACAGAACACCCGTTTACCTAAGAGTGAGGGTATCAGAGGCCCGATCGAGAGGAAAGTGGGTTAAAATGTTGGCAGCGCACATGTGACTCACCTGATGTGGCGGGTATCTTCGAGCGGCGACAATCGTTTACCATAAGGTGATTCGTCTCAGACCGCATCAGAAATGATGTAATCCGACAGAGAACCAGAGTCACCGACATAGCCCACCGAATTAGCAAACTGAAGTGGCAGTGGGCTGGTCACATTAGTCGCAGAACTGACAACCGTTGGAGCCATAAGGTCCTTGAGTGGAGACCGCGATACTCGTCTACCACTTATCACGTAAAAAAACTACTCTAGTGTACAGATTCTACCACTATGTCATACGACAGTAAACTTTTTATTATTAACATCCTCCATCGATCAGCTTCTTGTTTCAAGTTTTACTCAAGCCTGTTCCACAAGGTAGCTTTAATATTCATGGCTCATCTTACGCGACCTTTGAATAAAATATCGCGAGATTATTGATTTGATAAATTGTACCCAATCTCGAACGTTTAACATCACATCTTTTTTGCTTCAGATGTTTGTGTTGGGTTTGGTCTGTGAAGTTTTCGTACCTTTGCTGCTTTACCTTTATCGGTACCTTTGTGATTTCCGCAGTGAAAAGAAATTCAATTTGGGATCAGGGTATATTGTGTAAGAATCAACTCGAATTTATTTCTATATTTCTTAAATCTTTTTTTATATTGACTCGGTTCTAGTGAGCTGACCAAATAGATAATTAGATTATTTCTACATTTCTTAAATCTGTGTATTGACTTGGGTCTGAGTACTTTTGAGTGAGGTGACCAATTATATAGATTGATTATTTCTACATTTCTTATATCTGTTTTTATATTAACTCGGTTTGTGAGTAAGCTGACCAAATAGAAGATAATTATATTAACTGTACATTTCTTAAATCTGTTTTTATATTAAGTCTGTTCTGAGTGTGCTGATCAAATAGATAGATTCATGATTTTTTTAAAGAATCGACGCCAATTTTCTCGTAACTTATTTTTACAAGCTGGCACAGAAAACAAACGATAGTAGTTTCTCGTAAATTAAGAAGGCCATAGGCGTATTATTGCTGGTTTTTCTGTGATTTATTGAAGGCATAACTTTCAGGCCGAAGCTACAATATTCGCTCCAATTACACTGTTATGGACTCTCTATATAATTTGCTATATCCACGGAAAAAGTTACGTTTGTTCAAATATAAAGCTGGAATCCGAAATTGTGGGTAAAATGCCTACGTTACGTAATAAGCCGTTTTATGTTTGAAATATTTAAAAAATCCTCATTTCATGAGCAATGTGGCCATATCCACTATTCGACCAAACGCGAAAAGTGGAAACCTAATTTAACATTCAGTATAGTAGCATTACGATTTCTGACATAAACTTTGAAATGTTAATATATATTTTTTTAAATACTGACTCAAAATGGGCATGGAGATGTGTGATTTTTAATTTTATAAGCCCGTTCAATCTTCATGACAAGTGTGCCTATAACGCATCGCTAAAATTATAGAGTACAGCTACGAGTCACTTTTGCCAATTTATAGAGACCTACCATTACGATGGATGAGTTAGTAAGCAAAGTGAAACTTTTAATAACTAAGAAATTGTTTTTTTTTTTAATAATTAACCTACGAAATTGGCGTTTGTATTACTATCTACACTACTACAAAAAATCCATGTTCCATAATTACAGAGATTCAACGGGCAACAGTTCAGCTCAAAAGATGAGAAGAGTTGTTTAAGTTACTACCATTAAAAGAATCGACCACACAACACGACTTTCGATAACACCTGTGCTGGCATCTTTCGCTCATATATTTATTTACACGTCACATTAAATTTAAAACTAAAGTATTGTGGAGAATCTATACATTTCCTGATGACTAACGTCTCAATGCGGGCCAATTTGTTAAATAAAATTACAAAATGTAAACCAAAATGCTATTCAATGAACAAGCATAAATAGGTACCTACCTAGAAATTTAAAACGTCAGGTCAACAAAAACTCCGGAATCAATTAAAAGTAACTAACGCAGACACAAATTAGTTCCAAACTTGCTGAAAGATTACCGTGACCAACACATACCTACTGTAATAGAATAGTGTAAACAAATTGCTAGTAACGGTACTGATTGACGAACAAAAAGCTGTGTTTTGTTTACAGCAAAAAATGGCTACATTATTTTGATAGATGAAACTAGGGAGGGAACTAATGATTATTTTATTTGCATAAAACTTCGTACAACTGGATTTCAACAAAACGCAATACAATATCATCATCCCAGCGCGGCAGCGTGTCTTTCTCAGTTGCATTCTTAAACGTTGCTTATGAGCCCGGGGTGCGCTTGGATTCGATCCAGGATTGGGTAAATCTGGTTGGTAATTACTCTCACGTGACGCGTACCTATCGTTTTCATATGGAAATTAAATGTGGCAAACGGTCATTAAATGCTCTTAAATAGTTAATTTAGTTACGCTTTAGCTACAAAAAGACAGCTATAAAGTTAGCCATTTGATGAGTCTAGCTGTTCACACTCGGCGGGAGTTTCTGTTATGGCGGCGTGTAGGTTGTGCAGCAATTAATTCCAGACGTGTTTATGCTTTTTATTGCTGTTTTACTCACAATTAAAGAAAATGAATGAGAGCCACGCCAAAGCTGGCAAGTATCTTTCCATAAAAGTACGTAAATAAATTAATATTTTTGTTCCTCTTTTTGCGGATTACTTCGTATAGTCTTTGGTCTATAAATGTGATATTCGTTTCTCTTTTCATTATTCTTTGTAATTCCAATGAATGGTGTCCTTTTCCTGAGAATGCAGCACCTTTTAAGAAAAACAATTTGTTTTCGAAAACCTTCTTCCGTCCAAAACAATACTAACATCAAAAGTTCAGCAATTGTCTACTTTTGCCATTTTCCCCATCATTTAAAGCACATAAATTCTAACCTAAAACGAGTTCTTTGAAATTATTGCTCTCCTCCTACATTCATCTACCATAGACCACGGCGCTATCACCCCAGTGATCTTCAATAAGCTGACGGGCAAAAAGTATGATTCATTTCAATTCCGTATCTGGGCCGACCAACGCCAACGCCAAGTTAGATGAATTTTTACTCATCTTATTTTCAGTTCTGCTCGTTATACAGTTTAAGCATCGTTTTAAGAAGGCGCATTGACAAATCGAATTTGGCAATAAAGCTGTTTACATCTTTCCAACCCATTGGCTTCACTAATTTTGGATGACGTCAATTTATCTTCACTTATACAGCAACGCTAATAAATCTCTACATAATAAGACAATAAACAATTGAACTGAAATAGGACACGATCCATATAAAAATCCAAGCACGAACGAAAGGACAAATTAATCTACTAAATTAGGCAATTGGAAGACGAACCTTGAAGCAGTTTCTTGAGCGAGCAAATAGGTCAACCAAAGAGGTTTGAAAGTTCACTTTAGAAACAACATCAGAGCATTATTCTCACTACATTAGACGGCAAACTTCAAGAAAAATATAGTTCGGTCCAGAAAAGGGTCGTTACCCTTCGTCCTGATGTCTCCATTCTTTGCTTTAGAAAGATAGGTTGGGGTTTAATTTATACTCTCCTCTCCTATATCACACTTACTACAATACTGAAGCCTGCTTTTATGGCTACTACTTTTTTGGATTCAGATAATATCAATTTAAACAAAAGATTAAGCCAAGTATGGTTCCTTATGCGGACTTATTCAGGTGCAATAAAAATGAGAATGAAGGTCAAGCTCTCTTTTTTCTAATAGTAGAAACTTCATAATTGGTTTGGCCTAATTGCACTCTAATAGGGAAATGGTAAATGTTCATGACCGCCTACGGGCAAATTTCTAATGCTATTAATTGATGCATTGCTGACCTCGTTTCGCTCATACATTTGCAGAGGCTTCTTTCTAAAGCATCTTCAATTTTCTAAATCATTAGGTATGTGTTGGCTTCAGAAATAACCCGGAGTCTTTTCCTACGTTTTATTACTTCCTTATTTTCTGGAAGAATCTGTATACGTTAGTCTTAGCTTTAGCATTCTATTCTTTGCAATCCACAACATTTTTAGAATCACTAATAAAGATGTTCGTACAGAAACATCTTTATATCTATACATCTAGATTTTTTGTGTTGTGGAGAGATTCCGTACTGCCTCGAGCTTTAGTATTCCTTCTATGATCTCTAATCTTTAGAAACACTAATAAAGATATTTCTGGAATAAACTCTGATTCTCTAGTCTCCCATATACTCACTCTCTTATTTTCTGTTGAGTCCGCATTATTATTGTCCGAAGTTTAGTTTGCTCTTCCTCTATTCACGTCAAAGTATCTTACTTGCTGAAATAGTCTCGGCACCTAATGGAGTATTCTAAACAGGCCTGATATAGCTACGCGTTATATTAATGTAGCCTTCGGCCATTGTGCTCATAACAATAATATTTGGCCGCTATTGTTCCCCTCCAAGTCGTCCAACTGTTACTAGCCTGTTTAGGAGAGTATTTGCTAATACACACCCGGTGTCTACACTCTCTGTATATGTCTGTTGTACAGCAAGTTTATAAAGGTAGGAGGTATTACGATTCTCTTTCCTTTTTATTTTTGCCTTGAATGTATTTATTACTGAATCCATCCTCAGCATTTGGTACGATCTCTCTACCCTGGGCAAGCATTGGTATTATGTGTTTGGTAAGTGTCTGGAAGTAATACCTAAATGTTTTTTAAGAAAATTGGTAATATCTTCTGATATCTGTAACTCACCACACACGTGGAAGGCACCATTAAAAGTGATGTCTTTTTTATAATTGATAAAAAAATACTTTCAAAACTCGGAACACTGCACCTACAAATCAGTAACATGACATCTACATGTTTATTTATTGTAATTTCTACATGCTTTGTAAATGATGTCGACGGGATCGTGCTGATTAATTTAAATTTTATTCACATAAGCCGGAATAAACCCCTTACCAAACCAACCATAGTTCATTGACAAAAGCATTTAATTTAAACAAACTCGAAAGGTCACGCACATCTCAATGGATTAACCGAATAAAAAAATATAATTCAAGTCAATACCACCGTCTAGTAATACCTTGAAAGTTGTTTGTGGGACCCTCGACATGGTTCCATAACAAAAGGAACACGCACGTGGCTACAAAAGATTTCGCCGACTTCTGGTAAGAAATTGTAACGAAGATTCTTATAACGCCAGACAATATTGCACCTAAACATGGTGGCTTTAAGGACGGTCTTCGTGTCGAAAAGGAAAATCCAAAAAAAGGTCTGACGCCCATTGGAGTCAGAGTTCAAGCTGGAATGCAACGCGCTGAGAAATGGTGAATTAGCTATGCATGGATTTTAAGCTTTGCGGGTTTCTGTTTAGAGTCGATAGTGGCATGCGGGGATTGCGCATGCAAGATATGGGTGTTTTTATGGGGCCGCGTGTCATATTGTGCAGGAGCCGCGGTTCGGAGTGAAATGCCGCCCGGCTAGAGGTGAACATTTTTTGTCGCCGCAATGGCTCACTCCTATTTTTTGTTTTTAAACTTTACGTCAAGTTTTTGAATTCTTGCTTCTGGACTTTACCGTTTTCAAGCCATTATTAGGTGCATTTACTTTCATTTTCTTATCACATGCAAATTCTTAATGTAGTTGCCAAGACTTACAATTACAAGTTAGAAATAGCATTTTAGAATATATCTCAAGTGTCATCACAACAAACGATTATACTTGTATAACTGAGACGAACACTGTTAAGAATATTAATAACATTTCATTTAGTAAGATATTGTCAAAGAATTCCTAACGGCCTTAGCCACAAGTCGTAAATGAATAAATAATATCGAGGCCGCGAATCTACTGCCTCGCTGGGCCATCAATTACTCACTATTCCATAGAACACGCTATCATATTATTCGTGGGGAGGATAGTATATGAGCCGTTTCTTTCCAACGATCTAAATACGCAAGCAAAATACTTATTTATTAGATTACTTATTTACAATTTATAATACCACCACTATTCTGTCTTACAGGCATATGTAAGTATATCATTAATTTTGGTACGATAATATTTGATATCGGCTGCTGAAGTGGAAACTCGGTAGGAAGAAGTTGAGGTACCTAACTCAAAAAGATAGGGTTCCCACAAGTTGTTTTTTTTAATCGTGAGTGTACCTACCTATGGAAGAAAAACTGTTTGTATGAAATCCTAAGTACAATTACGCAACGGGAATGTCTTTGCTTCACTCACCTCACCAATTTCACTGATTTTATCACCACCACTCGCATTGCTGTCACAAACACAAACATAACCTCAGAGATGCGACTCCGTCAACAAGGTAATAAAATCACTTGTGGACTTAAAGTTATTACACTCGGTCATTCCATCAGTACTAACTGCGAAAGCTTGTTTTCCGACCCACTGGTTCGGCTGTAAACGCATTAAACCACTCCTTGCCTTTAGGAGCGCTTATAAAACCCCAAATTGTGGCGGGAATTCTCAATTTCAAATTTTAAACGACATTCTGGTACCAGATTATACAGAAGTCGTTAAATATGAGGAAACAAGCTCGAAAGGAAAATGTAGTCGGATTAAATATTTTGAAATACTCAACTTAAGAAATAACAAGTAATTTTACGTTGCTTTAAAATTATTAATATTAATTTTAATTGAATACAAACCTTTAATTGAAATTTCGAAAGTTACACATAACCAAGGAGAAGACTTCCTACCTAACAAACAGTAGATGATCGTAATCAACTTAAAATTGACTCACTGAGAAACTTAATAAAAGACAAATTTTGTTCAAATTTTGGCAGTAGGCATTACTTTGTATTGGTATAGTAGGATCAAAGATTTAAATATGAACAACCTACCTACAGTAACTTCATCAAAGCAGAATTTTACATAACACGCCACTAATTTGTAAATGAAAGGGATGCGTCTCCTTTAAATATTAACAGATCCTCAAAGCATTTAAGCGGGCCGAGGTTGGCCTATATCCATAATAAATTATCTTTTACGGCCGGCTTTATTATCTGCTTGTAAATAATAAAAACCACACGTTGAAATCATGTTTGTAGTTGATATGAAGAGAAGACATTCTTGAGATTCTTGAAGCTGTGTTTTGATTCTTGAATTTGTTATTTGATTATGCTTTTCTCTTATTTTCTGGCTCAGCGACATACACGAACTGAGTCTGGACCTCCGAAAAAATATTGCCACTTTGCCACTTTTTGGTCGATCCTGAACTACTTTTTGTAAGTTGCCTGGAGCAGATTTTTAGAGCTTCAAAAACAGAAGATGATTTTAGGAGGTGGCTGATGTTCAGCAGATTAAGTAACTATATACGATAATTTTCAGTTAATATCAAGGTCTAAAAATCTAGAATAAAGTATTTCTGGTAATTTCTTCCGCTTCTTCTTTGGATTTACGACTGGACTGTTAAATAAAATTTATTTATGAGACGACCTCTCCGAAATCATAAAATTATGATTAAAACGACCACAAATAAAACTATTGACAGCAATTCTGTTTCCGCAATCAAAGTCATGTCTGTAACAAGAATAAAAATAAACTTTCATTTCTTGGTTTTTATAACTATCTAGTTTATGAATCAATGTCAATTACCTAGTTTCTGTTGGATTGACGATACAAAATTGTAAATAATAAAACAAACCAAATATATTTATGACTTGTTCTGCAGCATTACAAGAAACGAATCCAAAGTCAACAAAAAACGCTTCACAAATTTTCGATTTACTCGTTATATTGAAAAGTCGACTAACATGACATTGAGTTGAGGTTGAGAATCAGTTGAATTGTATAGATTTGATAAAAAGAGACAACGTGCTGTTATTTGCACTTTTTTACTTCATCCAAACCATAGTTTGTCTGCGCCTAGTAACGTACTAGAAGTATTTTTAGATACAAAGGATAATCGACCCAAGTAAATCACGAGGATTCGTAAACTGATATCAGGCGACATTCCTGGCTCCACATAAACTGGTCCGATCTTCCTTCAATTTACATAATACTAATTTACATTCTAAATGTATTTTAAATGTTTTGACTACCTGCCTAAACTCGTATTAAGATTAATTAATTTGAATATTTTGAACGTAGGTGATTCGGCTTGACAATCTTTGACGCAATATATAGAACAAGAGCACAGCCGATCATTTTACAAAATCTTATTACATATCACATTACAGCACAGCATACACCAAAATATACTCATTCCATACTTTTTAGGGTTCCGTAGCCAAATGGCAAAAAACGAAACGTCTTTCTGTCCGTTCGTATGTCCCAGCCACTTTTATCCGAAACAATAAGAACTAAAATGTTAAAACTTGGTCAGTAAATGTAATTTATAAACCGCATTAAGGTTTTTACACAAAAATAGAAAAGAAAAATTTGGGGGCTCCCCACACTTAGGGCTAGTATATGTCTTAAGATTTATTTTATTGGAAGAATTTAATACAAAAAATTGGAGCATAGCATTGTTCCACCAAGATAGATAGTAGCGTCGCGGTAGTTCTGAAAGTGAATCCACTAGGTCTTCCTTCATTCACGTTTCAGATAGCACTACTATAAGCGCTCATACATTTAAAATTTTATGCAGGACAAATCACATAGATAGACTACGGAAACCAATCCCCTACGAAATGACTCTCAAAAACGGCCCTCACACAATAAAAGCTTTATTCAATCGAAGAGGAATCACCATAAGAAACGGCCCGAGCGGGTTCAATGACCCGTCTTATCTCGGACACCAACTTTATCTATCTACAATCCACATCTAGCGCCCCTGAACCATAGCAAGCATGAAAGCAGTAAAGTAACAGTCAATTTTACGCCGCACTTCACACAGACCCTGCTTTAAACATATCCCGATCTCTTCAACGTTGCCACAAAATATATTAAACGTGATAAATAAAATTAGAGGACGATTCTAATCCGAAGACAACCGCAGAACGCAAGTCTCAAGGTCACGGCGGATGTGTCTCACCGTTATTAAATCTATTGTGTCTCGACTTAATCGATTTCCCAGCGTAGAAAAGAGCAACCTTATATCAACGTGATAAAGCATATTCTTTGAACATTCGTAAGTATTTCTGCAGTAAAGAACAAAGCGATTCTGTAGCTTCTGCCGGTAGAAATAAGGAACAGTAAATATAAGATTATTATTTGCAGAACCGAAGCCAAACCTCGCAATGTGCAAACCCGATGCTAATATTTGTCTAGATAAGATACGATTTAGGGGATTCGGCCATTCGCTTTCCGGCCTAATATGTGAGAACGGAAATTCAATTTTTTGCTGCATGCCCAAAATAAAAATTGATGTTCAGGGGCGATATAAAGTGGACCGAACTGATCGTTTCATATGTCATAATATTTAATTTGTTTGGATAAGATTGAGCTCATGCTATAAAATCCCCTAAAGATGCAATAACATAATTCAGTTTATTTTAATATTTTTGAGAACAGGCAAGTAGATGGATCACCTGACAGTAAGCGATTGCCGACGGCATGAACACCCAGTTGTTGTACTATTAAGTTGGCCGGCCAAGATGCGTTTGTCTACATCAATACATCGCGCTATAACCAGAAGAGTAGTAGAGCTTTGTGTGCAGCAGATGATAATGATGGAGATATTGTTTTGAATTATAAATTCTTCCCCCATCACAAAACTAGATCAGCGAGTCAGGAAATCAAAACATGTTACACAATAACAACAACACGATATATCACAACGAATCTAGGGACAAACAAGCTCCGCATACATAATTGAATCATTTTCGAATCACCAATCGTAGTTACGTAGTTAGAGCCGCGGATGGACTTCCCCCAGGCCGCACGGCGACGTTTCCTTTGCTGGGCCGACCTAAAAATATCGCGAGTGCGAGCCAACCGGGACACCGAGACAATACTACGCCACTGGCAACCCGATAACTTTGATAATTTATTAACTGGTTCGCATGCCCGTATCCTTATTTCCATTAGTCTTGCTTTCCGATCCATTTGTTTTGGCGATGTTGGAGACACATTTGTTTCATCTTTGCTGCGACAAATTCGCTGAATCACTTGAGTAATTCAGTAAATGTAAACAGTTGGTAGAGTTGGACACTTAATATGTTGCTGACATGACATCAATATTCAATTGTAATGCAAATTTCCACACCTGTATGTGGAATATACGAAATTCAAGTGTTTGACATCGAAAGAGAACCAAATATTGAGTGACCAATACAATATTTTTATAAACCCTGAGTAATTTGGTCAAATATTTAATTAATACTTGAATGGTGACGGAGCGTGGAGCTAATTGTGAATAAATAGCCGAATTCGAGACAATATTTATTTAGCACAGAACAGATAAACATGTCTTTTGCTAAAGTTATTACATGGAGCACAAAAGTAGAACATAGTAGACTACACTAAAGGCAGCAAAAACAAATAAGATTTTCAACATCATAATGAACATAGAAAGTTTCTCACAAAAAACTACAAAAGAATAAAATGAAGTAGCTCGATAGTAGTAGCAACAAAAAGTAAACTCAGTTAAGTTCTCAGCTGTCCACAAAAAAATAATAGGGAAAGAAGAAAACCCATGAAGACCATCACTAAATGAAATCGATTAGGTTAATAATAAGATAGTGGCAATCGATTCGACACAGAATAACAAATGTCCTGCAGCAGGCGAACTCTCACTATCTACAGCGCAGTTGCAGGCACAATCGATATGGACGGTCTGTGGAAATGCCACGGTCTTGTGCAACATTTGCCCGCAGTAGTAGTACATATAAAAAAGTATTTTCAATACACTACCAAGATTTAATGCCAAAGAAAACCTGTACGATCAATAGAAAAATCTCTCAGCAAAAATCAAAGTAATGCATGGTGTTTACCAGTGTAAATCATATTAACGACTCATCCAGTTCTCCATCAATCATTTTAGCGGAACCTTTCATCCGGTAAAAGTGTAAAAATACAAACATAAAAGCTTATCTTAAATCAAAACACTCGTCATCGCGCCTCGTACGCCGTACTGGGAAAGTAGAATCTTTAATATCCATACGTCCACCAGATTTAGATCTCGCACGGAGCCGCGGTCATGGCCCCGTAGTAGTAGCGTGAGGGGTCTGATTTTACTGGGAAAACTGGATGTCGTCCAAATATAGAAGAGCTGCGGGTTTAGTAGGAGTTGCGTGTATTATGTGGGATCATTGGAGGCGTAGGAGAGGCAGAGGGTGTCAGAGTAAAATGGGCAGAGACAGTTCCGGGCGAGCTCAGCGCGCAGCCTCCGCGGTATCGACCGGCCGCGCCCGCCCCACGTGCTCCATTCACCGGTGCATCACCCACCACGTGCGGTAACACCATTTCAACTTTTTTTATTAGTAGACCGTTTGAATTATATCGTTCATAGGAAAATCTTTTATCGAAACATTACAATTAATCGACTGACATGACATGTCAACCACATTGTGGTTAATGTTTATTGGATTTACGAAATCATTCCGCTTTTACTAGTCGTTCCGTATTTCGTTATTTCTATTTGTAGACTAACACAAACATTTTCATATAAACTCCATTAAATTTAATACTGGCGCCCAACGTGTTGCCGTGGAAGAAGCATTGTGTTTACGTTTCCATTAAAATCTGTCGAATATAGAGTACAAATAAATTAATCAATGCCAAATATTAATTATTTCTGAGGTACTACTTATAACCGTGAACTTCCCAGGCTGTCAATAACTGAAACAGCGTATCACAATACAATAAATATTGAATATCAAGTACCGAAGTTTAAAAACTGTATCCAAGCCGGGATTTTATAATAACATTGGGAGGTGCAAAATACAAAATTGCCTTTAACCGTCAGGAAATGTATTTAGTAACGGTTGATTGATGCTCTGGGCGAGGCGTTGCGTTGGAAATAAAAGTAACGTTTAAATTCAATCGGCTCATGCCGCCAATCGCAAAAAAATTCGACAAAACTCGCATCAATATTGACAGAGCAGAAAAAGAGTTCAGGTAGCGGAGTAAGCTGTGCTATACTAAAACACGGAAAAAAGTATCTACTCTACCGCATGTACTTTCCTAAGGCCCTATTCGATCAATCTTTATCCGAGAATAGTCCATGGTATGACGCTACGAATCTTGTGACATTCACAGAGTTATTATTCCCGGATAAAGATTGGTCAAATCGGGAATCTAAAACGTACAAGACAGACATGCTTTAGGATCAAACATGAGACATTGAGCTTGTGATTAACAAAGTGTTGCAAATGTCCCTGTATCAAAACTGAAATCAATCACTCTAGTCTGTACGTAGGCGCAAATTCTTGTCGCATCTCGCAACGACATTTACACGTTAGGCAAGAAGAGTGAGATAACTCCATTAAAAGTTTGAACATGAGTATATTGCTCAAATAATAGTTCTAAATGTAATCTTCGAAGAACTGGTAGGTATCCAAAGACTGGTCGAATTAGAATGTAGCGTGAAAACTTGTCTTGCCTCATTGTCGATGGCAATGCTGGATGGATTAAGGACCTTTCGATACCTTATATCAAAGCATGCAGCTAAACTATCTTTCAATGAAGCCTAGGCATTATACATATAGCCTAGCGTAGTCTATCGCAAATAAAGACCCAGCCCAAGACTACGCGTAAACGCGAATCATGCGTACATTATTGCGAAATATTCGTTTGAACGACACATACGGACATAACCCGTGTCATAATGCTTTATGGAGCCTAAAATGACTTCAACTCACAGGATAGAGCGTAGTGCTTAATACGTTTACGTTATTCATTACGCTTGTCCTCCTGTTAATCCCACATAAGCCAATCTGTCTCCACGTGAACCCAACTGGGAAAGCCGCCATCTACTGTAATACCTCTAGGCTCTACTACGGGTTTACCTCTTAGTCTAAACACAACACGGTAGCCCAGAATTTTCAACACACATACAGTTACATATTCACGTTTAGAATAATTATTGAATACTCCCCGAAATTACTACTACTACAATTTTTTCCTACTCATTTGTTATTACCTTCTAACATCTTGGACTTTCTATAGATTTTAATCAGGCAATGCTCTTTAAATTAGTTTCTGGTTTTCATACTAAACTCGAAAACCTTTTGACGAGATCGAGAGCGAGAGATGTAAGTATAAGTACACAGTTCAAAATCGTCGTACAAACTTGACGAGAAGGTACAATTAAAAGTGAACGAAGAACATAGGGTTAAACATCGAAAAAAAATCACCCTCTAATACAAAATTGCCAGTTGGTTGACCCAAATGTGTAAGAAAACGGGAAATATTTTATTTTTGTTCTCAATATGGGCCTATTCTTTATCTAAAATATTTGCCGTCATGCGCACAATATGTGACTTCACTGCCTTCCACGCAGTAGGTCGCACGTAAAGTATTATGTCACGACAATTACCGTGGGGTACCTAACGCGACGCCCGGGACCATCTATCACATTCCTGGGGCAATCACATGAAACTTCGTATCCTGCGGTGAGACACCGGGACATCTTGTGTGACGTCAGTAACTTGCAACTCGCGCCTTGTAGTGTTGATGTCTTCAAAATGTAATGGCGAAGTATTCAATTACAAATACACAGCCAGCACATTCCTGAGCAATCACGTTATAGGTATGTGCTCACTCATACAAATCCTGTTGTGAGATCACACACAATAGAACATCTCTTCATAAGGAACCAAATGAATATTTTTGACATTTAAGTGAGAATCGATGTAAGAAATTTTATAAAATTGCACATTGATGTAGTACATACAGTACTTTAATTGAAATTAAAGATAGACTTATGAAAGTATAGGCTTTAGCCTCATTACGTAATGTACCTACGAAATACTTTATAGTAGTTATGTAATATTGTTAGGTAAGTAATGAAGAACACTTCCAGAGACTATAATCCACCGTCTGCTCAACATTCTAAACAAGTTTTGTTCAAGGATTTTTGAAGACTTGCCAAAAATACCAAACTTCATTCCATACAAAATTACCGAATCGAACAGACGACAGAAGTTCTATCGAGTGTTTCGTAAGTGATCCTATCTGAGGAGAAAATTAATAAATGGCCGATTGACGAATTGAATTGGTGGGTATGACGCCAGCCAATTAAATCTAATAGGTTGATGGAACGAGCTGAATTTGCTTGTAGACTTTTTATTGATAAATTCGTTCGTCCCCGCCTGACTATCCACTTTTTGTCCCATCGCGGGATTTGGTGCCAGGTAACGGCTAATACCGTTGTTGGAATGTAGCTAATTGTAAGGTGCTAGGCCCCTTAGTTACTTTTTGCATACTTATATCCGTGGATTTTTTACCTCTTATGTTTGTATTCGTCTCTATCGTCACTCTAGTACGCATAAGTCTCTAAGTTAAGCTGCATGAAAAATCAATAAGTTCAATGTCGTAATCATTCATGATTTGTTATTTACTTACTCTTTTCTGGTGTGTCTAAAATCTTAATATTGGTATTTTATCTCGTACATTAATCAATGGTAGGTAACTTAATTATTAAGTTGTACCTAATTGATTTGTTCGTAAGCTACTCAAACTTGACTTGCGAGTACAGTTTCGAAATCTAATAGTTCGCCGAAAACAACAATACAAACACAGCTTGTATCTATACAACTATTACGAATAAATTCTTGTATGTCAAGTAGGTACATACAAAAACGTGTACCAAAACAAAACGATAGGTGAATGTCCGACGTAATCTTATTTGGAAACGCACTGTACGAATTTTAGGCCGAAAGAAAATATACACAAGTTACTGAAGCCGAAACATACATATTACATTGTTTGGATTTGTTTGTTTTGAACAGTTTTACAGCTTCACTAGTTTCCTATTTCAATTGCACAAAGGGATTTTCTGTATATAAGTCCGTAGTGGAAATGATAAAATATAAACAAAGGCATTAAACAAACAATGACTAAAGCAATATCAGCTATCCTTCGCAGATTAGTCGGAGTACACAAATATGATGGTGTGAATCATGGGGTATCGGTACTACAATGTTCTGGTATGTTTAATAAATAATGGTAAACCCGCGAAACTATTTCCAGTTTAAGATTATACCGTTATATTTTCCTACTTAGGTATATAGATGTTTACTGTACATATCATATAGATAGGTACTATATTGCATTGTAATAATTTAACACTTTTCTGAGCAAACAAAATATTTCTATTTAGTCTCTAATTCTTTTATAAAATATACTTATACTACTTACTTATATTTGCCTTGCTAACAGAAACTACTAGGTAAAGCAGCATTCTTTAATTAAGTGAATATAAAATTAAAAACGTAATTAGAATGCAAGGGACTCCAAGTTAAGTTTAAAATTGTAGCCTCCATAACAAAATAACGAGTTCAGGGAAATTTAATTTGTAGTGTGAGAATACAAAAGAACGACTAAAAAAACCGGTTAGTAAGCTAGTTGTTTAGTTAAAGTAAAAATATATCACATGATTGATAAATCTAGATCGATTTAACCCTCAACTCAAACATGAAGTAACCAAATAATAAAATAGACCCAACACGCCGGCTGACAGCAGCACGATGTACGCATGGACGTAGAGTTTGAAAGAAAACAACTCAATCACAAGTTCAACAACACAACCTAAACTGTGACGTGGATCGTATCGAACCCGATTACCCGAGTCAATTTGTGGTCACGCGCACATTACGCATGACGGGTGCGCCTGCGCGCGCCGAATGCAGATCACTTGATGAATTATGAATTGTTTGAATTATGAATTATTTGAATTATTCATTACGCAACAACGAATCACGTGGAACTTTATAGTTCCTTCCTCTTTCCTTCCATTACCGGATTGTGCATAGTTATGACATTCGCCTTTGATACGTTCAAGCGGGCTTTTTTGGAACCAGGCAGTCATCCATCATAATCTGGTGCTGGACACCCCAAGGGTGACGGCGATCGCTTACCATCAGAGGATCCGTCTGCTCTTCTGCCACGTATCACATTAAAAAAAAAACATTTTTGTAGTCAAAAAAGATTTTGTGATTTCACGACTTGCAGAATCTGCCTTTCGGTACGCATTTCTGTATTCGTGCAATTTTTTTAGTAAAGAATTTATTGGTCATCGATATATTTATAAAAATTGATTATTTCAGATCAGAGACTTAGATTTTTTTATTTAGCGTAATAGCTAACACACGTTTGCGAAAGTGTCACATTTCATTTCGTAACCAAAAATTGTTCTCATTGCGCTGAAAGATAAAGATTTGAGACCTATGACCTATAGGAAACAAGTATTGAATTTCAATTCGTGACAAAAATGTTTATAGTTACGAGTTGAGGATTCAACAAAAAAGTGTGGGAGAGCGCTACATTATAAGTAAACATTTTACGAGCTAAGTGAATAAATGCTACATTGAAAAAAAAACCTACTAAGCCTTCACACAAATCCGGCACTTGGCTTATTTACGACACAAATGACTCCCCTTTCAGATCCACGCTGTATGCGGCACCCAGCCAGCAAGTTATTGCTGAGCCGCGAGATAAATCTTCGATGACCTCATGTATTGATGGCCGAAGGTCGTGCAGCTATGTAAGTCGCACAATGGATTATTCATCGGATTTTTCTGTCTCTTTGCTTGCTTTGGCTTGTTCCGTGGTAGCAAACTACCGTGTTTTTTTTTTGGATGCCTGTTTTGCTATTGGCGTTCCTCATTGCTTTCCGTAGTGTTGCACCTATTTCAACTTTTTAACGGTTCTGAAACCTATCACGCGGATTAATTCAATTTGTAAAGCAATTCTCAATCTCAAAGTTTAGCAGTTTAAGCAGCAATATTAATCGTAGATCAAAAGAGATAACCTAAATACCTAATACCTAGATGATATTTTGCTTGATTTGTCTTGAAGCAAAATATCATTTTTCATCAAGGTATTTGTACTTTCGTGCATTCAACTTTAGAATAAACTAATTACGTATTTACAAAACAGCGTTTAATTCTTAATTTATTTCTCTTATGAACACGTTGGTTATCAGGTGTTTCCTGTTTTTAAAAAAGAAGAAATGTTTTGTTCAGGCTGAGTGCGTCTAGATAAGATACCCAAAACATTATTTAGTAATTTAGTATGCACGTTGGTAGACGAAAGATAAAAACCAGAAGAAGAACATCCAAAAGAAATAAATTGCACAAGAAACATAGGTATTGAATAAGTAGGTAGATACAAATAAAATAAAACGACATAACATACATCGTCCTGGACAAAAAACTAAGGTTATTGTTAAAGACTTTTTGATATACCTAATTCAGAAAAATAAGAATTATCCGTTAATGGTTTTTATGCAAATAAGAAATACTGACAACCACTACCTTTATTTCTTTACATTGAATATATTAATGTAGGTATAAAATATACTCATGTGTCAATAAAGTCATGAAATTTATTGATGGCGCCAGTGTCGCTTATGTCATAGGTTATGGTAGCCCCTTGGTTCTACAAATAAAAGGGAATTTTGTTAATTCCCCAAAATTCAGTTTACAAGACTTTCTTGACGCATTGTAAAGCGTAGCTATTTCAATACTAATTCAATTAATCCTACTTTCTCAATTTGGCACTGGAAATTTAAATGGCCTTTATAATTTTATTGGTTTGATTTCATGGGGGCACTCGGGCATTTGCTCTGCCTGCACCAGAGATGCCCTTGAAAAGAGCTTCCGCGTTGTCATTGATAAGATTTTGTCGGGCACGGGCAAATCCCTCGTTTAAAACGATGAATTTTTGCTCGATAAATTGTGTCTGATCCTCCCATGTAAAGGAACTTCCTATTAGCCATACAACCATCGGCACTTATTTGGACAGCCGTCCTCCAATATGGGCCGGAATCCGTGTATGTACTCTGCGTCCGGCAACATAGGGCTGGGGTGAGATGGGACACGATTTACATCGGGACAAAACCCAATTAGAAGCTTTTTGTGTCTGTGTTAACAATTCGGTCAACCTAGATACATACGTGTGGAATTAGTAATCAGATTCTATTCCTATTATAATCTTTAAGAAAGAAAGTGTATGATATGTGTAAATATTGCATAAAGACGAATTGTACTTTTTTTATTTCAATGAAATACGTATTTCATCTAGTCAATAAAATTTATATAATTTGAAACTTTAGTGCTAAAATTTTTAAGCGTATGTAAAATAAGTGCCCGGAATTCCGTTCAGTAATTATAAACAGTAATCATAGACCCAGTCGCGCCACTAAAATATTTTGCCCCATTATCGTACCTACAAAGACGTCCCTAGTCCGGCATTGTCTATGCTCTACGTATTCCTCGCGTGAGCTTCCTGTTCTAAAATTGTGTAGCTCACCAAGTGTAAGCGGCCAGCAACATCGTCAGACTTCCTGTTCCATACAATCTATTTGGGTGTCTTGTCTTGCTAATTGTACAACCATACAGGCAGCAACAGAAGTAGTTCTGCACGTTAGTTGTTTGTGACTCATATTCTGATGTGCATAAGAGTCACTAGCTTACCAGTGTACATAAACTTTATTATCAAGATCAAAAGTTCATAGATAAACAGATTATCTTCGTGGCAGTCCTGTGGAGATTGTTTTCAATTTACTTCTACAAAATATTACCTAACTTAAAATAACAGAAAATAATGGCTAGTCGGTTCAAATCTACTACGAATATAAGAAATTGGCAGTTAATATAATATTATATGAGTCTGCTTGTGACCACGTAGTAACGCGGTCGAAACGTCTAGCAGTAGGTACCTAAGTGCTAGTAGGTATTTAAACAGCTTCGCGTTTAATCCCTTTTAAATATCAATTTGTATTTAATGCAGTTATAACCGAAATATGTCTAGAAATAATTAATTTAATTAACATTCTACTAAAGGTTTTATTAAATAAAATTATTAGGCAGCTCTTCCTCAATATAATTATACAACCACAATTAAACTATGTGGTCAAGTAAATATAATTAGCCTGGTTTGCAACATACAATTTGATGTTATCAGCATAGGCAATTAATAACAGTTATAAATTAAATAACAGTACCTAATAACTCATTAATACAAGCAATCAGTGCGATAACAGTTTGGATACAACAATATTATGTATCGTTATGTAACCTGAATTATTGTCAACATTCTAAAGTTCTTGACCTATTTAATAACGCATCAAACGATATTGTAACGTCACTTTGACAGTCAGACATGTCTTAATGCTTAAATATGCATTAAGGAAATTATGTAGGATACTCATCGAATCATGTGATGATAAAAGGACTGGGGTTCTGTTAAAATCAAAAGATATTTATATCTCTTAGTTCAAATGGTCTAAACCAAAATAAGACCAAAATAGACACAGAAACTCGGCTCTGGGTCACATTGATATCGTAGAGTTCGTTGACCTCTCTATCCCTCTCGTCTCATGCCGAACCAAGCCGAAATTTGCAGCCGATTAATTCGAATAATTTAGATGTTATCATAACTTATATAACCGGGTTGATACGTAAATCAAACTGGCGAGCCATATGATCGCATCGTACTGGATCGCGTTACAACGAGATGCGCTAACGCACGCACTGTCGCGCAACTGGCGCCGCCATTAAAATTTTATTAATTACTCAAAGCCGCGCGATAATTTAATGCCTACCTACAATCTACAATACATAAAAAAGTTGACACAGTGTACTGGAAAAAGATTATGATCTTTTTTTAGTCGTATTTCGTTCGTATGCTCTTCACTAAATAATAAGTGCCCAAGTGTATTGTTTTCATTTCGTTAAGCATCATTGTACACAGTGTTCTTATATAGCACTTACGACTTTATGCAGATCGAACTATTAGGAGACTGTCGACTGTAGGACGACTGTACGCAATGGAAGAAAAATATTCCTAAATGAAAATACCGTATCGCTTTGAGCGAGGTATGGAATTTTTGAAGTAAGACATATGCCTTACTTTCGTATGAGCATAACCACTTTTTCACCCAACGCGACGCAAGTTTTTCGAGCGAGTGTTATATTATGTATTTACATACCTATTCTATAGATCGGGTCAGTTAAAAAGTACGCTACATTACTAAGCTAAGATTGACCGTCCGACTTTTCATAAGGATGCTCTTTTCTTGAAGTATATTCGATGTAATGCAATGCAACGCAGCGATGCTTGTCTGCGAAATTGCTGCTGCCATATCCGATTATAAGGTCCGCTGGCGACGGCAACAATGATTAACGGCACATTGCAGATTGTTATTGAAATTAGATACACGCGTGGTATAAGACATTCTACTGATACGTAGGTAAGATATTTTTATAATCTTCTTCAAAAGTAACTCAATATAAAGTCAAAAATCAAACAGGTGTTTGACCGTTGATCATCAACATTTATCCTCTAGAGGTCAGGAGACCCACGAGTAGCAGAAACTTCGAAAAAATAACTCGTGCTTCCATCGTGAGGATTACTGAATGACTTTCCGCATGTACTGTTTTTACTGGGCACAAAAAAAAGGTTCTTCTTAGCTACAAAACAATAGGGGCTCTAGAGGCTATATGCGTCGACACATCAATCTTGCCAAAAGGTAAATACGAAGAAAGCCAATTTGGAAGATTCCAATATTCCAATATATTTGGAAGATTTCAATATACAAGGAGGACGAATTTTTCAGAATCTTTAAAATCTGTTTTCGATCAGTCGGCTTTAAGACTTAAAATGGGATTAGTTAAAATTAATCATAAAAACATGTATTTACACAAATAAGTATAATATAATGGGTATTATTCTAGTTAATGCAAGAAGGTTATTATTGAGTGACACATTCACATTTGTTTGCTAATTTCATTTGCCCAGTTATTCTTCATCCCTTAGCCAAGCCAAAACTAATGGCGATTTGAGTAATGCGCTAGCCATAATTTGGACAGCGACCCTAGCTGGAGTGGGTGGTTTTATTAAAATGCATGAGATCACCCCTGGCAAATTTGTTTCACATCCCACGGGAACTATCTTCAATTATTTCTGATTACATTGTGCATGACAATGTATTCTTATTATAGTTCGTAGTGCTCGTCACCCCCGGTTCCTGTGTGGTCCTAACAATGATGTATTAAAACTACAAAGTCTCATGAAGGTATAATTTGCATAATATATGACAATGTGCAACTGTTATCAAGAGGATAAAATATCCCGGATGTATTCTGCGCCCACACACGCTAGTACACTGTGATAATGGTTTGTACTTTTTAGGCATAATTTGTAATAAACGAGCCATTGTAATTCAAAGTAGGGGTTATTTGTAATTTAATGATTAGGACAGCCAATATCCAGACGGTGTAGCAGCAAACGCTTGCATCGAGCTAATCTTTTGTTGTTGAAAAAAGAAATAAAACTATACTATAGTTTATAATTTAAAGCGCACACGTCCTTTTAAACAATGACAATAAAGGTTCATAGAACTACAAAAACTTTTAAGTGGGCGGACTTTACAAAACAATACAATAGATGTAATTAAAGACTGATTTGATGGCAATTAGTTTCAAAAGTGGATCAGCGCAAATAAAGACAGGTAATAATAGAATTACTATAGACATTAACATTATCAACCGGTTCCCTCACATGTCGCTGGCGATAACCTTTCTTGATCTTGAGTTTTCAGGTCATGGGTGCATCGACGCTGCTGGTGACAAATACCTCAATTGGTTTAATGTGTAACATACATAGCCGCAGATATGTTAACAATATTTTTTTCATAAACTAGTACTAGATTTACGCCATCATTTCATTTCGAGACTTAATCATGCTATTAGTTCCAAATTGGACCTATAGATTGCTTTAGGTGTCGAATAAATGGCGCAAGTGATGCGCCTTTTCGATTTACCTATATGCCTTGTGTTTGTGTATGACCGATCGCTTGTTTACTTACTAGCTGTGAATAGTAGTAAATAAAGCTACTAACCGGATTAGATCCTTTTCCACCTCTTTGTAGATTAGTATAGAAGATAAAAAGTAGTGCATTTATTTCGATGATACGATTAAGAAAAACTTACATCAGTTGCCAACCGAACTGTGCAGTTTTTCGGCTGCGCAACGCCTTACCATAATAAACCTCATAATGTACGGTGGCCAGCACATCAAGTTACTACAATCTGTCAAATTTCTTCAATCGAACCTCACTTTTATGTCAAACGTGTTTGGTTCAATATCAACTGAGGAAATTTGACAGATTGTAGTAACTTGATGTGCTGGCCACTGTACACAAAATATATCAAGAAACCAATTAACTCGAAATTTATTTATCGAGTTCCGTCATTCATTGAGTGTGCGCACTCAGTTAAATACTTTATTGTTCAAGGGCCGGGGTGCGGATCCAATCAGCCCCCTTCGGATTCCGGAGTAGAAGAATGCTCTCGCAAATTTTATTACTATTGCTTTGCGTCACATACAATACAATCAATAACAGCGAGACCTCTCCACTCTGGCTTTAACGTGTAGCATTCATTCCACATGAACATGGATATGCCAAGAATGGGCCGGCTCGACGAGAGACATACTCGTACCACGGCGCCTCAGAAAACCGGTGTGAAGCAGCGCCTAACGCTGTATTTCGCCGAGTGAGTGAGGAGGGTACTGGAGACGCAATCCGGTGAAAGGGAAGTTAGCAGCGCTCTTTTGACTTCACTGGTGTCTCAGGTGATGGTCAGGACACCGTATGATACGTCTACTCTATCGCATAAAATACCTAAACTTAGATGTGAGTGAGTGATAGTCAACACGTATTAAGGTTGGTTGCAAGTAATGTATGCTAGTCAGTCTATATGGTAATTTGATATTGTCCCGCGAATAGCGCAATGCGAATGAAGTCCGGGCTATCCCCTGACTTATTAATTTGCATACTACGAGACCAGAGTCCGACCACCGCGGTTGTAGTGCGAAACGATGTAGGCTGGTTCTAATTTAAATTTATACTTCATTCACTGCTTAGTCACAACCATTTGCTCATCAGCTCCTATTTATTAAAAAAACGTACAGCGGTGCGGAAAAATCGAAGAACACGGAAGCTCGAGAAATGCATTGACCCGAACGTTCAAAGTAGCCTACGGAACACGAGCGTTATGCATATGCACTTCGGAAGTTCTTTCTTATTTATAAGTACTCGTCATTACTGGTATATTTACTACACTATGCCTGCATCTTGTTCAGAGCTATAGTTACAGTACAGAGCGGTGCCTTGGTATTACGGCTGCGTAAATAAGAGAACAGAGAGCGCAGGGAATCCTTGTCTGCCATGCAGGGGGCACGCTAGACGCTCCGTTTTAATATTGCAGAGTTTACATTTAGCTTGTACAAGATGGGCAGTAGACGATTACAAACTTTTTCAAACTAGTTAAGGTTGTTTTCACTGCGCAGGCATTAAACATTTCGAAACGGCAAAACCAAATGGTTAGTACTAACACTAAACTAACTGAAGCTATAAACTATGAAGGATCGAAACGGTAACTAAGTAGACCTAACGCAACGGCTAAATTAATGGTGCCATTAAAGAGTTAGTACAACGCTATTCCTGGATTTAGCATTTGATTAACAGATTGCAGTGAGAGTAGCTATTTTACTGCCAACTTAACACTGATCAGTTGAAGAAAACACGGCTCAAACAGTCTTTACGGACTTACTACTCTACTAGGGATGTTATAAAGATGTTATCGTATTGTGAAGTCTTGTGAAGTCTCGCAATCCATACTAATATTATAAATGCGAAAGTAACTCTGTCTGTCTGTGTCTGTCTGTTACTCTTTCACGCCAAAACTACTGAACGGATTTAAATGAAACTTGGTATACAGATGATCTAGACCCTGAGAAAGAACATATAGGCTACTTTTTGTTGCGAAAAGGGGGGTGAAAGGGGTTAAAAGGGGGGTAAAAAGTTACTTTTCCACGCGGACGAAGTCGCGGGCGGCCGCTAGTGGTTTATAAATCTAAACTCTCTCATCTTAGCGTGTACTTCCCGGTTTCGCGTAAGGCTGCCTCTTTGGAGCATGGGGTACGCTTAGACCATGATTCATGGTTTGGAAGAGTCTGGTATTTACAAGCGACCGCGTTCTGACCTTCGCCATTTAACAGAGGAACTAACTGAATCATGGTTACACGTTTCAGGAAATTATCCGTAACGATGTTCACGATGCTTATAAATCTGAACTATTCACGCATAATTACTAAACATCCTTGGCAGCCATTAGGTACAAATCTGTCAACGTTAAGCGTTGCCACTAAGTACATCGCGGTTCGCTCCAGCCTGCCACTCGGGGTGTACTCGCACAAAAGACGCCACATTAGCCTAGTTCTCGACGGCTCATTACTCGCTTGCTAGACAGCCGTGAGTGCTGGCTTGAAAGATGCCAAGCCAGCCTCAACATGCCAAACAGTATTTATTGTGCTTAATATTTCTGGAAGAGAACTTTGAGAAAATGGTTTGGCAGGATAATTACTGTAGGGGGTTGGGTGGTGATTCTGCAGTCTGGTTTTTACATATTACTTAAGTACCTACTTCTATGACTAATAGTAATTATATAATAGCAAGAAAGTCATCTGTAGATAACAAGACTGAAAAGTTAGCTATTAAAAAATCAAAAGATTTAATGTAATTGCGAAACCTGCATCGCTCAAGTGCATACCGTGTCATTCAACCGTTTATCTTGAAGTTAAGTTAACCGTTTAGTTGAAGTTGTAATCTTTAAAAATACTACGGCGATGATAGTAGGTAACTCTATGTACATCCTTTTACTTTAATCATAAGTGGCTTAGTACTAATACTAAGAACCTCGTCAAAGCGCGAATCTCAAAACGTAGCCACTTATGCGGTAGTCACACAAGAGGCAACATTACCCCAGTTCTCAACAGCTCGTTAGACATTCGCTAGACAGACTGTTTACACAAAACATTTGCGACATTTATCACGCAAAATAATTTAAAAATAAACTCGTTACACAACATAGCCTTTTGAAATGGTGCAGTGACACATGAATGATGGCATTATGAAGTCATCGACATAAACAAAACAAGTTGTACTGTTGGGGACCCTTCAAACGTTCAAAGATTATGTCACACAATGTTGTTTGAGACCTTGGGGCAAGCTTTTTCATGGCATTGATCAGAGTTCATTAATTTACCATCATGTATATTATGATGGTCAAACAAGTAACTCAAGTTTTTATTGGTTGTAGAGATACCAGGAGCCGGTAATATTTTGTAAAAGCAAGTGCCAACTCAAGAAGTGTATCAAATAGCAATAGTTCAGATAGTATATAGGCTCATCCTCTGAATTACTTTTTCTTGATAGACATTTCCAGTCATTTAATCAGCATTACGTATTTTCCAGCACTTATCTCCGTTTGTTATTTGAGCTGATTGGACGTCTTTAGCGCGCAGAGACAGGAACCAACAAACAACTCGCAGCCGGTGTGGGTCTAATAATAACTTGGCCCTCCTCTCTAATCGCAACAAGTGATTTATGGACCGGCGATATTTGTAAATCGATCCCTCTAAACAGCGATTTAGCGTAACGTTTTAGTGGAATGTTTGCGTGAGGGGAAAACTATTTCTTGTTATGGTCGCCATTTGCGAACGAGAAACTGTAATTCCTAACCACAAACAACGAAGGGCATTCCGTTTCAGAACACATATTATTTCCAATCGGATATTAGTAAAGAATAACACATTGGATTACTAGTTCTGATAGGCAAAAAGACGATATTTATGTTTTTAAGTTCTACAGAAGAGTAGTTATGTAAGCAAGCAGTAGGCACCCATAAATCTTTGGGACTTGGGTTGCATCTTGCATCGCAAATGCCAGATACAATCGGCAACATTCGCAAGTTTTAAACAGCTTGCCGCTCAACTTCTTGGCATTTGCCGAGTTGTTCGTTATTTTTCCCCGTCATTACGGTCGCAATTTCATAACGCGACACGGCATTTAGTTTTTACGCAACGTCGGGCGAAGCTCGTCGAGTGTCGTTCGGCGAGGTTAAGCGGCGAACTGTTTTTAGTTCAGCCCTTAATTGACGTCTAAGGGCCCTGGCGAGTTTGGAATTAATCCCAGGTTTACGAGCCGAAAGTCTTCATGATTGGATTGAAGCGATTTATGTTGCTATTGCTATCGTTAACTATTTTGGATATTTCCGCTCCTATTTCTGTTGGACTGTGGGTTCGTGTTGCTAAGAAAATTAACGCTGCACCCAAACTTTTCGAAGTCATTAATGTCGATGTCGATTTGTTGTTCCCATGGGTATTTGTGCAATTTTCGCCCCTCCAGGAGGGAATTTTTCGTGCATTCTACATTGAAGTCGATTTAGAGGTTTCATACATTCGTCCCTACAAATACATAATTCGACTTCAATGTCGAGTGCACGAGATGGCCACCAGACGTACACTTTGACGACGTGAATCATTTGATAAAATTCATTTTCCCTTACAATTTACTTGCTCTTAATAAGTCGTGGGATGTTCCTAATTACGTAGAAACTAACACAAACTCGCTACGGACTCATAATCTGACTACCAATGATTCAAACCGCAAGTGTCTAGATTATTAAAATTCCCCGGCAATAACAGACGGTTGCCGACAACCGATATAATAGGATTTATTACCACCAACATTAATAGTTCCTTTTAATACGGCGCCGAAATATAATCCCCGTGACATTTCCATATAAAATATCAGACGGAATAATCCGACGACGCCCCCACACGCGCGTGAGTCATTACACTGACCGGGGGTAAAACTTTACCCCAACTTGAGCAGTGGGGCACTCGGCACCCCACGGCCTTGGCCACCTTGGGGTTCTTTTCTAATTAACGCGGCATACAGTTTTGAAATGGCTCTGTTATTTTGCCCATCCCTTATGCAATTCCTAATAATCCAACTGTTGCAGAGGTGTCTAATTTGTTGGGCAAAGAAAGGGTGCATTCATTATGTCTATTTGTATAGTAATTACTGTATTGCGTGAGTCTCATATCATCCATTAATCTAAGATAGGTAGGTATATTTAAGTTTAACATTTTAAGAGGTAAACAATACAAAAAGACAATGCTTAAAAAGAGTTCCAAATTAGGTATTTTACTATTTTATTGAATTGCAAAATGTTGTACAGTAGGTAATAGAAATAGAAATCATTTATTGCGGTAAATGTGGTTACAATAGGTACATCAATAATTATTAAGTTTCTCACATCACACATCATTTTTATATTTTGTTATGATGTAAGCAATGGTGTAAAATGCTAGACATCAAATTAAATTGAATATGTTAAGTATTTTATTCATAAACAAAAGTTGACTATTACACTTATATTTTTTAAATTTTAATGTTTACATCTTTGAAGAACTCAAGCAAAATTGCTACAATAACAATATTCAACATGATGTAATCACCAAATATGCTAACACTTAACACAAATCAGTATTCACAAAGTGTAAAATGCAAAGCAAACATGTTTCTCATACAGACCTCAGAGGTACATTTGAATGCTAATACATCAACTAGTGGAGAACTCTTGACCTTGTCACACATTTTATTATTGGACAATTAAGACATTTGTTTAGTTTACATTTATCACAAAGTTAAATTAAAGATAATCACACCAGGGTAGTTTGTAAAATATAGCTTTGTCTAATGTCTTAATTGATACATTTATCTAGCTAGTACCAAAGAGTACTTTAACTCACCACCAATCAGTGATAAAAACAGAATGGTGAATACGAGAACTTCTGTATTGTGGAACACAGGTTTAAAATGACATTTTCTCTAAACTAAATATATAAAAATGTCATTTTATAATAACTGATAAATAAATTGCTATCATACAATCTTATCAGAATCTGTTAATAGCTGCACTGATAAAGGACTTTATATCCGATACCTTATTTTAGCTTACCTAGTTTTAGTTAGTGGATGTGATTTTCTATTTATGTCTCAAAATCAAGAAGTAGGTAACTTATTATTGTTGCCTAGTAAATCCCATAGCTACAAAAAAATATTTTTTTCAAAATTTTGTTTTTTATGACCAGATTAATAAATTCTTGCAATAAGATTTACTTAGCTTATTTCAGTTAAAACTATGCATCTGAATAAATTAGCAGAGGCCAGTCATGGACTTCTATTGGCTGAAATGATGATGTGAAATACCTTCGCAGTATTCAGTTAGGATGTATCTCATTGAGCATATTTAGATCTTCTTTATGGACAATAACATTTTGGAAAGACCTCCATAGAATTCATTTCTACTTTTTTTTGTGAAATTCAATATGCATGTTGAAAGTTTGTGATGCATAACTTTGCCTTGAAATGTTCATCTTTATCTGTTAGCACAAAAAATAAACACATTGAATTAATTCCAGCTTCAGATAATGTTTATCTGTGTAATTTGCCTTTGGGGTCATGGACACAGTAAAACCATGAGGTACCTAATTGAGTGGGTAATTTATATTATGTACCTACCTAAATGAGATGTTTCTTGTTTAAAAATGTTACCTATTTTAACAAATGATTTTAAAACGGTACATCCTTCTCAACAATTCAGTAATTAGTATCATTATGAACTGCCCCATTAAAGTAGTTATGATAACTACAGTTGTGTCATTGAGTAGTATAAGAAAAATGATGTTCCACATTAATTCCTATGAGAAATAATGATTCTTAAACCTCATTAAAAGTAAGCAAATTCTACTTCTTTCAAAACTAAACTCATCAGATATTTAGAAGATATGAAACTATACAAACTATGAAACTCAAACAATAAATCATTTCGCTCGACAATATTATCCGGCCATCACCCTTGCGATTACCGAGAGGGAAGGGCCCTATGTCAACCCGCATGGTAGGACTCACTGCCACATTAACCGCTGTGTTTATTCGTTTATTGAGAGTATTATGACTTAAAATCATATTTACGTAACTTACATTTACTATAAAAAATATGTTATAACTAATATTTACCTTATAAAGCCTCGAAAGATGCAGACTGTTGCAGCTAAGCCAAGAAACCGAAGGGACAAATCCTTGCACAACCACAGAACTGAAATTCTACGAACAAAAATTACACTAGCACAAGCGTTACACTTTTTTAATGCAAATAATAAACACAAATAATATATCACAAATCAATTGTGTCATAAAACATCCATTATCTTGAAATGAAATAGGAATATTGAAGCATTTCCCAATACAAAACCGGCGTACATCCACACACCTCTCACTACAAAAATCTTTAGAAAACTGAGAAGTTTTAGGATGGCGCCACTGGACAAAGTTAGCGCAAGCGCGCTGTCAAAAAATTGTAAAGCCGTACGACATGAACACGATGTTTCTAACTTATAAATATCGAACGAAACGTTAAGTTTCACTTCGCGATAGTAAAAAATATTTAAAATATTTCGTAATTACTTTTAGTTATATAAAGTATGTTCAATCAGATTCAATAACGTTATAATAATAAAAAAAATCAAGATATCACTTCATTGATTACTAATAGAAATTAACTAAACGACAATCTTGTTTTTTAAGAAAACCCACTGATGCCAGATTGGGGGGATTACCCCCAAATTTGGGGTTTTTGTTTGAGTAGGGAAAATATTTTTGGGGGAAAAAAATCTGGGTTTGGGGGATTCGGGGGGGATTTTTATAACAAAATCTTAATAAATCTCGGAACGTGGGAATCCACCCACGACTCAGAAGGGTTCCGGGTTGAAGTAAATGACTACAAAAATGCAGTCGGAGAGCGAACTTATGGACATAGCGCTCTTATGTTAGGAATTATTCGTCGTTATGTACCTTTTTCCAATGGAGTTTAAGAAAGGGCCTTCTCCCACATGGCAATTTTATTATAATGGATAAATTGAGGAATAAATTAGATCGAAACTGCCGAGTCCATAGTGTTCGGTATAATTTAATGAATGACTGTATCAATTTCACACCTAGCCAAAAATGCTAGAAAAATTCAACTTTGAAAATTCTTACAAATGTGAAATAAAAGCATGCGATGAGGATTTGTTAATGGACGCCATTGCTGAAATCACAACTCTTTTTTTTGTATTTTTACAGTATTTTTTTTATTTTCATAATTTGTGACATATTTTTTGGCAAAACCTAAATTTTGGGGGGATTTTTCTTCAAAACCTGAATTTTGGGGGGATTTAGGGAAACATTAGGGGGGAACATAAGACAGTCATCTGGCAACACTGAGAAAACCTGAAGCTGCTGTCACTTGTCAGTCAACGTCATTTCTGACAAGATAACAGATAAAGTTTTGTAAACCTAAAAACATTTCATACGATTTTAATTATTTTACAAGATGTTGGAGGATGTAAAACGAGTAATATTAGTGCTCTCTGGAAAAGGAGGTGTAGGAAAGTCCACAGTGAGCACGCAGTTAGCTTTAACTCTTAAGGAAAAAGGTTTTAAGGTTAGGATATATTTATATCCAATAATTTGTTTTTACTGTTAATAATACGAGGAAATGACCATATGAACTCATAAGAAATTGATTATATCTTGCAGGTTGGCTTACTTGATATAGATCTATGTGGACCTAGTGTTCCATATCTTTTGAACTTGGAAAATCAAAATGTTCACCAAGGCCCCGATGGATGGGTGCCAGTGTACCTGGATCCAGAGCAGAAGCTGGGGGTTATGTCCATAGGTTTCCTGCTGAGTTCCCGCAACGATGCCGTAGTTTGGAGAGGTCCTAAGAAGACATCTATGATCAAACAGTTTCTGGAAGATGTTTGTTGGCAAGAACTCGATTTCCTTATAATTGATACTCCTCCAGGTACATTATTATTTAATGACGCCTAATTACTTTTATTAGATACTTTTGACCCAAAACGATTGGAAAAGTAGTATGTTTTTGGGGCCCCAAGTTAGCAATTACGAAAACACTCGCTTATCTCCAGAAGAAAGAACCAATTAGGAAAATATCTCAAGGTTGTGTGATTAATCACCAGAAATTTTAATTAGGCTTATCGAACATATGTAAATGCTAAGGAACTGGGTGTATAAGGCTGATTTTATTTGTACTTGAACAAGTAACAAAGTTGTCTTTAGATATCACTGAGCAAACATATGTATATATAACTTTTTATAGGAACATCAGATGAGCACATTACAGTGATGGAGAACCTGCGGCAAGTCCCTCACTGCTCTGCGATACTGGTCACAACTCCACAGCAAGTTGCTATTGAGGATGTGAGGAAAGAAATAACTTTTTGTAGGAAAACTGGCATTCCCATCATGGGACTTATTGAAAACATGAGTGGGTAAGAATAAAATTTCTTAAAGTTAACTTTTTTTAATTTTAGTTGCCACTTAATGACCCTATAGATGGGTTCTTCGCAATCTTAATTCTGTGGCAGACTCTAAATCCATTCTTAATGTAAAGTTTACGTACATCAAAAACTTAAAATATAATGAAATGTGTTCAAGGTGTCTATGCCATTTAATTTAGGCTTACCATCAGGTGATCCATCTGCCACCTATTACATAAAAAAAACTTATACCTATATGTATTTATGGGAAAAACTTGACATTATTGGAATATTTTACGATTCTGATGTCAATATTGGATTTATGGAATGTTAGATCTTGACGAAAGATCCAGATACAGCCAATTCAGAAAAAATACTCACATTTTTCTCATTTATGATTTTCAGATATGAATGTCCAAACTGCAGTGAATGCACAAACATATTTTCAAGTGGTGGAGGAAAGTCCCTAGCAGACATATCAAAGATTGCATTCCTAGGCAGTGTACCCATCGACCCTCGGGTTGGGAGACTGGCCGGCAAAGGTGTAGCTGCTGTGAAAGAGATGCCCGATTCTACTACAAGTAAAATTTTTACAGAACTCGTGAGGCACTTGAGTGAGGTGTCTGCAAGTGCAGAGTAAATATAGTGGTAAAGAAAAGTATGTAGTAGATGAAAACTTATCTACTAACAGGTAGAGGTGAAGGTTGATAGGGGTGGTTCATATCTTAGTAATGTAATTTAATTAAATTTTTTTATTTTTTAAAATTATACAAGACTAATAAATAAAATAAAATAATCTAAATGCGCGCGGCGCCATTTTTGCATCAACAGACCAGTTTTTATCACGCTGAGGTGGTTTGCTGCTACTCGTAAATATAGAAATTTCTAACTGCAATAAAATATGAATCACCCTACTATAGTTATAGCTGGCGGCATGAAAGAATAGCGATTACCGTTATTTTGCGCACTTGTAAAAAAGAAGACTTTCTATTAAAATTGGTTTCTGCGCACTCAAGGTCATAACTACTGTTTCATGCCGCAGACTATACTGGGTAACAAATGATATCAACTATATCTACCACCTTTGGTTTTACTTATTTTATAAGATAAAATGGTATATATTATAAATAATCATGTGCACATTTGTGCAAGAAATAGCTGTTTAGATATTTTTATACTGTTGGCAATTAGGAAAGTATTCCACAAATATGGCTCACCCATCTACCATTCCATTTATAACTGTGAATGTTGTGAAACACAATCAACAAAAAAGGTATTGATATTTGATTGTACATATGTAAAAAAAACTGTACAAATGTTATTAATATGTATGATACTTCTAATTATGAAGTAGTTTGTAAGCAATTATATTTTCCTTTATAAATAAAAGACTTGTTACAATTTTATTATTTAATTCTAAACACATTTATAACACTAATCAATTAAATGCGTATAACATTTATATTCTCATGTAAATATATTTAAATAATTTTATATAAATTTATAAGAACGAATAGTTTTCAATCTGATTCCTATCTGTAAATATAAATGGCTCAATATATGTATATTATATAAATATTGGTAAAAGTTGGTTCTTTTGAAAATTTACATAAAAAATAATTGACTAATCATAATCCTTACACTTACTCTATAATTGCATAGCGATATCGCTTAAACAATAATAGTAATGATGATTATATACTTATTATGTAAGTATTACAATATATTCCTACAAAATACTAAAAATATCCCATGCAAGTCACTCACGTAAATATAATAAATTCGAAACGAACAAATTTTTAAACAAAATAATCCTTATTTTTTATTGTTGTTTACTCAACATTGAAATTAGCAAGCAATTTGGCACATCGCTAGTAACTTAGAGCAACAAGAGTCTCCCTAGTAATATTTAAAAGAAGCACCCAGAATAACAAAATAATAAAATTGTCAAATAAAATATGTAACAAAAATATTCTACCTATTTTCTATATCCCTATTACAAAATTAGGAACCAATAACATGAAGAATGCTGCGATGCTACTGCTCACTTATTTTAACTCTGACCAATCTCAATATATACCTAATTAATCAGTATTTCTCAAACTAAGTTTAAATATTCTATAATTTATTTAAAAAAGTTTATATCAATTCAAAATCCATAGATAGGATCCTATCACAATATAAGTAGATATATATTATAATTATATAAACAACTTATTCTTTAACATCGTAAGACCCAAAATCCTTTTAAAAGGCATAAAACATTTGATTTTCTATTGTGTCTGCTGTCTGGGCCTTACGACCTTATAAAATATTTAAATTAGGTAACCTACCTAAATAAAAATAGAAAATTATTTTGCAACTTGATCCACACAGAACAAATAAAATATAACAAAATACTGAATTTACTGGATACATACTCATTACATAACATAATATATTAACAAATTACACTTACCATAAAAATGTTTATACAATTTTATTTTATATCTTTTTTGGTTTTCAAACTAAGGCGTTTAGTCTTCTGTAATAAAGATAACTAACACACAAGCAATTAGGACATTCTAAAACCCGTTTAAGAAATGCAGACAACCCTGTTACTTCTTTTTTGGAGCTAGAACTCTGTTGCCAGTCACAAAAACTAAATAATATTAACATTAGTCATAATAATTTATTATTTTTGTAATAATCAACTCCAATTCTTATTATAAATTGACCTACAACTGTTTTTAGAATGACCCAATTACCTTCCCTGTAATTACATTCTATAAAAATAATAAAGATATAATGCTAATCCCAATAGTCATCTCCAAATTTATACGCAATCCTACAGTTTACTCTTTTCCAAACATCATGCATGTTAGAAAAAGATCCAGATCTAATGTCCCTTACTGAACAAGTAAAAAATTTTGATAATCTTCGCAAAGGACTTCAAGATAATAAAAAAAATATTATCGTGAATGAACCTGAAAGATTTTATTTAAATTTTTTTGTAATATTATTTTAAAAAGCTTTGCCAAAATAAATAGTGATTTTCTTTGAATGATGGATGGATGGAGAAGTCACGAGCAGTCAAAGCAAACTGGACATATATAAATGTACTTCTAAATTATCGTGCGTAGCCTGATGGTCTAATTTGAAGTAGGCGTTACGTCCGAATCGGATTTCGCTCTTTATAAATAGTATGTATGTATATATGTATGTATAGAAGATATAATAAATTGTCCAGTTTACTATACTATCCGTGCGGATAAAGAATGGGATCAGAAATTGTGGCGAATCTATTCACTTCTCGCTCGCACACTATTTGCCGTATAGACGAAAATAGTATCCGAGCGAGAAGTGAACAGATTCGCCGCCTTTTTGATCCCATTCTTTATCCGCATGGATAGTATCTGCTGTGGGTTCCGCGGCCAGTTCAAGTGGAGCTGATGACGGCGGGCTGCTGTTCCTCGTTGAGCCACATGAACTGCCTGATCTCGTCCTCGGAGGACGGGCAGCAGTGAGGCGGCGCCTTCTGAAGCATGTCTCGCAGCTCCTGCGGAAGCGCGAAGGGTGAAACACACGTACTGGTGTTGGTGATGGTCATTGTCACATAGCATGGTAAACGTATGCACTAAAGATTCGCTGTTGACATCCGTTTAATACAGTGCGCATGTGTAATGGACCTAATAGGAGTCTAAGGGTGTGTTTCCACCAGAGATGAGCGAGGAATAGTAGCGCATTTTTCGCAATCTACCTTCGGAAAATAGCTTAAACGTACTGTTGGGTCAAAATACAATTTTATTGTCACCTCCCCACGCGACTTTTACCCCAAAACTAGTCCAGATAAATTATGAGACAGCGATTTGCAAGCGCAAGGATAGCTTATGCATTGGTTTCAAATTGCTATGAACAATGAACATGAGAAACTTACATATATTATCTAACCTACCATTTTATCTGTACAGTCAGCTACATAACAACTTACGAAAAAATCATTTTCTCCAAAACACGCTGAAGACAGTATTTTTAAAAGCTTTTGAATTTGAGAAGTTATTTCATACGTTATTTGAAGCCAACTGTACCGTGTTAAAGGTAAGGATAATGAAGGAAAGAAAGTAAGTAGTGAATGTTAAAAAGTTAATTATAAATATTATTAAAAAGAAGTGCAAGCAGGATATTTTTCTACGCTAAAAGAACTTTGCTAATTGTTTATTAGTCGTGCAGATCTAAAATTAAGATGTAGTTAAGCAGGAAAGTAATATTTTATTGGGATAAGAAAGAGAGTTGTATGATGGAATCGTTTAATTCGCAGTATCGACTCTTCGGCTATCGTAGACATTTTTTTTTCTTTAAAACTCATTCAAAAGTGTACATATATAGCGTAGAATAAACGGCTTTCCTAAATAAGAAATAAAAGAAGTGGCTGAAAAAGTATTCCTATCACCGAATGATACCGTGTTCCAAGATGGCCGAAAGTTCGACAAAGTTAATAAATTTTCTCTTTTTTTAAGCGTTCGTCGCGCCACATCTAATCTAAAATAGGCAGTTCTGATAGGAGGAAGTCTTGTGCCCATGCCCCTGAAGAGCTTTCTTTCCTCCACGATGCAAGGGTGTGTAATAATATAATGTAGCCCGGACATGTACCCAAACGCAGATTTCGTAATGCGTCGACCGCTTTATCTCTATTGTCGGGATTTGTTTAAAAAAAATGTACTTACGTAGTTAATCGTATCCCATATGCATAATGACGATGCGGTTATCAAATTTAGATTTTTTTTTCGACTTCATTTAAATTTAAATTTGTACTGTGCCATGGCATTTAGTCACTTGAAGGTGTCTACCTTCAAATTGAAAAGCATGGACTAAGACAATATAAGTCCCTGATAAAAAGTAAGACTTTTGATTGAATTACCTTTAGATAGATTTATTTGCGGCCCAGTGTAGTTTTACATTTTTGGATGGACTGGACATATTTCTAAGGTAGACTTTGTCATGAATTTGAATAAATTAAAATATTACACATTAAAAAGTAATGATCAAGATCATTCGTCCAGCCAGGGAGAGGGACCAACTATCACCTCTCTCTTTTCCGAACATTAATTTGCTTCGCATTTAAAGTTAGATATTACGAAACAGCTACCTTAGACCTTAGGTTGACACCAATACATATTATCTAAGATATACGATTTTGAATTGAAACGCCTACGATTTACGGTACACTTCTCATCACAAAGTATGTATTTCAATGTCGGTAATTTTCTCAATTTACTATTTCATCTGCGCCCGAGTACACACCTAGGCTATCGAGTACGAACCCCGACTACTTTGAGCCACTGTTGCTTGATAGTCTGCCTGGAGAGCGAACGCCGTAGCGACTGAGGAAGAGCACAAGTCTCGTGGGCGAACAGTAGGCCGTTTCACAAGAGCCGGCAAATTTAGTAGGTAATAGAACTTTTTTATGCTATTTCATTATATTCACGTCTTACTTGCGATTGGATGCGACATAAAATGACTTTTATTGGATATCGTATGTTACGTATCGGATACTCGATCGTCTTTTGTTTTTAATGAGACCCCGCAGGATCGATCGATACCTTTGGTATCTTCTACCAATAACTTCTTACACTTTGTAAGTATTATTTCGGTTATGCCAGCTCTTATGAAACTATATTCACTACTAACTCAGTCGTTTTGTATCAGATGAGTATGGAAATTAATAATGAATACATGAAATTGAAAATTAAAAATTACAAAATAATTACAGGCATCACAACATAACAGAACCGAAATATCAATACTTGTAGGTACTAACTAGATAGTTTTAGTTCCTTTATTGTCTTATTATTTCTTGCAAATTATAGTAAAATATCCTTAAAATTACAAGAATTATTATGGGATATGTAGATTATACCCTCACCTATGAAGAGAGAAAACATGTTATTAAAGAAACTAAAACAAAGAAAATAAAGCATATACATAATGATACTAAAAGCCAATGAAAACGATGATATTTTTGGGTCGCTAAAATTGAATTTAGAATATATACAGGTACAGTTACACAGAAAGATAAGAGACACTATTACCTACACAACTATTACTCCAAACTGGAATTCAAGACCAAAAAATCTACGACAGATACGTCACTGTCAAATCTGTTAATGTCACTTATGACATTTTCAAGTGACGTTTTCAGGTTTTGCCAACCTTTTTGGCATTATTTTTCTTATTGTGCAGACTAAACTGTCAAGTTTCCATACATTGTTAAAGTGTTGTAGGTAGATACCAAATGTTATATAACACCTGAAGTGTTACAAGCGCAATACCATCTTTGAAAACTATAAATTACGGATGGTTACGTTTTTATTAAAGTGTCTTTGTATTTAAATGAAAAATATTTTTTTTAATTATTGAATCACAATTACCATTAAATAAATTACATCAGCGAGTGTTTTTGGAAAAAAGGGGTATACTATGGTACGATAATTTTATTGCAGTAGCAACATTGTAGTAGATTTCTTGGTCTTGAATTCCAGTTTTGGGTATATGTCGCACTCGAGTTCCATCACTCTTAATCCGACATCATGGACATTTGTCCTGCGTCGATCCGGACTCGATCTTGGAGTTTGATTCTGAGCATTTTTCTTTCCATGGCTCTTTGTGCATCTCTAATAGGGTATTTTTCACTTTTGAAGTATGAATCACAGCTCCCTTTTTATTTTTTATCTATCATCATTAGTTCCAGTTCCAAAGATATAGAGTTATAAAGTTCCCAATAAAAAAAGGAGAGCGATACGTTATTAATGACGTCACTAGGCTAGCGCTTCCTACAAGCGCTGTACAATTTTTTTTTATCAAAACTTTATTTCTCTATAACTTTCTTGTAGGTATTCAAACTTTTTTAATGTTTCAATAATCGTACATTTATACAGTCAATTATTGAGTCTAGTTATCGGATGTCGATATTTGAACGACAGTAAAATACCCTATGGCCTATTGTTTGCCTTAGTAAAGAGTCCATGTTTCGGCACGGTAAGAGATTGTTGGTTGGAAATTCCTATACAAAGCCCTAACGATTACCATCATGCGTCCATCGGGCCAGTAAAGAAAGCTGGAGACAGGGCCGGATCTATCTATGGGTTGCTTGGGCTGCAGCCCAGGGCCCCTTGTTTACATCCCTAAACGCTAAAGATCCCGCTCGCTACATACCAATAAGGTCGCCTTTTGTACAATACTTACTTAGTCGACTACTTAGATAGGCTCCCAAGTAGGTAATTTCAACCCAGGGCCCCACAAATTCACGATCCGGCCCTGGCTGAAGAGCTTCAACGACATAGCACGTACCTTCATCGCGTTTCCTATTCCTCTGCGCAGCCAGTAAGTGGTTGACGACGGGCGCGGGGTAGTCCTTCCCGATGATGCAGTTGGCGCGCTCTTGCACGTCGATCGGCGCCTTCCACGGCTCGTATCTGAAGAGTTTATTTGGGTACAGTTAGAAGAGATGATAGAGTGCCTGTCGGGGTACGAAAAGTCACTCGATTGTAACCGACTAAACGACTTCATAGGAACTCGGGATGCGCTCATATCAACTCCCCAAAAAATCTGGTTCCGGAAGGTCGCGCATGGGAAGCTTTGCATGTGGCTGTGGCGGATGCGCCTACCGCTGTGGGGTCGAGCGGCTGGCTGGACACTCCGGGGAAGGTTGGGTAGAGTCCCACACAACAGCGCACAGCGGGGGCATGATGTTTCCCCTGGGAACAGTTGAGGCCGTCCTTACTACGGACAGACAGCTCGTAGTAGTCAGTAGCATAGTAGGGGCGGGGGAGGGGGGTGCCCTGGGCTGCATTTTGTAGGGGGCGGCAAAAATTCGACTTCATCCTGGGGGTAGTGGTCAATTAGGAAAAAAGAGCAGCGACAACATTGCTTTGCTACTCTCTGGTAGTAGCGTAGCCTAGTGGAAGCGGTATAGTTTTGGGGGCGTAGGTTAGTGGGTGGTGGTACTTTTTTAGTTCTAGGGTACGGTAAAATTTATTAAAAAAAATTTTTGGCACAGGACCGATCTGTGTGGAGAACTTTGGGGGAGGCCTATGTCCAGTGGACGTCTATTGGCTGAAATGACGATGATGATGACTCACATGTACTGTCCGGGCATGCGGCCCAGCTCCGGTACGTAGCGGCGCACGTACTCGCCGCTGGGGTCGAGGCGCTGGCCCAGGGCACGAGGCTGGATACCACAGGCGCCACGCACCGCCACACCGGTGTATCACACTCACATGTACTGTCCGGCATGCGGCCCAGCTCTGGTACGTAGCGGCGCACGTACTCGCCGTTGGAGTCGAGGCGGTGGGAGGACCGAACTTTGGGGGAGGCCTATGTCCAGTGGACGTCTATTGGCTGAAATGATGATGACGATGACTCACATGTACTGTCCGGCATGCGGCCCAGCTCCGGTACGTAGCGGCGCACGTACTCGCCGTTGGAGTCGAGGCGGTGGGAGGACCGAACTTTGGGGGAGGCCTATGTCCAGTGGACGTCTATTGGCTGAAATGATGATGATGACTCACATGTACTGTCCAGGCATGCGGCCCAGCTCTGGTACGTAGCGGCGCACGTACTCGCCGTTGGAGTCGAGGCGGTGGGAGGACCGAACTTTGGGGGAGGCCTATGTCCAGTGGACGTCTATTGGCTGAAATGATGATGATGACTCACATGTACTGTCCGGCATGCGGCCCAGCTCCGGTACGTAGCGGCGCACGTACTCGCCGTTGGAGTCGAGGCGGTGGGAGGACCGAACTTTGGGGGAGGCCTATGTCCAGTGGACGTCTATTGGCTGAAATGATGATGACGATGACTCACATGTACTGTCCGGGCATGCGGCCCAGCTCTGGTACGTAGCGGCGCACGTACTCGCCGCTGGGGTCGAGGCGCTGGCCCAGGGCACGAGGCTGGATACCACAGGCGCCACGCACCGCCACACCGGTGTATCACACTCACATGTACTGTCCGGGCATGCGGCCCAGCTCCGGTACGTAGCGGCGCACGTACTCGCCGCTGGGGTCGAGGCGGTGGGAGGACCGAACTTTGGGGGAGGCCTATGTCCAGTGGACGTCTATTGGCTGAAATGACGATGATGATGACTCACATGTACTGTCCAGGCATGCGGCCCAGCTCTGGTACGTAGCGGCGCACGTACTCGCCGTTGGAGTCGAGGCGGTGGGAGGACCGAACTTTGGGGGAGGCCTATGTCCAGTGGACGTCTATTGGCTGAAATGATGATGATGACTCACATGTACTGTCCGGGCATGCGGCCTAACTTCGGCCGCTGGGGTCGAGGCGCTGGCCCAGGGCACGAGGCTGGATACCACAGGCGCCACGCACCGCCACACCGGTGTATCACACTCACATGTACTGTCCGGCATGCGGCCCAGCTCTGGTACGTAGCGGCGCACGTACTCGCCGTTGGAGTCGAGGCGGTGGGAGGACCGAACTTTGGGGGAGGCCTATGTCCAGTGGACGTCTATTGGCTGAAATGATGATGACGATGACTCACATGTACTGTCCGGCATGCGGCCCAGCTCTGGTACGTAGCGGCGCACGTACTCGCCGTTGGAGTCGAGGCGGTGGGAGGACCGAACTTTGGGGGAGGCCTATGTCCAGTGGACGTCTATTGGCTGAAACGATGACGATGATGATGACTCACATGTACTGTCCGGGCATGCGGCCTAACTTCGGCCGCTGGGGTCGAGGCGCTGGCCCAGGGCACGAGGCTGGATACCACAGGCGCCACGCACCGCCAGTGTAAACACACTCACGGGTGTACTGACCGGGATGCGGCCTAGCCTGGTACGTAAGCGGCGCACGTACTCGGCGTTGAGCGTGGGAAAGGCCTCGAGTGTGAGGCCGTATGTACAATGCCGCGGCCGGGTAGGCCTCCCACCAGGTGGACTGACGATCTGGTGAAGGTCGCGGGGTCCCTTGGATGAGGGTGGCACAGGACCGATCGGTGTGGAGAACTTTTGGGGAGGCCCTTGATGTCAGCGTGACTTTCTATTGATGAAAAGATGATGATGATGAATCACATGTATGGGCCAGGAATGGAGAAACTTGGGGGAGGCCTATGTCCAGTGGGACGTTATATTGGCTGATTGAAACATTGACGATGATGATGATGACTCACATGTACTGTCCGGGCATGCGGCCCAGCTCCGGTACGTAGCGGCGCACGTACTCGCCGCTGGGGTCGAGGCGCTGTCCGAGGCGCACGGGGCAGGCGCACGCGCCGGAGTCCAGCAGCGCCTCGAACGCGCTCGACGACACCCACATCCAGTTGCCCGCGCATACCGACCTGAAGGAAGCGATGGTCAACCCTAAATAAATTCCCACAACATCTCATACGAAAGCCCTCTGCTCCTTAAACAAACATCTTTTCACCTTAGGCGCGACTGACAGCCCTCTATGTAGATAATGCTTTCATCATCAACAACCCACTGCTGGACAAAGATCTCCCCTAATGCACGCCACTGCTCCCAATTTTCAGCCACTCTCAGTAACACTCAATAACATTTCACTCGGAAGTATTTAGATTTCATCTTCACTTAACATGTAAGATGTGATCGAAGTTAAATGCTTGACTGTCGTAGAATTTTAAAAAAATATATATTTTTTTAACAAAATATTAAAGTCTGATCGGACAGCACGTGACAGAGAGAGTAATATTGGCAATTACTGAAAGGCAAAAAGAGACAACATCATTACCTCGGTACCGCCACAATGGCCAATATACTTAGACCCGCTGTAGTACTCAGAACTCAGTTGATAACAGGTCATTTGTCAATGGTTTACAATTCCGTGTAAAAGTACGGAAGCGTCAGCAGTCATCGCACACATGTCAAATATTGCCTCATTTTTATGTGTCAGGGCATATCTAACGATTCAATTCTTTAACCCCTTAATGGGCAGTAGGTATAAATACAATTCATTGGTTTTGGACCTTATCTCCAACACATAAGGTTCAAAATATGGTGTCTAACATATAGACAGAGCCCCATAAGGGGTTAACCTTACCAGTCAGCATCCAGCAGGTACTTGAGGAAGTGGTTCAACCCGTGCTCCCAGGACAGCCAGAGCGTCCCCCGCGTGAGGAAGGACGCGACGGTGTTCCTCACGGCGTGGTGCAGCCAGCCCTCGGTCCTGAGCTGCCGCATGGCCGCGTCCACGAACGGGAAGCCGGTGCGGCCTTCTATCCATCTGTGGATGTATTAATAAAACATTTTTGACGACCCATTTGGCGCAATGGTTTGAACGCCGGTTGAGACGCAAGGGTCGCGGGTTCGATTCCCGCACCAACACAAATGTTTGTTGATGAAACAGATATTTGTGTTGGGTCTGGGTGTTTGTAGTTCCTTCGTTGTTTCTGGTTTCCATAGTACAAGGGATAACCTTAGTTTGGGATTAGGACAATGTATGTGATGTTGTCTCAATCTCAATTTATTTAATAATTCCAACATGTAATATGGCAAGTGTGGCGGCGGACATCTAGGATTTAAAAATTGTCATAATTTTATATGTTCCATTTAATACCTATTTATATGTAGCCGGACAAAATGACCTAAAACATCACCTGGCGTACACATCTTTAGTGGCATCTGACAGTACAAGTGTAAATTGAATGAGGGCTTTTGCAAATGCATAATCCGATAGATGGCGTTATGTTGACGTCAGGTCCAACAACGAGTGGATTGGTTACATTTGACGTATCATGTCAAAATTATGAAGTATGTTTTGAAATAACCAATGTCATCAAAGTTTGACCTGACGTCAAACGTAACATCATCTATCGGATTTTGCATTTGCAAAAATCCTCATTTAATGGGGGCTAACGTGTGTGGAAAATCCGTAAGATAGCGTACGTGTAGACTGAGGTCCAACTACACGGTGATTGGTTGTTTTTGCACGTTTTTATGTGAGATGTCAGAATGTCTCTAAACGACCAATGACGTTGAAGTTGGACCTCATTCTACACGAACGCCATTTAACGGATTTTCCACACGCGGTAGCCTCCATTGAATAAGTGTTTCTTACCTTTGCAGTTCATCGCCCTCAGGGGTCTTCCAGGGTATATCCAGGCATATTGGATTGCCAGCCATTTGTCCATAGTTAGGATTATTTACGCTCATTGTATAGAAATATTCACGCCAGATCAGCTGACCTACAAAGTTATTAAAATTCATATGTAATAGCTATGTTGTTGTATACAAAATATTTTATTAAAGGGATCGTGCAGTTACTAGTAGGTGGCAGCACTTGTATTGACTAACAGTGCAAATTGAATTCAAACTGATAGCACCAGATGGCATCACCGTCTATGTTTTTTATGCGATAGGTGGCAGACGAGCAGACGGATCAACTGGTAGTAGGGGATTGCCACCATCCATACTGACCTGTAACACCAGTAGTTACAAGTGCACTGCCAACATTTATCCCCCTTTCCCCCCAATTGGGCCTCTGGTATCCTCACTCACTTGACGAAACACAGCGCAGTTGCATGTAACAGTGATATGTGGCAGTAACTATAGGTGGCAGCACTTTGTATTGACTAATAGGACCAATTCAGTTCAAATGGATGGCACCAGTTGGCAGCACCGTCGATGTGCACGTGTCCATTTAAGGGTGTTAGATATTATAGGTAATAAATAATTGAGTTTACCAGTAATGAAGTGGGTGGAAGCCAAGCGTCCTTGATGCACTTGACGGAACAAATCTTGAACAGACCAGTAGAATCTGAAACGTTTGTTATTACAAATATTAACTGTTATATAATTAATTTTAGGACTCTAATGAGCGATGTTCGGTGTGTTCACCATCTTCTCTGTTTCAAAGATACATAACGTGGTCTAAAGGTATACTTGGTTCAAAACTGATGCTGTCACTTTCATTTGTGACTTTTATAAAAGTGACAGCATTATTTTCAAACCATGCCTAACTTTAGTCTCCGTTTTGTAATAAGGGGGTATATCTTGTGAAAAATCCGTTATATGGCGGACTATCGGATAAGTGTCAATTTGACCAATGCTGTTCATTTGGACCTCAATTCAAAAGTACATCGTTTAGCGTATTTCACATACCTCCTGACTGAGAGACATCCAAAGCGCAGAGCCGGACTCAGCGATATCGGTGGTCCAAGAAGATCCGGATTGCCATGTGTCGGCAAGTAAGAACCCCTAGGCACAAAAAAATAAAGGCTAATAAGTATTTTTAATGTATCTCCATATAATCGAAAACGTTTCGGATTAGTCGATGTAATGCTAAAGTGATGAATCATCTTCTATCTTCTATACTATTTATAAAGAAATAACTTCTATAGACAACGACAAGGCTAAAGATAAACCGAAAACACGAAACGCTTGCGCGATGTAATTGAGCACAGCGCCATCTATTGGTTCATTTCTGAATTACGGTCCCGAAGCCAAGCGAGGGCGGGCCGCTAGTCCCTTTATACGACCGGTGTAACGCATACTGAACTTGTGCAGTATTACTTTCAGTTACGTCACACCCTTGCACGCGACGCCATATTAATTACAGTACAAGCGTTTTCAAGCTCTTAACTGTTTAATTTTTACTGGAAATCTTAATCAGAAATTGGACTGTTAATCTACAAACATGTATAAAAAGACATTGTACAACGGATTTATGTTAAAAATGCTGTGTGTGAGAGAAAATAAAGTACTATTTAAAGTCTTTAAGTTAAAGATAACAAGAACCATCTTCAAGTCATACCTGCAGAATGTCTCATGCTCGACACTCAAGCGCTGCTGCATCTGCTTGAGCGCCGCCGTCTCGCCGCCCACCCAGCGGATCATGCGGATGTCCTCCGTCTCCAGGAACACGCCCAGGTCCTCCGGCTTAGGCGCCTGTGGGTGGAGGGAACAGCTTATGGTACGAACCAATACACCGTTAAATACAGGCTGTATTTGTGAACATTTACATCTCTTTAAACACGTGTTCTATCAAATCACTCTGAATAACATTTGTTTTATGAGTTTCCGAAATTCGCATTTTTCATACAAAGTCGGTTACGTGACTTGGTAATTTTTTAGAATAAAGAATTTCCTAAAATAGTTGAACGAATGCTGTTCAGAATGCTTGGTGGGTCACGTGGTTAATAGGGATGTAAATGTTCACAGCTACACCATGTCCATGTTTCAGTCGTTTTAATCCCAAAAAAAAGAGAGAGAGAGAGAGAGAGATGATGAGAGAAGAAGATGAGTTGACTATAGTATGAAGAAAAAGAACCAACCTTGTCAAAAACAGTAAACTCTTGGTAGAAGCACTCCGGCAGACTGCCGAACTTGACGCCTGACAGGTCGATGTCGTTGACTGGCCGCGGCGGGTCTCCGATCGTAGCTACGGTGTGCTGAAACAACGACATTTTTAGGGTTCCGTAGCCAAATGGAAAAAAAATCGTCATGTCTGTCTCTCCGTCCACCTAAGTCCCTTTTCCGGATATTGAGGTTTTCAATATAATTTTCGTAATATCGGGAGATAAAAAAATTAAAAGGGGTAAATTTTCCGACCTCTTTTCAGTCAAGTGATTTATTTTAAACCTTTATTATAAATAAATTCATAAAACTAATAAGCACTTGTGCTACGGATATCAGACACCAGAGGAATTAGAAATATAATACATATACCTATACTATATTCAGACACTGAAAAAACACAAGTGTTCATCACACGAATGTTTGTCCAGGGTAAGTATCAAACCCACGAACTTTCTCTCTCTCTTTCTTTCTCTGTCTCTATCTATTCTTTCTCTGTCTCTATCATGCCCCATCGGGCCAGTGGCTGCGTTGATAAATGAATATATTTATTTATCAACGGAGCCACACCTCGGCGTGGTTCTCAATATTCCGTTTTAGCATATCCCTGTTTTATTTTACATTTATGATAACGTCGATCCTACCTATATTCAAATTTGTCTTTGCAGATGTGCAGTATCCAAATAATATTATGTGCACATATGAATTTAAACGCGGATTTAATACCGCATGTTTTTTCGCCTTTCTGCATGCATGATGTAACCCGGTTTTTTCTAGAAAGTGGTTATTTTAACATACATTTCTTTTCTCGATGACGTCAAGTACGAGTATACTTCTTTTTAAAAGGTCGGCAATGCATCTGCTACTCATGTGATCTTGCAAATGTTCATGGCTGTCCGTGATTATTTACCTTTTTTACTTATCAACAGTTGACCCGTTTGATCGATTGTGGGCTTTGAAGTGATGAACTCACCAAGAACATCTGGTAAGTCAGTGGCGGAATGCCTCCATTGGCCCGTATGACAGAGTCCGGCTCCCACAGCGTGTGGGAGACATGCTCGAATCAAGATGACTTAACGCTGGGATGAACTCACCAAGAACATCTAGTAAGTCAGTGGCGGAATGCCTCCATTGGCCCGTATGACAGAGTTCGGCTCCCACAGCGTGTGGGAGACATGCTCGAAGCAGGAGACGCCAATCTCCCGGCAGGCTGCCTTAGCACTGGGATAAACTTACCAAGAACATCTGGTAAGTCAGTGGCGGAATGCCTCCATTGGCCCGTATGACAGAGTCCGGCTCCCACAGCGTGTGGGAGACATGCTCGAAGCAAGATGACTTAACGCTGGGATGACCTCACCAAGAACATCTGGTAAGTCAGTGGCGGAATGCCTCCATTGGCCCGTATGACAGAGTCCGGCTCCCACAGCGTGTGGGAGACATGCTCGAAGCAGGAGACGCCAATCTCCCGCTAGGCTGCCTTAGCACTGGGATAAACTTACCAAGAACATCTGGTAAGTCAGTGGCGGAATGCCCCCATTCGCCCGTATGATAGAGTCCGGATCCCGCAGGGTGTGGGAGACATGCTCGAAGCAAGATAACTTAACGCTGGGATGAACTTACCAAGAACATCTGGTAAGTCAGTGGCGGAATGCCTCCATTGGCCCGTATGACAGAGTCGAGAGACGGCTTCCACAGGGTGTGGGAGACATGTTCAAAGCAATATAACTTAACGCTGGGATGAACTTACCAAGAACATCTGGTAAGTTAGTGGCGGAATGCCTCCATTGGCCCGTATGACAGAGTCCGGCTCCCACAGCGTGTGGGAGACATGCTCGAAGCAGGAGACGCCTATCTCCCGGCAGATTGCCTTCACACTGGGATAAACTTACCAAGAACATCTGGTAAGTCAGTGGCGGAATGCCTCCATTTGCCCGTATGACAGAGTCCGGCTCCCACAGCGTGTGGGAGACATGCTCGAAGCAGGAGACGCCAATCTCCCGGCAGGCTGCCTTCACGCTGTCGTCGCGCGCGCGCCAAACCGGCTCGCAGTCTTGCTCGAAACTCAACTTGCGGATACCTTAACAATAAAATGTGTCAATTGTAGTGCTCAATCGATAATAAAAATAAGATAATTATCTTTCCATATAGAAACAATATACGGGTTTTAGCGCTGCTACGAGGTTTGAGATGAGTTATCATTTTAACCAAGTGTTAAAATGAAGTCAGGCTTACCGAATTCCTCCCAAAGCCTTCTAAACACCACGTTGGCTTCCCTTTGAGCATGATGAGGCGACCACCATACTTCTTGAACTGGTTGTCCAGATCATCCAGAGCTTCGAGTAGGTACCGCATGCGGTTGTAGCCCACCAGTTTGGTACCTGTAACAATTTAATAGAGGTAGGTATAGTGGTTATTTAATATTTGCAGCAGTAGAGCATCAGTGCAATAAAAGAGCCGGCAACGCATTCGGGGTATTAGTCGGTATGCCGACATAACCGTAACGCATTTCGCCTGGGTCAACAAAAAGGAAGGGATCTGGTTAGTTGCGAACTACATTCGATTTAAGTCCGTCACAATATCTGATCCAATTTTTTTCCGACTTGTCTGATCAGCTCCTGATTAGACACACACGTACCAGCAGTTTCTCCATCGAAGATGAAGATGGGGAAGAATGGCACGTTCCTGTCTTCTAGCGCAGAGTGCAGCGACGGATTGTCGTGGAGCCGCAGCCCATGGCGGAACCAAGCATTCTACCACCTAGCCTATAATCCTCGCCGACAAGTCCTGAACAGCTCCTGATTAGATACACACGTACACGGGCGTATACGTAGATTTGACAAGGGGGGTGTCCCACATTGCAAAACAATTACGAATCACCCTCCCCCCCCTTAACATTTCCCTAATTGTAATAATATTCCTCTCCCGAAGTACAATTCAAGGACCGGCTGGACCCAGCATGCGTTATTACATGTACGCATTCTTGAAGAACGTGAGGTTGATTTGTTGATTTGCCGTCCCAGGGCTATCTACAATTTGCTACCCCACCAACCTTGTAGACCCCTACTACTTAAGTCCCCTTGGCTATAGCCGATTCACCTTATGTCAAACCAGGCCTCAATGGTACGGTAACCCCCTTATATACGTCCATGCACACGTACCAGCAGTTTCTCCATCGAAGATGAAGATCGGGAAGAATGGCACGTTCCTGTCTTCTAGCGCCGAGTGCAGCGACGGGTTGTCGTGGAGCCGCAGCCCATGGCGGAACCAAAGCATTCTACCACCTAGCCTATAATCCTCGCCGACAAGTCTGAACAGCTCCTGATTAGATACACACGTACACGGGCGTATACGTAGCTTTGACAAGGGGGGTGTCCCACATTGCAAAACAATTACGAATCACCCCCCCCCCTTAACAATTTCCCTAATTGTAATAATATTCCTCTCCCGAAGTACAATTCAAGGACCGGCTGGACCCAGCATGCGTTATTACATGTACGCATTCTTGAAGAACGTGAGGTTGATTTGTTGATTTGCCGTCCCAGGGCTATCTACAATTTGCTACCCCACCAACCTTGTAGACCCCTTACTTAAGTCCCCTTGGCTATAGCCGATTCAACCTTATGTCAAACCAGGCCTCAATGGGGGGGGGGGGGGGGGGGGGGTCCGGACCCCCTTATATACGTCCATGCACACGTACCAGCAGTTTCGCCATCGAAGATGAAGATCGGGAAGAATGGCACGTTCCTGTCTTCTAGCGCAGAGTGCAGCAGCGATGGATTGTCGTGGAGCCGCAGCCCATGGCGGAACCAAAGCATTCTACCACCTAGCCTATAATCCTCGCCGACAAGTCTGAACAGCTCCTGATTAGATACACACGTACCAGCAGTTTCTCCATCGAAGATGAAGATCGGGAAGAATGGCACGTTCCTGTCTTCTAGCGCCGAGTGCAGCGACGGGTTGTCGTGGAGCCGCAGCCCGTGGCGGAACCAAAGCACGCTGCCACCCAGCATCCTCGCCGTCAGGTCTGATCAGCTCCTGATTGGACAAACAAAAACAGTTCCTCGTGTAACCACGTATAACTCTAATACTATTTATTAATTACAGCTAAAGTTAAAAGGCTACTTCTGGTCAGCTCGCTCCATTGTAGGCATCTAGTCAACTCCAGAATTCAGAATGAATGAAGCCAAGAGCGAGCGAGCCCATTCTAAAAAAAAAGGTTTTGTAGACCGTGATGAAGTAAACCTTAAAAATGAGACTTGCGCGATCTAATCGACACCCAGAGGTTTAATTGTATTAAGCTCGTAGTAAGCTCGAACCATAATCCAAGATTTAGTAATAGTAGAAGATCCGAACTTACATCGACCTTCACCGGGCTGATAAACCTGGACAGAGGTACTGCCATCGACATACCTGTTTATACCTGACAACCGAGTACTCTGTCCAGGTAAATAATAGACACCCAATGGCGCACATTCTATACGTTTTATACTTTAAGTAAGAATGAAAATTTTCTTATTATCTTAATGTTGCAAAATTTAGTTAAATATTATTTTTAAAAAATTAATTAAAAATAGTCTGTCCAGGATTTTTTTAGCAAACCTATTTTTAATATATTTTCTAGTATATAAAATTTGTCATTAAGGATATTTCATTCGATTATCAGCCCGGTGAAGGTCGATGTAAGTTCGGATCTTAGACTATAAGTCTAGATTACATAATTAATTCTAATAATAGGTTACATATAAATTATTACCTAGATACCAATCAAGAGTAAGCAATCGTCTGTAAAGTTGGAAACTTACAAACATAACATAAATTCCCATTGTATTGTATTACAGTAAATAAGTCTTACGTATTATTCCGATAATACGTCTCATTTCTCATGTTTCCGTGGGTATTACATAAGAACGCTATTTTCGTTGAGTTGACAAAGAGTGTATAGTGTCCTTTAACATTTTGTCAGCAAAACAGCGAGGTTACGGAGCTATTTACTGCGGATTCAGACCAGAGGTTTGTTCACGCGTATACCATTTTAACAGTGGGAGAGCCACACTTTGGCATGAATGGGCCGGTTCGACCAGAGTACCTATTACCAGGGTATGTCACTGTACGTACTTGCGCGCTAGCTGCCTACCGGCCCGGGCCGGCGGTATATGGACGTACCGTACCATAATTCGGAGGGCTTGCGACTGCCGCGCGCTCTCGCTGCGTTGCTATTTTTTAATATTTTTTTACTGAGGAATAAATTCGTGTTTGGAAGTTTATTAAAACGAATTTTATTGTTACCTACATTAAAACTACTTAAATTCACATAATAAAATTAATGGTACTTATAAAATTGATTTCACTGTCAAAATTATCAATAGTTAAACCCTAAATTAAAAAAATACGTAAATCACCAAATTTTAACAAATAACTTGCGAGAAACAAAAGCAAGCTATACCACGTCCTCACAGAAAACCGGCGTGAAGCAGTGCATGCGCTGTGTTTCGTCGAGTGAGTGAGGGCACCGGAGGCCCAATTAAAAAAGGGAGTTAAAGGTTGGCAGCTCACTTGCGACTCTACTGGTGTTGCAGGTGTCTATGGGCGGCGGCCATAGCTTACCACCAGGTGATCCGTCTGCTCGTTTATCCTATCACATAAAAAAACATGAAACGCAACTTCAGTATTTTAACACCATAAAAGTATAAGAACTAGGCATAATACCTGTGAGAAATTTATAAATAGCATTTTATACACGTGCAAATGGCGCGGGGAAATAGTGACGTCTACAGTTGCAATACCTGAACTCAATCACGGCCTTGTTTAAGTTATTCCAGGGTTATTTTTGTGGTAGGAAAAAACAACTAATAAAATCGACAGGCACTATATTTATATCAGCCTATAATAAATACTGTCTCACTGTAGGGCAAAGGTCTCTATCACAGAAATCAAGTCATCGCTACTATGAGGGGATTAGGCTTAATCACCACGCTTTTAGTGGTGTTGCATTTGTGATCACAAACCCGAACTATGGCAGGCCTGTCCCACTCCGTGTGTAGGTATCGAAGTTATCGAACTTGCAACGAAGTAATACAAGCGGCGGCCCCTCTGGAGGGGCTAATTAGTAGAAAATCACGAGCGAGCGGCGACGCATGCGCGACAGTTGCTTGCGATAGAAAGAGAACGCACTTCTAGGTATGAATAATTTTATGTGTTGAACGCTAGGCGGTTGGAATTTCAACTTTATGTTATGTTAGCCTTAGTCTTTATTTTCTATAAACGGTTTTTAGGAGTGGGCTTTCTGTACTTGTATTATTAAATATTATACTTATTGAAAACCAGGAGGCCAATTCTCAATTTTCGCATTTCATCTCGAGTTCAAAATTGCATTTCTATCTCTATTTCTATCAATAATATGCCTATTTCTACCAAAAAATGACGATTTGTAAAAAAATCCGTATACTCAGTCCAAATAGAAATAGACATCATCAAATTGTGATCCTCGAGTGAAAAAAATGTTGCCATTAGGAAAAACCACAGATTATGTAGAGAATAAGTTGAAAGAACGTTTGGTTTCCATAGTCTATGGCTCGTATAATAACACATTCCGTTTTATGTAGTTATGAAGTGAATGAATGATTTTATTTTAAAACATTAACTAAACTTAATTTCATGATAACACATTTGGTAGATCCTATAAAAGTATAATTCTATGCGCTGAAGTGAAGCACGTGATAACAGTTGCATAACGAACGTAAGCCGAAGCATGCAGTTACTAGTCGACGTGTAATGCCTTGCTTATTGTTGCAGGATTATGCAAATGCACTCACGCATTTACTGGCTTGGCTTATGCAGGTGGAAAAATCCAGTCAAAAACATCTGTGTAAGGGCCTCGTTCACTATCTCTGACTCAAAGTGTCAAGTAATTTACTCCTTAATTTAATTGGGTTTGGAGGAAACTGGTCCCTGGTCCGCGGCCTAGTTAACAAATAACAATTTAAATAATTGTTAATAATAATAATAATTTAATAACGGGAGACCCAAAGGCTGGCAGCTACTTCGCCCAGCGAATTTCCATCGCTATCCAACGAGGTAATGCTGCCAGCATTTTAGGAACATTGCCACAGGCACCTACTCTGTTTTTTTTTTTTTTTTTGGTAGGTAAGTAGTTTATTTTAGCTTTAGATTATAGTTACTGTTTTTTTTTGTGCTTCCTTATTACTTTGTCCAATAAAGTTCAATTATTTAAATAATTTATTCAAATCAAAAGACCAGGGGCCAATTTTCTCCGAAGTTCCGAACCCACTTTAATTGACAAGAAAACTACTTGGAACTTTACTCAGAGATGGTGAACGAGGTCCTTAGTGTCTATCTATCGGCCCACTACAGAAGCACTTAATGTGAAGGGGACTAAACGCGAGGATATTTAAATGAGAGATGTTACGGCGCTTCGACTCCGATTCCATTAACCCTTAACCAGGAAACTAGACATATTTTTTTTCATTGGTTTTCAACCTTATCATAACTGCATAAAGTTCAAAATCTGGTGGTCTCATATGGTACATAGCCTGGTTAATGGTTAAGTCGTAACTTCCGATTTATTGTTACACCTTCGGTTCCGACTTCAGCTCCGATACTTTTATATCGAAGATTTTAATCAGAGGTCGAAGCATAACATAGCTATATAATTCACTACATTTGGAGTCAATTAATTTGTTTTAATACGTTTGTTTCGATTGACCGATTCCGACTCCGATAAATAAAATTTATAAACTCCGACTCCTTCGGTTCCGATAAACCTCCGTTAAATGCCTATTATATTTAAATATAAAAACACTAGCGGCCGCCCGCGACTTCGTCCGCGTGGAAAAGTAACTTTTTACCCCCCTTTCAACCCCTTACAACCCCCTTTTCGCATAAAAATAGCCTATGTTCTTTCTCAGGGTCTAGATGATCTGTATAACCAAATTTCATTTAAATCCGTTGAGTAGTTTTGGCGTGAAAGAGTAACAGACAGACAGACAGACAGACAGACAGACAGAGTTACTTTCGCATTTATAATATTAGTATGGATAGTCCCGTTTATATCAAGCATTTTGTATAATGCGATGCGAATGTTTAAAAGCATATCATAGAAATCAAGTCAGCGCTACTATGGTGGGATTAGGCTTGGTTTAGTCAAGCGTGGTGCTTGCCTATTGCGGATTGGTGATGATCACAAACTCCAGTTCGCGGGAATCGAATCTAGGAATACACTTGACCGCCAGATTTTAGTATTTTTTATTTATAAGTCACATAAAACAGAGATACAGTAGGAACAAGACAATGAACAACGAAGCAACGAAATATTCAAAGAACTAATTGTTATAAAAATTAAAGCTAAAATTATATCAATAGATCGAAGACGTTAAAAAAGTATTGATTAGAAATGTTTAAAAAATACAAAGTACAATTCATTTATTATTTGAAAAAAATGCAATAGGTACCTTCATGTCGCATTTAAGGATATTCCTCAGGCAAAACCATGGCAAACTTTTTGTCTTTTATTTGAAAAAACTATACATAGGTTCAAAGGTTGTTCGAAAGAAATCACTACAAGCGATAAGACCGACCGCCTTAAACTACTGTCATTTGTTGTATGCAACCTTTTCATCTCTAATTTGTTTTTGTGAAAAAAAAAACAACAAAATTTCACTCACCAAAACCCTTGCCGACGACTTCTCTTCCAATATATCAAAACGGATAAAACGTGTGTTACTAATCAAGAGTATGTTAGTGAGCGCGTAAGCCCGTCCCGTCCGTTCCCCACAAGGCGCAAAACCCGACTGGATCCAGTGGGCTACCGGCTGCCGGGAGCGCTCTCAGTCCAACTGTATGGTAACAAGTTCCCGAACGTTCTACAGGCCTAAGTACTCCGACTTTGCGAACACGTACCTGTAATTTTCAGTAAGGAAACATTCGCTGGAAAGCCTTTGTTAACAGTAACGGGTAAGGCTTCCCATCGATATTTTGAGCGAAAACTTTGGCTTGGAAATGTAGAACTTTTTAAAATTAGCGGTAAGAAGGTAACAGTTTCTTGTTTACTTGATTCATGTACTTATACTTGCTACACAGTGAGCAGTGTTTGGTAGCTCAGATGATTAACAGTCATACGGATAATATGTTAAAGGGTTTTTAATGTGCTTACTTCAGAAAAATTGCGAAGAAACCAAAATAACAGTTTTTTTTAACAAATAAACACACCTGCACTTCTTCTAAAGTGGTGTACCAGGATTAGGTCTCCCGCTTGTTCGTTTGCCTCTGTCTTGAGTCAGAATGGAGTCGCAAGTGCAATGCCAACCTTTAACCTCTACTTCCCCTCGGTTTGGGCCTCGTACCCTCGCTTTATCGGCGAAAGAGAGCGCAGGCGCTGCTTCACGCATTTATGAGAGGCCAAGGTATCACTCAGGTTAATCAGCCCATTCATAGCTATGTGCCCTGTGGCTAGAGGCATTAAGAATACTTTAGGGTATAGTCAGCCTGTCGTAAGACACACGACTAAACGAGCCTTTGGAGTACGTGAGCATACCCACTGGGGAGTGGCTTGGTCAGTTTACGACTCCGCGAATTAATACACTACTGGGTACCTTAAGATGGAAACTCCAGGGGTTTTAGTCAGGTAAACCAAATTGTTTGATTGACTTTTATAAAGTGATGTGTTGTACTCTAAGCCTGAGTCAGGCTTAGAGTACAACACATCACTTTGTACCCCACATTTGACAAGGTGAAGGGCATGACGGGTTCCCCTGGGAAAAAGCCCATTCTTGGCGATCAAACAATTTGGTTTAGTTCTACATCAATGAAACAATTGTAACTCAATGTGAGGTTGTTTCTACAAACAATCTTAAACATACAACCATACATTGAGTGATGATCCCAATGTACGATATTACCTCATGCTTGTGTGCTGGCCGCCTACGAAGTATTCTACTTCTTACAGGAGCAATTATCTCACAATATCGCAGTTGGATATTGATCTCGCCTGCCAGGCAATATGAAATCTGTCTGACGCAATACGACCCCTGCCGGTGACGATCGGACAATAATCCGATTGAATCGGTGTACTAGCACTGTAGTATACCATTGCCTACCCTAGGTTTACAGCTGTGCGAACTATTGATTCAGTCAGTGGCGAATTTACCGTATACCTAGAACATTAGGCTAAGTAGGCTGGACCCTAGAGCGACAGATTTTAGGGGGCGGCATTGCATGCGCGGTTAGATCGAACCACGACCCTCCGCATGAAAGGCGCGCCCTTAACCACTGACCTACCATAACTCTTAGACCTCATCTTCACTTAACATCAGGGGTAATTGGTCTCATTATCATCATATCAGCGTTTTATCCCGGTTGCGTTTTGAGCTGTCGTTTCGTTTTTGTCGCCCGGACATTTTCTTATAGGCAACCTATCGCTACTCCATTAATCCATGAACATTAATTTGCGATTAATTTCATCAAAAAAAAACAGATATCTCCAAAATTACCTAGGTAGTGGGATCTTAAAAGGCGAAGCAAAAGCGAGGCAAACGATAGGCGGAGCCTAGGCATTCTTACCAAATTAGTTTCAGATTAGTTTCTCGATTCTTCAATTGAATTATACAACCAATTACCAAAGTCCTATGGCTGTAGCGTTTTGCCATAAGCAAGTTCGCATTTATACGTGTTCCCCAAAGGTGAATGCGGCGGAGTTATGAGGTTTCACTTCTCGAGACTGGGGAGTAGAGTCTGCATTTAGATTTTATAATAAATTGCTTGTTATTTCTTTTATCCGTACACTGAGCCTGAGACCGCGCTTGAGTCAACTGCCGAAGTCAGTCAAAGTCACAGTCATTTTAAAAAAAAATACAGCGTCTATTAGGTTCGTTTCGTTAGATAGGGCTCACCTATGACCTAGACGAGACGAGGGACCCAGACGAGCAGACGGATCATCTGATGGTAAGTGAATGACACCCGAGTCATGAGTACGCCGCCTTTTTTTTGTTGACGCTGAGGAGTGCCGCTGACCCGAAATGGGCCAACGTAGTCTGCGACTCCTTATGCAAACCCTCCTGCCGGGGGGCAGGGTTATGACGGGCACTCCTACGGGAGGGACTGGAGGCATACCGACTAAACCCCAGCAACGAGTACACCGCCTGCCTTTTAAAAAGGAGTACCCTCTTTCCTTTATGGTTTGCAGGCTATATCAAATCGCTACCGTACCTAAATAAATGGAACTAGCTACTCTCACAAACCCCAACATGCAGGATAATAATTGCTTGGTTTTAGACTTTAACTTCAAGGGCATAGCAAACAAATTGCGAATGCGATAGCTAAGCAATTCGCAAGGTATTGGCGAATGGCGACGTTATCAATTCCGACCTACATACATACGCCACTATTGCTGTTTCGCGGCGCTCACGCACGTCTCGTGTTTATCAACATTGGCCATACGCTTCTGCTCTGCGCATGCGCATACGATTATGCAAGTGGTCGCTAGGGGGCAGTGCACCTTGTGGAAGTATGGAAATGCTCCTTACTTGTGTATTTTTGTGATAGGCAGCAATCAATTGTGGGAGAGCCACGCTTGGGCAAGTTGGGCAAATGAAAAAAAATGAATGGGCCGGTTCGACCGGAGTGATACCACTGCCTCACAGAAAACCGGCGTGAATCAGCCCCCGTGCTGTGTTTCACCGAGTGAGTGAGGGTACCGGAGACCCACCCGAGGGGGAAGGAAATAAAAGGTTGACAGCGCACTTGTGACTCCACTGGTGTTGCAGGTGTCCATGGGCGGCGGCAATTGCTAACCATCAGGTGATTCGCCTGCTCATCTGCTACCTACCACATAAAAAAAAGACGAGCTGAGCAGTATAACAATGATGGTATGCGTTCACAGCCGCCCAAGACACCCGAAATACCGGAGGAGCTACCCCTATTCTTTCCGATTGGACTTCAGGTACCGCTAATGGGTAATGGCGACCTATTTTATTCCTATGAGTGGTGGTAGGTGTCCAAAATAACATTACACAGGATTTCTACTTTCTTCGTCTAATATCGTCAGTTCTCTACGCGGCATGTGACCCTGCCCGCCTAAGTCCACGTCAGCCCGCTAATCCGTGGATAACTTAAGCTCTACATATTAAAATCTACAAATAAATAAATGCGCCAGACAATCACACTCACTATGAGTACCAGATGACGTTAATTAACTGGGGGCGTCCATCCAGAACACCCAGACCCAAGAAAACTTAGAAAATGTAGTTTCCTAAATTGACTTGGCCGTAATCGTAAATCGTATGGTTTTTAAGAATATCAGAGTAAAATACAAACATTCAAATGTAATATTTAGAAATCTAGTACGGAACGAAAGAAAGGCACTCCTATCATGTAAACTTTTCATTTTCATTAGACATGGATTTTATCGTTTCATTTCATATACCTACCTATAATACCTCGTGACTTCAAAAAATCAACCTTAAAGCAAATAGTTATAGGTCAGCATATCGTTGACTTATGCTGATATTCGATATGTATTTCGAAGTTGACCTACGTGTTTAATTCCTAGATTTAATAATGCTTAAATTTACAAACCGCGTCAAGTTGAGGTACTTATTCCGCAGTGCCAAAATAGCACTTGTGTCTCAGGCTTCATAGTTCAAAATGGGTAACTCCACGTAAAAGCATTGTCCGCTATGCGACTTTGAATGATTTTTGAATTAATCACCTTTATCAATGTCCAGTGCACGTTTCCATATCGTACATCATGACGTATAAGAGGAGAAGTATAAGACCGCCCCCGGGCCGTCACTGATATTTTCTAGCCGAAAAACTCGGTATAATTCTTCTATCTTTTTCTTTTTTATGAGATAGGTGGTAGACGAGCAGACGGATCACCTGACGGTAAGGAATTGCCGCCGCCCATAGAATCCTGTAACACCAGTAGTCACAAGCGAGTTGCAAAACCCCCCTTCTCCCCCTAATTGGGCCTTGGTACCCTCACTCACTCGACGAAACATAGCACAGGCGCTGCTTCACGCCAGTCTTCTGTGAGACGTGATATCATTACGATCGAGCCGGCCCACACCTTACCGAAGCGTGGCTCTCCCACGCAAGAAAATCTTACAATACAAATGTCGCCACTCAGTACGTTTTCCGATATAATTTATTCCATACATAGATAACCTACCTAGGTTATTACGAACATCACGTGACCTATTTATGCTATTACATTACGTAACTGCAAACCTTGAACAGTCTTCTAGCTTACAATAACACTAACCCTTATCACAATGGAAGAAAGCTTAATATACAGGAATATTAAATCTATTGTATGCTAGATTATAATTAGTTCTTACTTACCTAGACTTGAACAAATATAGGTTACATCCTAAGGGTCTACAACGAAACTGTTTTCTTTTGGGTGAGACAACTGAATCAACTGTCCCCACGACATGCACTTGGACACACTACATCCACACTTTCAAAAGTGACAATTTATATTTTTTACTAGTGGCCGCCCGCAACTTCGTTTGCGTGAACTTTATGACTCTTGACTTAAAGGTGATTATTTAAAAAGTGGATTGGGCTAAGGAATCACGTAGTCCCATCACCTACTTGGAACCCCCTTTAAGTTCATAGTATCCTTCTTTATCGGATCTCATCCAAAAATGCTCATCACATTTGACAATTTTGCATTCCATTTCATTCCATATTTCTTATGGTGTAGCTGGGCTCTTAGAGTTCTTCACCAGGTGTTCCATGATCTTTGATTTTTTTCATGGCATCATAAAATGCTCATCAATCTGAACAACTTTTGTTAAGGTGCCATGACCTACCTCTTATAGTTTAGCTGGGCTGTTGTGGTTCTACATCAAGGAGCCTGGTCTTCAAAATAAAATATATCCTATAAGTTGCCCTGATGTTACAGCTATACAATAAAAAAAGTTTCATTCGAATCGGTTCAGTAGTTTCCGAGATTAGCGCGAACAAACAGACAAACAGACAGACAAAAATTTTAAAAATCATTGATTCATGTTCTGTTACTGTTCTTTAGTCGTCCTAAGTTATTTTGAGATAAATATCTTCAATGTACAGACACAGCTTTTTTACATTTTTATTATATGTATATAACGAAGGCGGGTCACAGCTCTCGTTATCAGACGGGTCGTGCATGGCGGGAAAATGCAAAGAAAAGTCTCAAACGTCTATTATACAATCCAATAACAATCAACACGAAAGTACACACACGAGAATCAGAATAAATATCGGAAACGCGGTAGGTTCGTCACAGCGATGGCTAATTAAATCACCTCCGTTTTTTCCCAAATCTCCGTTCAAATTGACCCCCGCTTATTTCTTTTGTTTTTTTTCATACAAACGTCAAACTGCGTTCGCGCCAAATTTGAAAAGTCCGAATAGTGCCGCCATCGATGTTTCGACTCCACCCAAGTAGTTCCCTTGACGTTTCCGAACGTTATAGAGGGCGACACTGTGCTGACGCTGCGACACGGCCATCCCGACATCTCACACGTCCTCGTGTGAGGCAGCTGATGGAGTACCTGAAGAGAAAGAAATGGCACTGGACGGTAAAACGTTTTATCACTCGGCCTTCCTGACCAGATAGGTCAGGTTAAATTATACCACCCACTCTCTTATAGCACACATTTTGATCAGAAATTTAACATTTAGTCAAATTTTAATCTCAGGACTAAAACAATGACAGTAATCAAATCAAAACTTTCAAGGCATAAGGTCAAACAAAACTCATTTAATAAGCAATGCTTTCCTCACAAACGAAAATAAGGTACACCATAGTATGCAATACTCTATTATTAGATTAGAATGCTTCCAACCAGCATCCTATAACAACCTCCATCCGGTCGTCACTTGGGTAACCTCCATCCGGTACCCGTAAACCACACATCGCTTCTATCCAGCGAAACCAAATCGTCTCTATCCGACGAATCAACAGCGATCAATTACAACTCCAAGCCAAACGCACGCCACTCACAAACGTGGCCGCAATGCGACGGGAAATCAGGCCCGATTTATGCCTACGACTACGAATGCTTGGAAGATGTAAGCAATCTGAGCGACTTGCATACTACAAAATATATTGAGTTTTGATCGCCTTACTTACAACTACTAGAAGGTCCAGCCCCTTCATCATTATTATCAATGTTTTCAGTCACATCCGGTTCATCCAAGTCATCGTTCAAGTCCCTATGTACGTCATCATTGTCGGGTATCTTCCTAAGTCTGTCAAATACCAGTCATAGTAACATTGCCAGAAAATCGTTTGCCACTAAATTTACAAGCTACATATTCTTTAACTAAATAACATTCAGCACCTGAGTCGTAATGAAAAGAAAATAACCCACCGGAGTGACTTAGGGTACCAGCGGGTGCGTTCACTACGCACACGTCGACTCGCTTCTCTCTGGCAAAAGTCCGGTTCTGCGCTGCTGGTCGGCCCCTTCTTGTTCCGCTCCGGGCAGCTCGACGCGTAGTGTCCCTGGCCCCGGCAGTGGAAGCAGGTGATGGAGTCCGGTCTTGCCGCAGGCTTGCTGTTCTGAGCGGGAAGAAGCTGCTTCTGACGATATCTATCCTCTTGCGGCTTCATATCTCTCTTGGAATGACAGAACGACGCCCTGTGTCCAAGTTCCCCACAGCTGAAGCACTTGAGTGAGCTGCTAGCTCCATTTGGTCGGTTTCTTTTAGCTTCAGGGCCTTCAAGGTCTTTATCGATTGACGCATTCCTCTTGAGAAAAGACAAGGCCTTTAATTCATTATGCATCTGGTTACGAGTCTTAATATCAGTCGTGAAAGCCAGTCTTTGCACACGTGGTTCGAATTTAGCAATGTGAGATAACACAGTAGCTATTGCAATCTGTTCAGTGGTCAGGCCATTCCATCTAGCCATCAAAGACGACATGAGGGTAGCGCCGTAGGCCGCCAGGCACTCGCTATCTTTCGGCTTACGGCCATTCAGATGGATAAGAAAAGATGCAGGTGTCTCGGGGCTATCATACCTTGTAACAAATAGCTCCTTAAAGTTGTTCCAAGTCATACCAGCAAATGAAACAGACGACAACCACGTCGAGGATTCGCCCTTGAGGGCACGGCTCAACGCGATCATCAGTGACGGGCCTTCTTGATGCTGCTCGGTCACACACATGTCCGCAGTTGTTATCCAGGCACGAGCATCGACGTCTTTCCTTTCGGGGTCAAAATCAGGTAGGCGAATATTACCACTCGACGAAGGTGTACGCATTGCTTGCACTAAAGCCAGGAAGTTACGATTTTGCTGGTCCAATAACAACCGCCACTTTTCGTCGATCGCGTTATTTTCCATGGCACTCGTCTCGTTATTGCACTGTCTAGCGTTCACTTCACAGTTCACATATTGGGGCACGTTGTGGTTATATCCCACTTCTGATAACGAAGGCGGGTCACAGCTCTCGTTATCAGACGGGTCGTGCATGGCGGGAAAATGCAAAGAAAAGTCTCAAACGTCTATTATACAATCCAATAACAATCAACACGAAAGTACACACACGAGAATCAGAATAAATATCGGAAACGCGGTAGGTTCGTCACAGCGATGGCTAATTAAATCACCTCCGTTTTTCCCAAATCTCCGTTCAAATTGACCCCCGCTTATTTCTTTTGTTTTTTTTCATACAAACGTCAAACTGCGTTCGCGCCAAATTTGAAAAGTCCGAATAGTGCCGCCATCGATGTTTCGACTCCACCCAAGTAGTTCCCTTGACGTTTCCGAACGTTATAGAGGGGCGACACTGTGCTGACGCTGCGACATATAGATTTTTTTTTTTTTTTTTTTTTTATATTATAGGAAGGCAAACGAGCAGAGGGTCACCTGATGGTAAGAGATCACCGCCGCTCATGGACATCAGCTACACCCAGAAGAGTGCGGATGCGTTGCCGGCCTTTTAGGAAGGTATAGGCTCGTTTCTTGAAGATTTGAATGTCGTACCGGTTCGGAAATACCGCTGCGGGAAGTTGATTCCACAATGAGGAGGTGCGTGGCAGGAAAGTGTCGAGTAAAGCGCACGGTAGTGGACCGCCATCCATCCAGGTGGTATGGATGGAATCTGAGTTTATGGCGTGTAGTGCGGTGGTGAAATTTGGCAGCGGGTATTAATTCGAACAACTCCTCAGAGCACTCACCGTGGTAAAGGCGGTAAAAGACACATAGAGATGCAACATCTCTCCGCAGTGCCAGAGAATCTAGGCGAGCAGCGAGATTCTCGTCGCCGACTAATGGAGTTGCGCGACGTTGGACGCGGTCAAAAGGGAGGAGCTGATATTGGGGTGCCCCGGCCCAGAGATGGGAGCAGTACTCCATGTGGGGCCGGACTTGAGCCTTATAGAGCTGAAGGCGGTGGGTTGGCGTAAAGTACCACCCTTGCTCTGCCGAGAACACCCAGTTTTTTAGAGGCTAATTTAGCCTTATCCTCCAAATGACCCCGAAATTGAACGTCACTCGATATATCGACGCCAAGAATCCCAATACTCGTTTTGGCGTTAAGGTGAGTGTCCTGGAAGTGAAGGGAAACGACAAAAGCGGTTTTCTTCGCAGTGAACGCGCAAACTTGTGTTTTTTTGGGATTGAATTCCACCAGATTCATGTCACCCCAACTCGATACATGATCTAGCGTATTTTCAATAACAGACACAAGTTCTTTCCGACACTCGTCGACGTGGGCCCGAGAAACCCCTGCATGGCCGGAATATGAGGCATCGCCCGTACTGTCATCCGCATAACAATGAATGCCACTGGTATGTAACATGTCATTGATATGCAGGAGGAACAGAGTTGGGGATAGCACACAGCCTTGGGGTACACCAGCATTCACAGGTTTTAGGCCTGAGCATGAGCCGTCAACTACAACTTTGATGCTACGACCCGTGAGAAAGCTGTGCACCCCATTCGCACAGTTTCTCAGGCAACCCATAAGCAGGAAGTTTCGAAATGAGCGCTTTGTGCCAAACCCGATCAAAGGCCTTCGCAATGTCCAGGCTTACTGCCAGGGCCTCCCCCTTGCTTTCAATGGTCTCCGCCCATCTATGCGTCAAATAGACGAGAAGATCACCAGCACGATCGACCCCTACGGAATCCGTATTGGCGGTCATTGATGAGCTGGTGTTCCTCAAGGTGGCTCAGAAGCTGACGGTTATGATGGACTCCATTATTTTTGAGAGCAAGGAGGTGATTGCTATGGGCCTGTAGTTACCAGGATCAGAGCGGGTCTCCCTTTTTAGGGATCGGGTGCACTAAAGCAGTCTTTCCAAGACTTGGAACCACGCCCAGCGAGTAAGAGTGTCGGAAAAGGCGCGTTTAGGACTGGAGTCAGCTCAGGAGCACATAATTTTAGAACGACAGGAGGGATTCCGTCAGGGCCGCTGGGACTTATGGATATCGAGGGAAAAAAGTGCCTTGCGGACAAGTTTTTGGGAAAAAACTATATCTGGAGGGGGTGGAGCACACCGCGGGATGGTAGGCGGTTGTTTTCCCTGATCATCCAAAGTCATATTGGATGCAAAAAGAGAACCCCAATAGGTCGGCTTTCTCTTTTGCATCGTTGGCCAATTCGTCAATCACCTCTGCGTAAAGGAGGAAAGGAAGGCTGACAGAAATTCCCTCGACAGCTTTGGCAAGTGCCCAAAATGCACGTGTTCCGTAGGGGAGCCGAGCCAGTTTCTCACCTATCCTACCTATATGTTCTGCCCTTTGCTCTGGCCACCGCTCTTTTGAACGATCTGGAGGCGAGTTATACTCCTTTTTGAAGGACTTGGCCGAAGGATCTCCTTTCGCTGCATTGCATCGACCCATGCGTTATATTTCCTCTGCTTTTGGTCAGAAGCCTGTTTGCAGGGGAAAAGATAGATGATAAAGATAAGATAGATGTTAAAAAATATTAAATACTGTAGTGTTAGAACACTGCTGTTGTGTGTTTGATGAGTTGTCAGCCTATTTAGCATGTAAGCCAGACACAAAGAACAATCAAGTTGTTTTTTGCCTTCTACAAGGCTTTTGGCTCTTAGGATGTTAAGTAAAACACCAAAAAAAAATTATAAAGCTACAAACTTTATGCTTAATTTTAAAATAAACTTATGGCACTGATTGCCAAAAAGATAACATTAATAAGTCGAATTTTATAGAATATTGTCAAGTTGTTGCTGTAAAAAAATAACTTTCATTTTTTACCACATTTTTTTTGTTTCATTTTCTGTAAGGTTTTTGATATTATTATTTTACTTACTGTCAAACATATTCAATTCTACGTTTGACTTACAAGCATAGAATCTTTAATAGTTCTACATTAGAAGATATTTGTTACAGAAATATACACAATACATAATATCACCATAAAAAAGTCCAAATAGTAAGTTAATCAACATCTATATCTAGAAAAGAACAAATTGTTTTTTATTTTAGAAATAGGTTACAATTGGTGATTGTACAATGCGCCAGCCAACTTTACCTATTTTCGAAAAATAAACTAGCATCATTTAAATAATAAATTTTAAGTGTACTGTTTGTTATTTTCCGAAAGATATTAAACATCCTAGGAATTTGATCAACATATGTTTTGTATTATTTTATGGTGTGTGCATAGTTTTTACGAATATTCAAATTCAAAAAGACATAGATTAAATAGCACATTTTTAGTTCACCTTTCAAGAACTATGTGCATCCTGCTAAAGTAAGGTAGTTGATCAATGGTGAGTGGTTATTATGTTTTGCTGAATGATATACCTACTAAACTTCCCTTACATCTAAATAAAAATTACTTACTATGCATATGTGAACTTCATACTTTGGTAAGTAAGTATACTTATTTACTTACCTACTATCCCACATAGAGAGATATTCCTTGACACATACACGTGTAATTAAAATTAATCGCTTATATGACGACATTTAGGTAGGTATAGAATTGAGCTTGATGTGAGTTAATGCTGATTTTGCTTAAAACGCATGAAATATCTTACATAAAAATTAATAGCGTTGAAGTCAGTTAGATTAGTAATAAACTACGTCAAGCAAGCAAACACACTTTCACGGCCGCATTGCTACGAAGAAATCAAGAAATATACAGCGAAAATTATTAACTGCGCTAGCCAATAAAATTTGCAAGGATTAATTAACTCTTACCTTGACACCGCAATGATACGTAGAAGACGAAAGTTAGGTCTTGTAATTTTTTATTACATACACTTATTGTACTTTAACCCAAAAGAAAAAACAAATACTATAAAAATTAATTAATTACAAAATAAAATTATGTACAAACACTCCACTCGCGACAAATCAAACTTTTTGAAGTATTTATTTTTGACAGACTGTCAGGTAACACAATGACATTTTCTTTTTTAATAATTCCTTGGCTTCCGCTAAATTAAGCCAATAATGCTACGACAAAAACTAAGACTAAACAAAGCTGCTTCCGTATGTAAAAAGCAAACGTTAAAATAATAAACATAGAAAAAAGATAAATTGTGACAGCAGGACTCGGGAGCTCGTAAAATATTTTTATAAACCAATTAGTGAATAAATCAGAATGAACAGCATCAAAATAATTAGAAGCGTAGCTTTCAATAATCAATGGCGATCATTTTCACGATGGTAGATATTTTTATTGATAGGAATTAAGGTATCAAATGTTTTTAGGTTATGATAACCTATTCTTGATTTTTCCAGCGTAATATTACGCCAAGAAGTCGCACAAGCACCACCACCTCTATCAATACCCGTACCTGAAGGTGTAGACAAGCCTGTATCACCGAAAATCGAAAAAATTGTTGCTGATATCACAACTCTTAACCTTCTTGAAGTATCCGAGCTTAGCCAGGTTTTGAAGAAGAGGCTAAACTTGCCTGATGCTCCGGTTATGCCAATTGGAGGATTTGCTATGGGGGCAGCAGCTCCTGCACAAGAAGAGGAAGTTGCTCCTAAGGCTGTGAAAACTAGCTTCACTGTAAGACATATCATTTCCATAGTTCACTTCCCATTTAACTAAGAAAATGTTGGTTCTCATTTTTCAATTTATTTTTTAGGTCAAGCTGACTAAATTTGATGATAAACAAAAAGTAGCACTAATCAAGGAAGTCAAGAACCTTCTGGAAGGATTCAACCTTGTACAAGCCAAAAAGTTTGTGGAAAGTGCACCCACTATAGTTAAGGCCGATATTGCTAAGGATGAAGCAGAGAAACTCAAAGAAGCATTAACTAAAGTTGGCGCGATCATTGAAATTGAATAGTTGTAGAAATTAGTTTATAGTCCAATAGCATTTAGTAAATTTTAAATAAACTTCTGTAAACACCAGTTATTGTTTTATTTTCGTATTAAAACTAATAGTCTGAGCCTTAACTATTTTCAATGAAATTATTTCATCCAGTTTCATTTTTTAAATTCATACCCACTTTTACTGCCACACTCAGAGTTGTTGATTAACTAAGTTGGTTACTTAAGAAAATATATTGACACTATTTCAATACGCATGAAGACTACCGATACTTAAGTAATTGAACATTAGCTTAAATGACATCTCTATCAGCAGCCGCTAGTCCTCTTTTGAATTATTGACAACTATATCTTGGGCTTCTTTAGTCTAAACTAGGAGAAAAATTAATAAGTTCTTCTATGTATTTAGTATAAAGTTTATTAAATTTTCATTTTACAAATCCACACCTCCAATGGCTCCAATAGATAAATTATGTCTGCTCATAGTACCTTATACAATAAGTTTTTTTCCAGGACAGTGCTGGAATAATAACACCATAGAAGATGAAAACACATTTTAATTAACCAACTTCACGTATTTACACTGGAATGTGCCATATTTATATATTTACAATGTATGTACAGACAGCCGCACATCAGGTTACTACAATCTGTCATTTTCTTCAATCGAACCTTCACCTTTATGTCAAACGTGTTTGGTTCAATATCAACTGAGGAAAGACTGATTGTAGTAACCTGATGTGCGGCTGTTCGTACACAAGATGTTACTCGTACCTTAACATTGTAAGCCCCAAAAACCTTTTAAAAGGCAAAAACATTTTTTTTTCTATTATGTCTGCTGTCTGGGCCTTACGACGTTATATCTGAGATACAAATGCTAATCTTACAGTAGTGACTGATATCTAGGCAAAAAAAAAACTATAAAGTAAGTATTACTTAATTAAAAATGATTAGGACAGTCCATACAAGTACAGTCAACTTCAAAAATATGTATGCACTTTAGGACCTTGTCACAATACATGTGTCTATAAAAAGAAGAAGTCGCTCTTATACATGTATTGTGACAAGGTCCTAAAGTGTATACATATTTTTAGAGTTGACTGTACATAGGTAACTATTTGGTTTTGTATGCTTGGGTTCCATATGCATGTAATTTTAAGTAAGTAATTTTTTACTAGCTGTAACTGCACAAACTATTTGTATTTTTCTATTAACAATGAGCTATATCATTACAGCAGTAAAAAGAAATAGGTATTAGTATGTACAGTTAAGGGGCTACTTACTGTAAGTGTAGACTTATTAAAATTAATAATTCGGGTTTTGCATTTTGCGATGCCTTTTTAATATTAACTCCTAATTGATATAAAGAATAACTTCGAAAAGTTATCATTTATAGGACTCAGCACGATGGTACATAATGGTGTTCTAGATTTGATCCTGATCTACCCAACCTCAAACACATCACAATATAACATAACACAGTATATCTGTGTTTTGGTTTCTGTAATCTCTAGTCAATAAGACTTTTCTATCATTAAAATTATCATTTACTTTGATAATCACCCTCCGAAGTCAGTGTCACACAGTGTCACTATCAAAAAGCAGGAAGAAAAAATGTTACCCATATTATAACAAATAAAACTCTTTCTTTTCACAAAGGTAATTCCTGCCTTCATAATATTTTATTGTATATTTTGTATAAACTGTTTAAGTTATACAAGTTTACAATAAACTTTGCCTCTCTTATTAGTAAACGGATACTAAAGTTACTTACTGTCACTAATTTGCGGCGGTAATCTTATCACATAAAAAAAATCAGTAACAGTCCAAGGAATTGAATTCCTCGTTGGTCTCGTACAAGCCAAGCACATCATCCAGTAACGAGGAGATGCTTCGTATTCCCTCCTTCCAATCTCTTTTGCTGTCAATTATTTTCCTACAGTCTGTATTTTCCATGAAATTCGTGAATAAATACGGCGAAGCATTTTTCAATAGCTTAATTTTAGGTGTCGCCGGTTCGTCATTTTGCAAAGTCATACCTTTTTGGTATATACTCGCTAATAAATTCATATCATCCGACTTGAGGATACCGTCAATAACGTTTTCGGCTCTGGTCGAGCTTTCTGCTTCCATATCATGATCGTTGGGTTTCTCCTCTGCTTCTTTGATGTGGCAAACCAATTCTTCAATGGTTTTAGTGTCTCCTTCTACGTGTTTAACATGTTCGGGCACTTTGTATTGCTGCAAGATCGCGTGAAGTTCCTGTGCTATGACGTAAGCGGCTTCCATGACCTCCACTTCTGTGTCGTCACTGAGTAACTTGACGAGTACTGTTAGACATCCGATAGAGGCTAAGTCTTCGAGTAATCTCATGAGCCTTTTCCTAATTTCAGTGTCGTTTAGAGTGACAATTTTGCGGGACTCTCTAGAGAACGTGACAGGTGGGAAAGTACCGTCTAGCATACCTTGGTCGGTGAGGAACGACTGGATGACGACCTTCCAAAACTTCAGGGCAGCTATCTGGACCTCCCAGTGGAAGTCGCACATGGCGGCGGAGGCGATGTGGTCGTACAGTACCTGCTTGAACGCCGGCGCAAGCTTGATCGTTTGGTATATCTCGCAGAGCACGTTGCAGGCTTCTTTCCTGACGATGCCTTCTTGATTGTGACGGAGCATTCCGATAAGTTGTTCCTGGAAATGACAAATTATGGTTTACTTACTTTGAAGTTATTAAAGCCCTGTTAGTCTAGTAGTAAAAGTAAGTACCTATGTTACGAATTTATCGAACATAGCTCGGTTTGTGATCAACAATCCGCATTAGCCAAGCTAAAATTTGTACAGAGTTTATATGTTTCTTAGACATTCTCAGCGTCAGCCCAAAATCTGGAAGGTGGTGGTCTTGTATGGTATCTTGATGGTACGGGCACCCACGCGACGTGCTGTTTCATGTAATCTCGACGAAGCGACGCTACGTGCAGCAGGTCCCGTCGCATGCGGTGCAGGCGTCGGATGCCAGCGCCTTGCACCCGCTTAGCGAACGCTCTTAAGAATGCGTTTCATTGTTAATCAATAGTAGTTACCATCACGTTCGGGTGCTCCGCCCGGACCTGCTCCCACATGGGCGCGACGCGGCTGGCGGCGGCGACGCAACGCAACGCAACCACCTGCACGTACGGCTCGTGGTCGTTCAGGGCGACTGTCACGGCCACATTGATCAGGGTCTTCTCAATTATATTACACTTAAGAACGCGTTTTATTGTTAATAGTTACCATCACGTTCGGGTGCTCCGCCCGGACCTGCTCCCACATGGGCGCGACGCGGCTGGCGGCGGCGACGCAACGCAACGCAACCACTTGCACGTACGGCTCGTGGTCGTTCAAGGCGACTGTCACAGCCACGTTTATCAGATTCTTCTCGATTATCTGCTTTTGGAGGGGTGGGAACTCTGGAAACAATTAATTATATTTTTATAATCCGAAATAAGGTGACCCGACAAAGTGTATAACTGGATTGGCAAGTTCAAAGCTTCAAGCTAAATTGGGAATGGGCTGAAAGGTAATATCAGCTGTAAGACCAACGACCGGGGTAAACGTGTGGAGACCAAACCAAACTTAAATAAACAGTGTAAGACGTCCTCCGTCAGACCATAGTTTTTACCAAGGGAGGGCCACGCTTCGGCATGAATGGGCCGGCTCGACCCTCCGGTCATTTAATATAACACGGGCTCACGGTAGACCGGTGTGAAGCAGTACCTGTGTTGTGTTTCGTCGAGTGAGTGAGTGTACCGGAGGCCCAGGGGGTTAAAACTTAAAAGATCGTAGCGCACTTGTGATTCTACTGGTGCTGGAGGTGTCTATGGGCGGCGACAATCGCTTGCCATCAGGTTTTCCGTCTACTCGTTTATCACATAAAAAAAACTTACTCTCTAAAAACTTCTCAAGCGAATAAAATGTTTTTTGAAGATTCCTACATCCAGCTGTGAACTAAGTATGCCTGATAACTTAGTCAGAGGAACGAAAATTACTCTGTCCTACAATATAGACTCCTTCAAACGAAGCGTGAAGAAGCATCTCGCGGGCCAGTATGGCAGTAACGGATGTGATGTCGTGCCATCGCGTCTGTTGTAACTGCAACGTGGGCTCTCCTCTTTCTTATCATCAGGCTGAGGTGTGCCAATATAATAATAAATTAAATGTATTCGCTTATGCGAATGGTTCGCATCGTTTTTAACATTCGCATTCGCTTAAAACAATGCGAATGTTATGCGAATGCGAATGTATGCAGGTCGTGCGTGCGTGAACTCGTGACTCTTGATCTTGCTAGACTGACACTGACTGTTCTTAAAATATTATTTGCCTTTATTAAACTTTGACTACTGAATGTCTGTCAAGTCAGTACATTTTGTATGTTTTTTGTCTATTAAGTAATAAAAATGATTGATTTATATGTTGTTTTTTTAGATTTGATGTGGCTGATGTCTTAAGTATCTAACATTCGCATTCGCACATTCGCGGCGTAAACATACGCATTCGCATTCGCGAATGTGAGAATTTTGACATTCGTAACATCCCTAGCCAATATACTGAGCCATTTAAAAAATAACTTACTTATATAGGAGATTTCCGTGCACACATTGAGCAGTTCCAGGGCAGAGTCCCTCACTTCCCAGTGTACGTCGTGCATCTTCGGTGTAGATGAGGGATCCGATCTCGTGCATGGCGGAGCCCGGCTGCGACTCCATCAGCAGCGACAGGTTCGGCGGGAGGAACTTGGACACCGTCACCGTTAGGAGGTTCAGCGCTGCTACCACGAACTGGGGGTGCGGAGAAAAAATATTCTCTTTTCATTATGATAATTTCTAGTCTAAAAAAGACGTTACGACCGAATTCGAATTTGTTTGAGTGTGACAGGTATTCTATAGGTAAGGGATAAACCAGCTGAATAATTTTTGGTATAGCAATTCTTTGCAATTTATTCTTAAGTAAATATTGCACTTAAAATTCATCGAAGGGTTCAGGTGGGACTCGAACCCGCAACCTTCCACAGTCTAGGTGGCTGTACTACCAGTTTATACTATCCTTAATAGGTGTAAGGGGTTCGGATAAACCGGATGACCTTTGCCGTGGTAGAATGGAGTAATACCATGACCTTACAAAAGGCCGGTGTGAAACAGCGCTAGTGAGTGAGGGTACCGGAAGCCCAATCGGGGGTAGAAGGGGGTTAAAAGGTTGGCAGCACCCTTGCCCGGTGTTGCAGGTGCCAATGGGCGGCGGAAATCGCTTACCGTGAGATGATCCGCATCACATAAAAAAACTAACCTTGCAAGTTAAGTTAGACTTCTTCGTTAGGATGTTATGTACGACGCTATTCAAGCATATCACTTCCAAGCTCTCATGCCACTTGATGCTGTAGTTCTTCACGATCGAGAGCACCGTGTCCACGATGTACGTCATCACCAGCAGCCGCTTCTCCGCGCACTCGTAGTCCTCCTCCTCCTCCACCTCGCCGTCCAGGTCCGTCGGGTCGTACTCCCGCAGAGCGAAGAACAACGCCTGGAACACGATGTTCGCCTGCTCCTCGTTCAACTTGTCCTTTATACAAGTCAACCTCTTCACACTCTGCAACGTCACCGTCCACGTGTCCAGCTCCTGGATCAAGTCCCGCAGCGCGTACGCCGCGCGCGCCGTGTGCTCACACGTCATATTAATAAACTTGCACATGAACTGCGAAATACTCTCGTTCGTCACACTCCGCCCTTTATGAGTACTATTCACGTACACAAATATCGGAACTACGTATATCATTAACATCTGGTTTTGTAACTCTACGGTCTTGCCCACGGTCGGCGTTGTCGCCAGCACGATGTTCTGACAGGCCACCTTCCATATGGCGTTGCAGCTGCCGCTGTAATCTAACACTAGTATCGCATTCCGCTTCTGCATGCATATATGCATCGAATTGAAATACATCACAACCACGTCCAAGAAATCTTCTTGAGTGTACACCACACCAGGGGCGTTCGGCTTCACAAGAAAGGTCTTTAGAAGCATCAAGTAGAATAGAATTTTACATAAAAGCAGAAGTGTTTCTTCGCTGCGGACCCTGTCGAATAGTATGTAAATCTGTGGGACGATATTCTTTTCATTTAGCAATAGATGCGCCACTTTGTTCTCGTAGCAAAGGCGATCCTTCTGGCTGAAGATGCTCAGTAACATCTGAAGAATTGGCTCGAACCGTTCACACAACTCCCGTTCCTCGTCAGTAGAGAGAGTGACTTGGGAGAAATGTAATTGAAATATTGGCTCTAACATGAATCCCACTACAGCGATGAGATTAGTTTCGTCATGAAACTCATCGAGATGCCACAAGAACTCGGCGGAGAATTTGTACATTAAGCGTATAACGAACACGGTCGTCGATTTATCGTACAAACTCAGAATCTTCTTCCATAGTTCTGTTTCTAAAAACCAGGTGATTCCAGTTCTGTGAGTGATCAAAGCGAGAGCTACTTCTAAGTATGCTACTTTGAGACTGGGGTTGACATCTTTTGAAGTTATGTTGCTGAAGCGTTCCAATAATACGTCTTTTCTTTTTTCGAGTATTTTGCAAAAGTGCTGTTCTCTCCGGCAGACGATCGCGAGGATCCGGCCGAGGAACACGTGCACCGTGTTGTGGTGGTTCGAAGTGTTTTGAAGAGCATCGATGAGTAAATTAGGCAGCAGTGGCGAGGCGACGAGGCTCGTTGCATCTGGAAAAATTCACATTCTAAGTAGCATTAGGGATAAACATATCACAAAAAATAACGCCCCGTTGGTCTAGTGGTTTAAGTATCGGGCCGTGATCTCGGGGTCCTGGGTTCGATTCCAGGGTCGAGCAATGTGTTTGTGTGTGTGTGTTTCGAATTTTCCGAACATAGGTCGGTTTTGTGATCCCTAATACGCATTATCGTTACGATATCTGTGAATAAATCCCATTCGTTGTTAGCATTTATATTTTATCCCTAGTTATCCCAGAGATTTTTTATCATAGTTTTAATTTTTACACACGTCATTACGTCAAGTTACCCTTTTGGACCGTCCTTATTGGGACCATCCTTAATATATCTGATAATAAGACACAAGTGCTACGTCTGTAGATGATTCGGCTAAATCACGCGCCATAATTTTTTTGCCGAATCATTTCGCATTTTTAACATTGGGTGCTAAATCCTAGCCTGACATTGAACTCTGTCTCAGGTAGGTATCACATGTTGAAAGATGCTGATTCACGTCAAATCAGAATGATCATGTCGCATTCCATGACTTGTATAATAGTCAAATATTAACATAGAACTTAACATGCGAAAATACGAGTAGGTGACCAAAAGGCTAGTATCGGGCCCACAGTGTAAGTGGGTGAAGTAAGGTTCTTCAACCCACTCATGTTGCCTCCCCACTCTGGAAGCGTCGTTGGGGTTTAGTCGGTATCCCTCCGGCCGCCACCGGGAGTAGAGCCCGACATAACCCGCCCGGGAGGGGGAGGAGGGGGGCAGGAGGGTATGCTTAAGGCATTCACCAGCGACAAAAAAAAGTGTGACCAAAAGGGCAAGATTACAGACGCGGGTCAAATGTTTCCATCGTCAGCTCAGCGTTCCCGGTTGAATCCAACCAAACCCGCTGTCTGACTGATATGCTGTCACTATTATTTGATGCTCGGATTCGAACCTACTACCCGCCAATTCGAAAGGTGCACGTTATTATTTTTCGAGCTCCTTTAACTTTTTTTTTATCTCCTTTGCAGGAATGTAGGAGGAAGAAAGTTATGAAAATTCTCTATGAATTATTATGACATGAATGAAAGACAGCAATAAATCAGAAATAATGTCAAAATTTATCAAAATCTTGACCCAAAAATGGTTAATTATTGTTAATTCTTTCCCCAAATAAACTCCACAGATCTTCAACCAAAAAAACCAATGAGGGCCATAAAAAATCGTTAAATGAAAAAAATATCAAGTATTATATTTATGCAGGCACCGGGATTAAAACTTAATTAATTAGAGCCCTTTAAAGATGAGATAGTGGCGTGGAAAATGAACACACTGAAACGTAGGGGGGCTCTAATAAAAATTGAGCCCCGATGCAGTGCCATGTCTTCAGAAACGAAGAACTTTATCCAGAAGATCTGCTACAGGAAATCAGCCTCTATAGACATGACCCAGTACGGCTTTATTCAGGACAGTAAGGTGCGCCCCATCAACTTGATGGTGAAGCCATTGCAACAGCAACTAGACAGGATCTGGGGTTAGCACACGGTTTCCTACACAAAGATATGAAAACTCCAGAATCTGTGCTCGTATTCGACCTTACGACCTTTCTTATCACTGACACTACCATCCTTCTTTCTTTCTCGCTTTTAGCTACTAACTTTTTTAACTATTTATGCATCGAATTTTAAGATTAACCAGCAGATACAACTACGTATTAAATAAATTCGCAAGAATATTCTAACCAAAATATAGTCTCAAAACATTAATAAACACTGTAAACTACTCAAACAAGAAACAAAGGGATTCAAACCCGGAACCTTAGACTCTTGAGCGCAATACCTCAGCTACTGCGCCATCAAGGTCTTGGGAAAGAATTTAAGAAGACAAATATTAGAAAATAATATGGTTTTCAGGCAAAAACAGTCGCTCAGTCAAGACCAGTCGCACAGTAACCAAGAATAGCGTCCGAAAGCCGTCACCTTCTAGAAGAAGCGAAAAAGGTGAGATTATCATTAAAACAAACATTTTAGCGCATTGGTTAAATGTGTGTTTAGCCTAGCGGTTCCACTCCAGCTCCAAATGTTAGTCAGTGGAACTACTTTCATATAGTTCTGGGTGTTAATTCTTTTTAGATCGATTTCAGAGAAGAAAAGTATAATTCAGTATAAAATTTACTCCAATTTTATTTATTTGAAAATATAAACTGTGGATCTTTTTGATATGTAGATTTTCTATTTGATATTTTATTCCAGCATCACCAAATACGAAGTCTCGAAAACTTGCAACGCATATGGGGAAACCAGTGAAACAAGTGAAAAAAGACAAGAAAAACGATATATTCAATCTCATTAAGTCAAATGTTAAAGAAAAAAGAAAACATTAAAGTGGGTTGTATAGCTTGTATATCATATTGAAGTGTTATGTTAAAAGAATTTCTTTTTAATAAATTTTTAAGATACTGTCAATATATTGTCTGGGTCTTTTTCTTCAATTTTGAGATTTATTAATACAATCCTTTTTTTTGAGGAGAGCCTCAAGCGTGCCTCCTAAAACAGAACTGTCACATAATAAGATCAAACGTAAACTGTTCCGTATGGACATATGTACCTCATTTGAATTAAGAAAATTTCTATTTCCATTGTCCTTAGGTTTTAGGAACAAATTGTATTGAATTAAACATATTGCACACCCAATTATTGCTCCTCAAAAAAAAAAGTTGAGAGATAGAAGTTGTGCAGTTGAATTTGGTTAAGATAAGAAATTAGAGCACTCATGCTTATCAGCAGGGACTAAGATGAGCACAATCTGTGGCACAATCACATTTTTCTGTAATGGGTAAACTTTAAACTTAAATGTCTTAGAAAATTTACATTTTTAATAAATATTTATTACAGAATACTTTTTACCTGTAATCATTAAAAGTCAATAAAGAACACGGATGTATACTGAATGAAACGCGAAATAGTTTGAGCTAATAACTATATTAAACTCTGATTTTGTTAATTTTATATACCTATCTTAAAGTCCAAATCTGGGGTGAGCTGCCATAGCATTGTTTTCTGGATAGGTAGGTCTTTTTTAATAACGTTTTGTCAAAAGTCAACTAACAAAGCAAATTAATTGAACAATAGAAGGTATAGACAAATTTATAAAACCAATATGAAGCTAAAGTTAGAATACAACCACTTCAAAAAAGTAAATATTTTTATATTAAAAAAAACTTGCAAATATGCATTAATTAACATACCTAACTGAAGAAAGTTTTTACATCTGTCTTAAACAAATAATATTTTTTTATATTTGCACTCATCAAAATTAAAGAAAACATCATTAATTTTATTTCTTAAAATAGAAAATTTAAAACATTTAATATAGACATAAAAAAATCACATCTAAATGAAATACACTTAAAGATTTCTTCTTTTGAATACTGTTTTATTAACTTGTCATTAAAACAGTATTATCGAACTAAATTGACCTTAACTTTAGGATATAACAAGGTAAACAAGATTTTCAAAAAATGTTATTGTGATAAAAAAACACTTACCTGGATCCTTGGTATCCGATAATTTGTTAATAAAACTATCTGTATAATAAGTATTCATAACATAGTTCGGCTGTGATAACTTATCAAACAACAATTTGATCTTATTCTGGACACGAACAGTCTCCATGGTTGTGAAATGTTCTGAGCAGTGGATCACGAAGTACGGGTAACGGCTTCCCTTGATTAATACTGGATTTTATTATCGCCTTATCAGAAGCGATGTGGTTCCAATTTTTTACTTGTTTACCACGCCGCGCTAAAACCTGTGTCACCGTGAATCTTCTGCATCTGCCGGGGGACTATAATCTAGTATACCGTAGGATACGGATTAGGTTAACATAGTTTTAAGAGTTTTAACTTTTTGTCCAAATCAGATTTGAATATTAATCACGAATAAAAATCACGTTGCCGAAATAAAATTGGAAAATAACTGATAAAGCCGAAAGAAAGAAAATAAGCCCAAATTCCGTTTTAGACATATGACAATGACAGTGACAGATAGGTAAGTTACAGCTGTCATTTCTTATTTTAACGTTACGTCAGAGAAACTATGATTAATAATGTCTGCTCTATATACATAGCATTATTTTTACATTTATTATGACTGTCCAATGCTGTTATGAAACTTTAAAAACCTAGACAAACGCAAACTTTATACATTTTTAATCTGTAGAAAATTTGATTGTTCTAGAATTTGTACTGTAGCTTTGTCAATTTTCAGAAAATCGTAAATTGTGCTTGTGAAACCCGTGTTCGCTGTATTTTTTTATTGGACAAACGTTTTGGTGTGAATAATTATTATTTGTGATTTGTGACTGAAATGCCTTTGAGAGGAAAAAATTTCGTAAGTGTGTTATCACTGTTATCTGATATCATTTTTCCTTTCATCTTTTCGTCGCGCGTTACGTGCTAATTTATGCATGGATCTAATCACTTCCCTGTGAATACACTACGCCGCCGCATACTCTGCAAGTGTCTAACTAACCCCATCGGTAAACTAACTCACATGTAAAGAAAAAATACCACGATTGCATAGATGATTTTCAGTTTTGCTTGTCCGGCTGCAGCACATTTTTGGCATTAATCCAAGTATAGTATCCTTGACTGTGTGTAATAACGTTAGGAGATTAATCTGTATTAATGTTGAAATTATTTGGTGTTGCTATGAAGATTGATAGGCGTTGTGGTGCTCCACAGGACGGTTGATGCCCGCCTGGTATAACCCCGTGTTCCTGAGTGCCTCCTAACCGCCTGCTTTGAGGTTAGTGTTGTTGTTATTGCACATTTATTATTCTGTTGGTGGTAGAAATGCTTGCGTGTGTTCATGAAGGGCTTAAGAGTTTGGAGTTGTAGAAAAAAATAACACTATTTATATTTACATAAGTCTAGACTAAGATCTCTCCTCTAGATAAGTGGATTATTACCATATGATTATGTTTTTAAATAATAGCATAGGTATAAATTGTAATGATTACCAATACCAGGAACTCAGATTGATTTTACAGCATCTAAACACTAGTTAGACAGAAAATGATATATACTTACTTAAGTAATTAATTGTTAAGAATCTCAGCTATGCATTTCTCCCACTAACAGAATCAGTAAATATTGTAAAGATTCAACTTTGTGTACATAATTATTCTTAGTTGTACATGGAATGATAATATGTATCATTAATTGTGCAATCATACCATTTTTGCACTCAGTGAATGATATTGATGTTATAGGATTGCATGCATATTTATTTCTTACAATAAATAAATTCATGCAGTATCTCATATTAATAGTATTGACCTGATTCCATGCTCAGTAGCTTAAGCACACATGTTACGGATATTCGAGTTATTGCAAATATAATACTTAAATACATTATATTACACCCACACACTGAACAAACACCACATCACACAAAATGTTTATGGCCAGGGTGGAGATCAAACCCATAACCTTTAGTGTATGAGGCAGGGTCACTACCATAATATGCACCATCGGGCCAGTAAATTATACAGATCTATGCTTTTTTACCGCTGCACCACTTGCCGTTGAAAGGGAGTTCTCCCAATGGTCGCACATGATATGGTTCCATTGTAATTTTCTGTCATGAATGTGTTCTTTTATAGAATAAGCTTCTTTCAAAGGTTTTCTGATGTTTGAGGTTCTTACAAGGTTTTTAACATGTTGGCAACATATGCAAATCTCTATTTTTGTAATAAAAACAGCAGCTTTATCATTATCATGAACTAAGCACAGTTGAAGGGCATCAAGTCAACAGACTTTAATGTTTTATTCAAAAAAAAACAGTGGTAAAACACATGCAGTAGGTATACATCTAAATGTCACAAAGGAAATATAAACCAGGCCAGAAACATCTCATTCAAAACAATAAGCTTTGTATATTTGGTCAAACTTAAAAAATAAAATCAATGAATTTATTGTTTTCTTGTTTAGGTTGGGTGATGACTGGACATACTTTATGGCTGTGTTATTATGTCTCATGTTTTCTGTGAATGGATTGATTGATCTGAGATGTTTATGATGAAGCTAAGCGAGGTGGCTGTAGGGGTCATAGCACTGGGGCTGCTGTTACTTTGTTAATCTTTACTGTTATATCCTATACCTACTCCATCAAATTCAAACATCTAAGAAAAGAGTGTATTCCTTATTTAAGATCACCACAAAAGGTGGATTTTTGACTTCATTGGTATGCTGGAGGTGGTAATCGCTTATTAAGGCGTTAACAGGACCACCCACCCTTGGATTGGTTGACCAGGCAATTGAACCCACATGCCTTGGATGGACATCCTTCTGATTTGAAACCCAGATCATCTAGACTTTACCTTGCAACATGTGGTGAATTCTAACCGTAACCAAAACTTTTGGCGTGTCCATCCCAACGAAATCGCGGTCGGATACCCACAGCCGGAGCGAAACCGTACCGGTAGATAAGCTAGATCCATCCTGGGTTGACTTTAACGCCGTATACTCTGGGAATCAGTATCATTAAAGACTTTATGTCTGATGTCTGTACCTAAGAACTAAAATTATCTGTGCAGGTCCCAAGACCAATCGCTATAATAGAAGTCGTTACGTAATTTGCACAGGGTGAATTAAACGACCTCCAGGTATACCAACTTGTTGATCATTCTTCATTAGTAGAATCGTCATGAAATCACTAATCTCTAGCACTTCGTTGGTGGAGGCTAGGTATTATTTATTGTCTGCGGATGAGCATCCATCACGTTGATTGGCGCTCGACAAAACTAATTTCGCTCCATTCGAAGCTCCGCCGCTTATCTGACCTTGAGGAATGTTTTTCTAAGAACCACATACATCGGCTTTGTCATACGGTCTCTGAACGCATTGTGTTCTGTTTACCTAGCTCGCTCGGACGTTTTGTACAAGGATAAATGCTTGCTGCCTTAGATCACGACGATCGATGGTATCGCAGTGGATACGATAGATTATTTATTTGGCACAAAAAAGTAAAACATAGACAAGTCAATAAACGTGATAAGAACCTGCACTTCTGAAACGGATGGTTTTTTGTTCCTATCTTAAGCATGCACCCCTGGATTTTGGAAATCTATGTGGTCGTGCGTATTTCTATTACCAGTTCAATAGTGAAGAGAATATCGTGAGGGAACCTGCACGTTGAAGAGTGAGAAGTAATGGTTATCAACGTATAACCACGATTCAGTTGGTCTGGTTTACCTGGCAAAGGGTTACGAAGGTCTGGCAGAAAGACTGCAGTTGATCCATTTTAATCCGTCTAAGCGTTTCTGGAGGCTTATAAAGAAAACGGGACGTAACGAATGAGAATATACCTGTCGCATCCAAACAAAGGTGACACACAACGCTTATGAAAGGGAGGGGAAATCCAATTTGGTCGTAACGTCCGGAATTAGGCTCTCAAGTTTTAGACGAAACCGGGAATGACACGCTAAGATTAGAAGTCTATTCGATTTGGTTGGATTTTTTTACTTTATATAAGTAAGCAACATATTATCGGCTACTGAGAATCAATAAGCTTATGAATAACGCAACGATTTATGAGGAAGTCTGACTGGCCAAAAAACGTGTTTGTAGTAGACACGTTAAGTTTCGCATAATTACAGTGCGACAAGTCTTTGTTTGCGAATAGCATATTGAAAGTACTGCTGAAGTAACTGTAAAAATTACAGAAATTCGGCGCGAAATAGTGTGTGCTCTGTCTCGTTGAGTGAGGGAGGCCTCAATCGGAAAGGTTGGCAGCCCACTTGAGACGGTTAACGATGGGCGGCGTCAATTGCTTACCATTTGATCCGTATGCTCGTCTACTACTTCGATTAAATGTGCAGCAAGATCTGATCATACCGAAGTCATGATAAAAGTTACCTGTTCCATTTCACAATAAAACTAAATTTTTTCTACCCTACCTAAAAGTTTGACTCATAAAATGTAAAGTAGCGATTTTGTAAATGCGTTTAAGACCAATTAACATGTTGTTAGTCGTGTTTGCTTAAAACCACATCGAGGTATCATTGTTGCGTAACACCATAGAGTAAATACATGGTATAATAGGCCTGTAGCAAGTAACGTGATAGGTACGATAGGTAGAGCTATGGCCTAGAAACCATGACCTAGTCCGTCCACTTCTAAACGTCTAATTACTGCGTAGTGTTAAAAGCTATCAACTTTAACCGTAAAAAGTGAAGACGTTAACTAGGCGCGCAAAGGACCAAATAAATAATTAATGATAAAATATCCAACTGTAAGATCCAGGATTCGGGAAGTCTGGAAAATTTCAATAAATAAATAAAATAAATTGTGAATCACATACATTGTCCTGGTTCCAAACTAAGTATGGAACCTTGTACTATGGAAACCAGAAACAACGTAGGGATCATCAAACAAACACAATGAAGTGAACGCGACCTTTGCAACCCTTAGAAAACGGAACCAAACCAACTAAATAATGGTTACAAGTTCTGAACCATCTCAACAATTGTAAGTCATTTAGTGGCTTGAATTGTGTGGGGGGATTTTAAAGATCAATAGAGAGAGGAAAAGAAAAATACAGTCCCCTCGAACTGGAGTCGGTTTCTAACAGCTGAATACCAACAGAGTCGAACCGGCAAACGTGAAATCTTGTTTATATCTAATCCAATGAATGAATCTAGCGCGTGAACATTTGCAGTGGGCGACGCGGTGGGTGTGAGTCGCTGTTGCGTCAAGGTGTCGACGCCTGTCTACGTGGAGTTATTTATCGTTGCGAGACCCCTTGCTGGTGTTTTTGGGACTGTTGGAGGCAATTTTGAATCGCTCGACTTCACGAGGAATAATAACATTATTGATTTCGCTTTCTTGTGGTTTATAGTGGTTCAGAATTGGCTCACCTTAACCTGATAGTAAGCAAAAGGAGAGGCCATGTTGCTGTTAAAACAGACGCGATAGCATGACTTTCGTTGGCCTGTATATTCGTATCTAAATATGATAGCATCAATTTATGAAGCATTTTTGGTAACTAGTTTTGTTTATGTGCACATCTACAATCTACATGCATTTTCAAACCTTGAGTGAACATTCTTAATCAAGTCCTTCAGAGCCTATTGGTAGGAACTAAAATGTATTTAATACCGATTAGACTTCTGCACATCAAATAATGGTAATGAATGACAATGTCATGCTGATAAGTCTACGGTCTACTAGCCTGGGGGAAGATTTATTGATGGGTCCTCAATTCATGCGGGTCAGGGAACTGTCGAGACAAGACGGCGACAAAATTCTGTCAGACGTCGTCATGCTGGCGCCGATGTTATTGCAAAATTTAATTATGTGTATTGATAGTAGGGTACAGATGAAGTGAAATAATTTGAATGTTTTAGTGAGACAGTCCCGGACAGGATAGGTACAGTAACTACGATGTGGGCCCTTAATCAGACATAGGGAAAATAGTTCCCACCAGATTTTGAACCTTATCCTTCACGACATAAGAGCGAAATCCAATGAAATTCTTCAATGACTCATAGCCGATTAAGGGTAATTCATCGTTGGCGGCGATATTTAGCTGGGTTAGGCAACTTGAATCGAATATAGGATTATCAGAAACACGTTATCTCTTGTCTGACAGATGATTTTAATTAGCCTAATCAGGCATAGGTACTTTTTTTTTCTCGTATTTCTAACCAAATAGATCTAGTCTGGATGATTCTCAATTTGTAACCTCATTCGATATCGTATGAATTCGAAATATGATTGAGCTTAATTTAATTTGTGTTCATTATGAGAAGGTAGGTTTCTTTATCATTGAACGTATGCTCGTACTAACAAATTATGATTCTACACACAATAATTATTACAATCCAATTATTGTTTGTCATTGCGATACATATCTAGAATTTTAATCATTCGCCTGCAGCCGACAGCGAGCGCAATACACTTATATTTTATATATTTTTCCTTCTTGAGACTCAAATATGATAAATCTCGATCGACTTAGTAATAACAACTCTCAATGTTACATAAAGTGAAACGCATAAGTTACCGCATTAATGAGCCCTATAAACGGAATTTTGATTTATCGCACGTTAAGCAAACAACAGTTTTATTGTACATTTGACCAAATTGGTAATTTTTGGACAATCAGTAGGAGTACGCTATTATACACGTATAATTGGGTAATTTAACTAATTTGACATTTACCGAAATAAGCAATTGCTCGATTGGGATGGTTTCCGAAAGTTGCTTGTATGTTGGTTTGCATATCTAAGAGACCGATAGCTAAAAAAAACAGTACGATTATTTCATTCGAACTTACCAGGTACTGAAAATATTTTTTTGAATTTTAAAGGATATAAACAGTTATATCAGATTGCTGGACGAGTTAGCTGTTTACGTTCAGATGTATGATACTTTAACGTATTTTATCTTACTTCAATAAATTTAGCTCATTGTTTGAAATGTAGAATACCCTGAATTAGTTACCTTTACACGCAATGCAGCCGTGACTCAAAACTTAGGTATTCCACATGCAAATTGTGCATCAACGAGCTGAAACAAAATATTGTTCCCGAGGCTGCTTGGTGAAGTTGGATTGTTGACACAACTGGTCCCATATTTCGCTCCAACGGCGGTAATCAATTAATGAATAATCTGCTTTGACTCAGTACATTACACATGTACACACATTGATATAATTTCGTCATATTTTGTTGGCGATAAAATATTTTTTCCTGCACGCTATTTGATACTGAATGTTTCTGATCACGTTACTATAATTAATTGATCCTGTGTTTAACAAACACTTATCCTATGGATTTATAAATAAAGTTGCATATACAAACATTCTTGACCATGACGCAAAGTCAAGATTGCATTCAGATTTTTCCACGGTTATTTCAACTTTACCTTAACTACACTCTGCTATGCATAGTTAGAGATTTTTTCCGTGATCTTAGAAAAACGCGTGACGATCTCTACAAAAACTTCCGGCAAATGTACCAAATGTGGAACTGCAAGGCTATGTTTTTTGCCTACGTGCGTTCACGCATATGCACTTGCAGTAATCAGACTAATGTACAACATCGCACTTGGCATTGTATGATTGTACCGCAGATACCGTGGAAATTGCATTTGGCACGCTTTGCTCTTACTCACTTTTATTTGCCTAATTGGTATTACTTGAAAGGAAATACCCACTTTTGTACATATTTGGAATTCTATTCAAACCATTTCATGCCGCTTAAATTTAGTCACCCTTTCGTCCAGAAAGTCTTGAAAATGGATTTTTGTAGAACTAACGGAGGTCCCATGTTTTATAACCAATGGGGCTACCATGGGGCAGTGGCCAGTGCCATTTTTTAATTAAACACTTTTTTGACACATATTTTTTAGTTTTTGTTTGATGTTAGTCACATTGTGTCGTCCTCCGTGTATAACATCATATTCCCTTTTTGTTATATCAGGTCTTTTTATTAATCTTACATTTAAACACTTCACATTGTGAAGAATACATTTCGTTTGGTAATTCAAATTTTGTAAACGAATCTATGTAGGTACTTATTTTACACGTCCGGAACGCCTAAAAAGATCGTTGAATCATAACAATGACACATATGATGTTACATATCAATTTCTTGTGTGAGCAAGAGACAACAGATGGATATTAAAATCAAATGCTTATTAGGAAGGAGATATCATGATCGTAGACGGACAATAAGACAGACCGGTGGAGCATGAAGCGTGTCGTCTCAGGAGTATATCGTGACACCGAAATAAACTTAGACTCCTTATCGAATGTACTCGTCTGAACTGAATATTTGAAATAGTATTCCAACCAACGCTAGTCATTATTCTTGCGACCAGTCAAGTGTCGGGATCATTAAAAAGTCAATCAATTTTGTCAATGGGAACGATAAAAATCTAGAGCGCAATGTTGGGAACGTGCGAGTTCGTCGACCCTAGAGCGACGCGACTAAATTTCTTGATCGGTTTTGTTGTGATTATTTGTGATCCCTATATCTTATTATTAGTGACCCGTCCTCACTTCGGTTCGGGATATTTGTTCCACACAACCAATAGATGGCGCTTCTTTTATTTCTTTCTATCTATTTTATCGGGTTTAAAATAGCTTAGTCGCCTGTTAGGCACGTCACCTTAGTCACTGATCTATTTATTGTTTGTTTGTGCATCGGTGATTCTAGTAATCGCATGTACACAACATAGGCACATACATCTCAGCGTCACACCTAATTGTTAATTCTGCGATACCCTTGCGATAAAATAACGTAACGCCATCATCGGTCGTAGGCGGATAGAGTTAGTCAACGCATCTATTATGCTATTCTGTAGCGGAAGACGGAATATCAAAGGACATTTATGTAAGCGGCAGTATTTTATCTTTTCAAATCTATCATTGCTTACCTCATTGTCAGGGAAAGCTAAGGTTGTTGCGACCATGACTATTGTGATGATGAATGACTGATTTTCTATAAGTGGATGACGACCGACGGATCACCTGATGGTAAACGATTGCCGCCGCCGAAATGGTCTGCTAACGTTTTAACTCAATTTCCCCCCCCTCGATTAGGCTTCCGATACCCTTACTTAGTCGGCAAAATACAGCGCAGGTGCTGCCTCACGCTGGTCTTCTATGAGAACGTGGTATGATTCATGGTCTAGCCGGTCCATTCATGCCGAAGAGTAGCTCTATCATGGTCTGTTACTGAGCAAATAAGTTCAACTTCAAGTCCTTTTTGATGTAAATAACAAACAAAACTTAATTAATCCATTAAATTGATCAAGAGAGGCCATAAGTTGAAGGCTAATTAAACATTTGGAAGTGAATTGACGAATTGTGTCCAATCAATTCGTTCCGGTCATCTCGTCTGTATATCTTCATTTAACCAAATGCACTCAGTATGAAGAGGACGATGTCTGTTCAAATGGACTTAATTGAGAACTACTGGATACATTTCAAAAAATCTATTCTATCCCTTAGAGTGGTTTCAGATATAGAATATTGGACTATATCTATACTATTTATAAAGAGGTTACTCTCACCTCACATTCCACGTCAGAGCTTATAGGTAAACCGAAAACACGAAACAGTTGCGCGATGTAATTTGCTACAGCGCCACCTATTGGTAGATAGTGGAACTACTTTCCCGAAACGAAGTGACGGCGGGCCACTAGTTTATTACTAAAATAGGGAATGCTTAGAAAATATGTCCACACGTGCCCGTGGGAATCCGGGGTGGATTGCTAACCGACCGTGTATGCATATTACAAACTGTTTATTGTAAAAAAAATCACAAAGATGTAACGCAGTAGAAGACAGATTACTCTTAAGTACTTAGTTAGGTACTGTGAGCCGTGGAAAATGGCGTAAATACTAGTTATGAGGCAAAGTTGTGTATAAATAACTACAGAAACAACAATGTGATTAACTATACAATGTTCTGCGAATCGTTCTTGTTGCACATTATATCAATGTGTTCGTAGTTACGTTCCTAGTTGTGAATGTAGATTTAAGGGATTGTATACGGATCGAGTATTCAAGTTAAATCACTAATGAAACACTGGTATAGGCTGGAAGCGTCCAGCCGAATACAGAGTGAAATGGCGAATGTTGTGGGAGGCCTATATCCAGCTGTGGACTGATTGAGAGAGGAATGATGGTGACCAATGAAATCAAAAGCTTTTGACAGTAAGGTGAGATGAGAATCGATTAAAGACATTTTGTATACTTACATTATTTTTTTATGAAATTATGAATTTAGTAGCCTTCACTTCGTTTCGGAACATTAGTTCCACTCCGTACCAATAGATGGCGCTAGGCGTCAATTGCATCGCGTTCGCGCTAGTGTTTCACTATTCGATTTGTATATAAGATTTATCGAAGTGTATAAAACCTCCTTATAAAAAGTATAGATTTTACTTTATTTTATGACAATCTAATACATTCAAGTATTTTACTCGTTTGTTCCTTTGCTTTCTCTAGATTGACCCAGCTTTTCCGTCACAGTACATCGAGACAGTCCAGATTCTGTTCTAGCAATAATTTATCGATGTCTAATAAAAATCAGAGCGCTCCCGTTTCACAGGACGCGGGGTTTTTCAAGTGTTTAGGTTTGCTCATAGGGGCTTCATTATGTAGAAACACAGTGTGATTTATAGCTAGTGGCTCGACATAAGGTAACGCGCTGCTATAGCGATATCCGATTTTTTTGTGTAAAATAAAATAGGTACTTAATTAAAAAAAGCAAAATGTTCGCTGCACTGTTTCCTTTCGTAAGGTCATCCTCGGAACGGCCCCCGATGTAATGTTGTGCATCTTACTACTCCATCATCATTCTGGTGTCTTTACCAGTATCGATGTACGCTTGGGCCATGATCCAGGATATGTGAAGTGTGTTCATTACAATGAAGCGATTGCCGTCTGGTACTAGACCCATCAGGATCATGGTTACGCGTCTGATTAATTTCCAAAACGTGTATGTTTCCTTAACATGTTTTCACTCACACCCTGCTGAGCTAATAGTAAAAATACGCACATACATTTGAAAATAATCAAAATTATGTGTTCTGATTGGAGGTTACAAATCTCCAGTTTCGGAGGTCCATTTAAGAATGGGCGATGGTAGCTCGGTGGACTTTCACCGTCGCTCCATACGTATTACATACCTAAATCTCAACAAGTTAATCTAACTACGGGCTATCTTCATAGTGTGGTAGAACTAAATTCCCCCGGTTTATTCTCGGTACGTCGTAATGAGGAAACGGGACGCAGTGATTGGGTATACAGAAACATAACTTATTACCCTGTAAACATTGTCTAACTAGATGTTTTAGGTTTGTTTTGTACCTAACACTAACCAGGACAGTAGCGTTTTGTGTTAGGTTAAGTTATTAAATATCTGTGGTTATAGTTCTGACAAAATCTAATCAACAGAAAGTAACAAAAACGTAAACGTTTTATGATTATTTTTAATCTCTATTGTATTGCTGTCAACTGTAGCTGAAAAAATAAACACGGAACTTCTAGCAAGATAGGTACTGATTTAGTTATGTAACATTTATTCTATGGGGGCAATAAGAAATCTATTAGATCCTTAGTCCACGAAAGTTAGTCTAGAAGAATTTATTTACGCGATCTACTAAGATAATATAATATGATCTGTGAGCAGGGCCGCAGGATGATGTTGGTAGGAATTTGAAATGTAAGAAAATAATTTGTTTTGAACATTCTTTCGGTAACCAATTATCTTACGATTTGGCTCAAATTCAACAGCTGACGATTGATTGATTGAACTCGTCCAAAAAAGTTGCGTCCTTTTTTCTTGTATGTTACACAAAGATTTTTAGACAACTAAATGTTGCTTTTTATTTCAAAACTCGCTATTTCTTTCTGGTTAGTGATTTGCCTATGTTTACCTTATCTATTCAAATCTATACAGCGGGTTTATGAGTTTACAGCGCAGCAATCTTGTTTAAAATATAGCGGCGTTGCATGCTATAGTCGGTTCAAAATCGTTTTCAGAACGGCACTCTTGTATTTCTGTTTCAATGTATGAAACATTGTCGGATTTACTTTGTTCTGCAATAATCCAATGCTCAACCCATTAAAAACACAAAGAAATAGCGCTTGCTAAATATTTTGATGTGGGTTTATAGCTAGCATTTCCGAGGTTATTTGAACGTTATCTCGTAATCAGGTATGATAATGTCAATATAGTTTGCTTTAGTTAGACACATACATAAGTTTTATACAAATATTCATGAATGTTAACGCTTATAAAAACATCTACTGACTTGTGGAGAAATACAAAAAATAAAAAAACGATGGTCCAAATCTGCAGATAACTATTGCATAATTTTATTGCCATTAAAGCATACATACAATATGGCGTCAGAGGAAAAACTACATAAACCTTAGACTGCAAACCTCTGTCTGTCACTGGCATGAAAACTTATTCCATCTTTGCGTTTTAAACTTATAGGCAAGTAAAGAAAAAAAACCTCATTATTGTAATCAAAAGTTCGTGTAACCTCGTTTGAACGGTAATTCCGCGCATTTCGTGTGTCTGTCGCATTAGGCATAGTGATAAATCCGCCAGTTCGTGTTCACGCTGCACCTTCCTCCATACATGACGCGGTCTCCTAGAATAGGCACTACGCGTACTTACGTGGCTTGTCTGGAATAAATATTTCTCGTAACACCTGTCTCCGGATATCCTATCCCAGCCAGCTATCCTTAATTCTTCATAACAGGTGAAGTTATTTTTATCTAGCAGTTAATTTATAAAGCAGTTAATTCTATAGACAACAAAAAGCCTTATGGTAAACCGAACCATCCTGGCCTAGCGCCATCTATTGGTGTGGTGTTGAACCAATGTCCAGAAACAAGTGAAATTAACATTGAATCCTACTTATTATGTTTAGTATTAGATAGTATATAGTTTTTTTAATTCACTTTTACTGGTCAATAGTGGCCCGCCTTCACTTCGTCCGGGACTTAACTTGACCAGATAGATGGCGCTGGGAGTCGATTGCATCTTTCAAATGTTTCGCCTTTTAGGTTTATCTATAAACATTGACGATGACTTTGCGATTCACTTGCTATATTAGTATAGATCAGGTTGTCTTAATTTCTTTCTCAAATAATACATATTTGTACACCTAAGCTACGACGATGACACATAGAATAGTCTATTTACGTGATTCCTGTATTTTTATTACTGTTTTCTGTGTTTATGACGAGAACACCGATATTGAATATTACAAAATATTTTATTTTCATTGCCATTTTGTCTTGACTTACAGACAAATTGCTTCCGCTAATAAAGGAAAATATGTAGGTAACGTATCTTTTTGTCATCTATAGAGCTGTCTAGTTTTTGATGTACTCATACGCGCCTTCATTTTGATTAACGATTGTGTTCAAATACTGAATTGAAACAGACGTTATCTCGTGAAGCCCTGCAACTCACGATATAATATGTACTTCACGATGCAATAGCAAATTAGAACGACACTGTCATAGATCTGTTATACATAATAACTAGAGGTGAGACAACTCTATAAGAGCGGCGACTATTTGAGCGTCATTTATTATCATTATAACCAGTTGTCCTAGCTCTCGCTGAGCTAATATCGATAGGGCTGATGCTTAGTTACTTACTTTTGCAACACATGGCATCAATTTTGCTTACCCTAGTCTTAGAAGTAAAATGGAAGTGATTTCAAAGACAAGTGTTCTTTATGAAGTGGCAAATCTTCATTATTGCGCATATAGAAGTGAATCTGTACAAAATGACATTTCTTTAACTTCGTGTTCTGCTGACTGTTCTGAACAACAAATGTATAACTTTTGGAAATTTGCATAAAAAAAATAAGTTTTTTATATTAAAGTCGGTTACATGACTTAGTCATTTTGTATGGAGAGACGAAAAATTGTTCTACGGATTACGAAAATTCATAGAATGTTGTTCAAAATGGTTGGTAAAGTTAAAGGGGTGTAAATGTTTACGGATACAACCTGTATGTGCTTTAATACAATTGTAATTTTCTTATTGTTTTTGTCAGTTCCAAAGCATCGTCTCCATAATTAGACTACGTGGTCTACCACAAACTCAACAAAAACATCTTGCTAATCCAAACTGAATCGAACAACCGCAAATGTTGAATGAGTTGTAGTTGGTTGATAGCCCTAACCGCAAGTACAGCTGTGCATTATTGCAGTAGACGGTTATGATCAAACTACGAGGTGCAATTTGCTGGCTGATCCCGCGTGGGCGGTAATGATTCAACTCACCAGTAGATACTCAGCACCAGTGGTGGGTTGCTTTGCTCAAGGACTTCCCTTTTACTGCACCTTTGCAGGCACTAGTCGAAACACGTGGCCTTTATAAATAATAATAATGTAAAATATAACGTAGATGAAAGATAAAGGAACAAATAGGTGAATCTTACCGCTAACTGGTTCAATGGATCGCGTGTGAAATCCACTAGATGGTGTACTCTTGGGACTAAGGTACAACTTCGAATTGACCACTGACCACGTTAAAAAATAACTATTCACCTTGTAGATGAAAGAATACTATGAAATTGATGCCATAGTCTGTCAACTGACGGTTTTTCATTCGTCACAAACTGTCCATGCAATATAGCATGGAAAGTGTGATACGATGCTCAGTATTGAATACTAATTTTGGTCAGATACGAGTAGCAACTCTCTTCACAGACAGGATATACTGATTTCTGTGCAATACTCTCCAATTGTAGCACAATTATTGCATTCAATGATTTGTTCCTTATGTGGTTTGCTGACATCATGAGCCTCACAAGTGAGGAGATGACAATGTGAGCGGGATGACTTCATCTGCGGTGATTGCTTCCATACCTTTGGTCTTTGTTAAGAGATGCACAATCCTGATTGATGAAGCACAACTGCGAGGCCATTATGAACCTTAATTTATTTGGTTTTCAGTGGAAGCTCTCAATAGGCGGATGTTACTCCTGCGCGGAATAATAAACAATTTGCCCGTTCCTTTAAACATTCTGCAGATTTATCCAAGCATGGAAATCACATTTCTATATGTTCACAGTTGAAATAACTCCAAGTATGTATTTGAAATTACACATTTCACCTTTGAAATTATTGAAGTCATGTTTGGAAAATATCTAAATTGATTTGATGTATAGTGGAGTTGTTGCTGTACGAGTAACTTAGGTTTTCCTACGATGTCCGTATCATTGCCATGAAAATAGCTAGAAACTCTCACTTTGTGTGTGTAGTGAATTACTCGAAAGTCTACGTGCTCGGCTCACATTCACATTTAGTAGAAATCTTAAATATTTTATTTTCCAAAGATATTCTTTATGATTTATGTGTCTACGATCTGTTGAATGAGAGAGAACAAGATTCCTAAGCAAAGTAAACCTTGTAAACAAAACTAAAAGACGGTTTAGTCATGATAGACGCTACGTGCACGTCCGCTCTTGATCTTCGTCTCGTCAAGCCACCCGGTGACGCAAGGAATATAATTTGTGTGGTGTTATTCCAAAAGTTCTATTTCGGTGATCCGCGCACCCACCCACAACACAGTGAAACGACGCGCCGGCCTGCACGAACTACTGTAGAAGCTGGAGAATTAACGAAATCAGTGAATTCGCACGAAAATTTAACACAATTAAAGTTTCTGTGTTAGTTCAGCATTAGAGGACGATGACAGCGTAAAATGAAGCGAAACGTGAGTACTCGCCGCGGTGCATGCGTTGAATTATAAATAGGAGTTATGGCATCTGCTGGTAACATCGATTCTATCGGGTTGCCAGCACGCAATGTTTTGTTTACGCTCGACTAAGATTCCCTTTTAATTGACTTGGTAGAAATTGAGTCATTCATAATGTTTCGGCGTTGTTTATCACTGTATAAAGTGAACATTTTCGCTTTTGTCTCTTCAATGACTTTTATGTGATTCAAAAGCTCGTTGACGCATTTTTCAATTTTGCAAGTGTTCTAATTTCTGCTATTATTATGAAGTCAGAATGATAATATGTGGCGCTCAGGCGACTTGCCTCCTACGTTTGCCCTCAATACCACTTCATATAATTTTCCGATTGGCCTTGAAGTATTTCCAGCGTTTGTTGTGGTTTCGAAAAGTATGATTGCAATAACATTTCTATCGCATTTTCTAAATCGCCCAATGTAATTGAACATTATCCTGGAGGATCGCAAGCGCAACCCAAGGATCAAAAACAGTTATAGTCCGTAAAAACTTATTTAGAACAGTGGAATTTGTGACGTTGTCTTTGCTCGTTCGTAAAAACACTTTGTATGCAATTGATGTCTTCTCCAGAGTTGGCTCTGCATAATAATTATGACTGCACAATTACCGTCAATCATTATTGACTTTGTCATAGAGCTGTCGGCTTCTGACGATGATAATGATTCCTAACATAATGTATCAATTATTTACTAATTTACTTGAGGGAATAATAACTAAATGATTATGTATTGGATACGTTTTAGGTCATATAATTATTGTGTATTTCTTTCATTATATTAATAATACAATATATTAGACAGACAGGTGAGTTATTTATTTCATCTAAATCATTTACTAGGTTTCAGTTTCAATCAAATCAAATCTATTGCAATCGAATTCCTCAATGTTTGTCTGGTACATTATTCTAAAACTAGGTAAAAAAATAAATCTTAAGATTTTCGGTGACATTCACTTTTGTGACCAGAGGTTTTTGCAATAAATTCACGACCGAATCCTTATCTTCATCCCTTTCAAACGCACAATGTGTCTCTTCGTTTAGATGAGAGAGGTATATTCTCGTTTGTTACGCTGCGATTTCGTTTATTTTAATTCAAATTCTAAGAAACTCTAGCATGTAGGTATCCATTTATTAAATAAGTTTTTATACACTGTGTAACCGCTCCTTCATTGTTTATTGCCTATGTTGTAGTGTGTTGATTTTCATAATGATCAGTTCATTTTGGGCGAACGAGAGAAAGCAATTTTGGCCATTTGTATGACTGTGTAATTTAGGGTTCAATGTACACAAAGTACCTGCCTATATTTCATCGTTACATCGTGGAATAATCATGGTATTAGTGGTTAAAATAAATTGTTTGTGTAATAGCTAATATACAAATACCATAAAGTTATGTAAATAGCGCAAAACCTCCCTCAATAGAAATCAAGTCATCGTTACTATGATGGGATTCGGCTTAATCACCACGCTTGCCGAATATGTTACTGATTGCTGGAACTTCTTTCAGGATGATTATGTCTCTCTTGGTCATAAAATCACTTTCAAAATTGTAGAAGTCGATGTTTTCTTTTCCTTGTTATTCAAGTAGGTAACTTTTATACGAGTTTGTTGTCACGCGATACATCGCGAATTCGCCATAAAGTAAACAAACATTACGATCAAGTGTAAATGCTCCTCCTCAACTACGTCGGTCACGTGTGTTCGACGACAGAATACGTAAATGAACTCCATTATAAGCAAACGAGTGCTGTCGCATATGGTGATTTCATTAATCAAACTTGTAAGGAGCGCTGAAGGAAAAGTTTAATAAGGCATACAATATAAATGTAATTGCTATTGTTTGGCATGATCAATAAATTACCTGTATCACAGATGATTCATACTGCACATACAATTATTTGTCTAAAAACTACAATTTTCGCGGCTACCAGAGCATAATATTTTTTGTATTGTTAGTGTCATCATAACAATACATTCAGGTGCAAAATCCAATCCCATTTATAAACTCTGTACTAAAATTCCAAACTCCAGTGTCGACAACCTCATTTTGAGAGACAACAAAACAAATAAGGGTTGAAAGCCTTGTCCCGAAACTTCCAGAGCGCTAGAGAGCGCAAGTGCGGTAGAACCTTCTACAACCGCTTACATTATTGATTCGCTCGTCCCCGCTTCCAGCAATCCATTGCTGCGTCCCTTTAGAAAATAAGTCGTGCAACACACCTCCTACGAGCAATGGTTCGCATCCATACAAAAACGACGCCTACTAAAACCCCGAGAACGCTCTCGAACGTTCGCGTGGTGTCGAGAACCGCTGAGGCGGTCCCACCGAACCGGGTGACCGTATAAATACAGTTGGTCCACGCCGACCGCCGCAGTATAAATCGAGATACGATACCGGACTATTGTTCGAACACGTCAGTGATCAGTATTATCGCGCGATACACGCTTTCAATCGTAGTGAGTGGACTTATCTGTGATACATTCAGTGACTAGGATTAAGTTATGGAATCTCCTGTTGTAATTGATAAACCACCTGAATACCACGGGAACGTGCGGGACAATGAGGTATGTTTTTTGGAAAATTAATTGATAATTTTTCGAAAATTTTTCATCAAAAGAGAAAATGGTTCCAGTTTGTCATCTATTAAATTAGCTATTGTTTTATGGTTTTCTGATTCAAATAATAACAGCATTAATCATAATTATATTCATGAGACTCTTCTACTTACCTAAAATGATGAACATGAGAATCGTGCAATGAAAATGCTAGATGAAGATAAATTTGACATTGTTAGTCATTTTGAGCTTTACGACCTGTTGATATTAGGGTGTTGATAAAAGTATTACCCATATTAGCGTTTGGATTGCGGCCAGGTGGAGGCATGGTCAACCCGAGGTTGTCATTCCCTTATTGTTTATATTTACCAGCTGAAGAACGTGGTTTATTTTTACATGTTCTGATTCATCTTATATTAACAGAACACTTATGTACTGGACTATTTTATCAAGATTTTACTTTCGTTTTGACTATCCGTAATTGTCCATTTATAAAACTTCATGATTATTTAATATTTTTCAATGAAATATTTCATGGAAATGAGACCTTCCCAATAAACAGGTTTTATCATTCAAGTCGTTGACTTCCCACTCTTCCCAGCCAGACAATTGATTGTTTATTGATCACATGTGACCTTACATGGCGTTCAATGTGAAATTAGTTAGTTTATTCGATGACATCATTTTTAAATATTTATATCAAAATTCACCCTCATAAAAGTTTATTTGACGTGGAGTTTTATTTCTTCAAAATTCAAGACTAAATCTGTTAGACTTATTGACTATCGTAACCATTTCTTGTTTCGTTTTAATTATTTCTAAAAGTATTCATAGAAATTATGGCTATAAGTATCAATGTAAAGTTACCTACTTATACTTACGAGTAGCAAGTTAAGAAATTACGTCATTATTACATTAACAATGAATTTATTCATGTTCTTCATATGTCTAAATCGAAAAACAGACATGTGTTTGAAACGAAATTTCTCGCGTGTAGGTAAACAGTTCTTGACGTCATTGATGCCCGAGTCGCGTGAGTCACCGGCGACGCCGATGGCCGGCGAGCAGCGCACGCGCTGTCGAAACTCCATTTATAGAAATACCAATAACTAATGATTTCTAATAAATTGATACATTGCAACGTGTCAGTGTAGGCGTAAAACCTTATGTGGTAGGTGTCAGTATTTTTATTAATTTTTCAATTGCAGCAGCAATAAAAATGCCACTGCAAGTCGCTATAAACGAAACAGCATCTCTTGATATGCAGTTTAAAGGCCCAATATTAATTTGACGTAAAGCCCATAATCTTCAAATAACTCTGTATTATATCGCTGCTAATACTCATCATAACTTCGCAACATATCTTGATATGATGTCTGCTTTCTCTCCAAAGTGCATTCCGACTCAAATAAACCGATTGGTGATTCCGTTGCCGAACTTTCGTAAGATATTTGTTCATTAAAAATATTTAGATAAACTAGTCGCGATTTTATTGTTTTGTAAACCCTCTTTTTCTATTGGAGTAGTGTCTTTTGTAACACCGTTCGTTTTTATAACTTTGTCAAGATCACGGTCATCAAGTTTGCCGACAAACTTCGCGACTTTGCACGTAAATCGTCGATCCGTAAATACTGTTCTAAGTTAGGTGCTGATGTCATTCCAGTATTTATCTTAGATGGCAAAATATACCTCATGTACATAATCGGGCTTAAGGTGTTCAAAAGACATGTGTCATAACACCCACACTGTTGACGTTGATGCAAATATGGCTTAGTTTCGAAGTTCTACATCTTTCTGGATGACTGTTGACTCTTTTATGACTAAATGGATAATTACTGAATATTATCGTCGTGGCTACAAATAAAATCTTTAAAAGGTAGACGATATGCGGAACTTCCTGTGATTTAATTATTAGGTCAGTCTCAAAATAGGCAATAACGGGTTCCTACGCAAATGTTAGCTGAACGATGAATAAAAATATTAGAGATCATCAATGTTTTTATGTATAATGAAATGTTGCATTTATATTATATTTTCGGTCAAAGTTTTTTGTACAATCTTTTGCTGTATAACGGTATTGAGTTGCCAGTTAATCAAATTCTTTTATGCTTATGGTTAGTGTTACTGTAGAGGTCATTCACATCAATTACGTCACGACGATTACCTACGTTACGGTTTGTGTATGATGCACGCTGTGGTTGAAATTATCAAAAATGCTATCTAAACGCAGCGTATGTTTCTGTTATAGATTGTTTTTTGGAAGTAGTCCTTCTTCAAAGTCCTTTTTAATCGAGAGCTGACCTGGATGATCATGTCGTCTTCGGATCGCATTTCTCAGAGTTCGGGCAAGTCACGAACTCACGAGCCCGTGCACGTGCCACCTGTTACTCGTATTATTGTATTGCACGCTTTTCCAACGAAACGTCCTCTTTGATTCTCGAATGCATGACGCAACGTTTGCTATCGGTTTTTGTTCACCTATGCCCGCCTCGGTGATGATGATGTCACCCACATACAGCAAATACATCGTTTATGTAACACGAAAGAAATTACATTTATTTATTTAACGATCGTTAGGTTGTTGTATTAATTTGCGTCCTATTTTGGTAGGTCTTGTGTTTGTGTCGTATTTGCCGAATTTGTGGAGACATTCTGTGTCAATATTATTCGGTGCCAAGTTTTGGAAAGGATATTGCGACTTTTCGGCATGTGATGTCATGATTCCATGTTTACATAACACTTTAGATTGTAAATAGAAGAACATGTTTAAAGTGTATTGAACATATTAATGGGAAGATGAATGTTTTTTCTGAAAGATCATTTGCAACTTTTTGCGAAGCATTTTGGTGCTGCGCAAAAGTTAGAGTTGAATGCTCCGTTTGATATATTAACGATTGCCCCTGTGTGTGCTAGTGCTTGCAAAATCCTCGCCCACACTTCAACTTACGCAGAACAATCTTTCTCAGAATGTTTGTCATCAATATAATAATTAAAATATTCAATCTTGGCCTGTTTAATGTTCGTCGTAATAAGACCCAAGTTTATTTGTAATGCAGCCATCAATCGCGCATGCATCGTTTACGTGACGATCGTTATTGTGTACCTGTTCTCTATGATGGTTATTAATTGCTCTCGCGTTTAGTATAGTGTTTAGCTTCTCTCTATCGACGCTGGCATCAACGTGTCAACGAACACTCAGTTTCCTGTAAGCAATTTCCATTTTACTACTTACTTGTGCTTACCATCCTTACTTCTTATTCAAATTATAATTCTAAATCTCTAATCTTTCTGATCGCGATTGCCCCCCTGCAATTCTCGTGCACTCGGGAAGCAATTCTCGTATTTGTATAGACCAATGTATGAAATCTATAAATTCGACTTTAATGTCAAGTGAAAAAGAATTGCCCCCCAGTTTCGACTTCAGAAATTAAAAACTAGAATAATCATTATGAACACGTAAAAAAGATGTTTATGTTTAACCTGCTAAAAATGGGTACCTATTTATAAACTTTCTACAATTGTTTACCATATTGCTATCCGAGAAATAAGTAGTAAGTACTTGGATTTCACGTGCAATAAAATAAGTGACTAACAGAACAAACCGGTCGTTACTTGTGCACCCAAATCGGTTTACGAGTTTGTGAATAATTATAACAAGTTTATTCGTCGTCAAAACACGAAAGTCGCGACAGTAAGGTCGTTCCCTCGTCCTTGCCGTATATGGCGATCTCTTCGCGACGTAAGTGCGTACATTTTCCATTGTACTTTGTATTACTTAGGGTTTCCAGGCCTAGAAACCAAAAAGCCGGACAGATTTTTCACCCAAATGCCTAATGGTAGCCAGTCTTTTGGGTGAAAAAGTTACACTCTTATTTTTTAAAGGCGAGGCTTTTTAATATAACATTAGTACAATACAATCTTACGAAATAATACAATTTCACGAATCAGTCTCGTTTCATTAGTCACTAGTTATTCATTGTTCTGTTACAAGAGAATAGGCAGGTGAAGCAAAAACATACAGAATGCACAAAGAAATAATAGATTTTAAAAAGGCCGTAAGAGTTGGGCTTGCTGGACATCGTGTAGTGTGACCGGATACAAACCTAAAAGCTAGGCATTACCTGGACCAAGATGTCCGGACGCCTGGTGACTCTACGCGTGCGTAAGAGTCGCCACCTGCGCGCGCACACATCCGCGTCTGGATCTCTCTCAGAAATCGATGCAATTACCAAGTGCTTCCTGCTTTACGAATGACAGTTTTTGTGAAGAGTATTATCAATTGTTTCTCTTGACTTCCGACTATTAAAATATGGGTGCTATATTTTTTTTTCTGTGTTAGCCAGGCTTAGAACAACGGAGGCCTTCCGTTCCGGAATAGTCAGGTCTTCAATGTAATCTTCAATATTTTGTTTTTAATCAACTTGATTAAGTCCAATGGAATATAGACAACTATCCAATATACTCTTAAGTCCTGTCGATACTATTGCTGTAACTACTTTGACAGCGACATTGTACTTTTCGTCATTGCTTTCATTACCTTCAGTACCTAGTAATCATTGTAGGCTATTAATCTCCCCACTGCTGGCGAACAGACCTACCTTCTTGCTCACTTTTAGAAATAAAATCTTTAACCCTTTTTGGCGCTCTGTCGATATGTCAGACACCATATTTTGAACCTTATGAGTTGGAGATAAGGTCCAAACCAATGAATTGTATGCCTACTGCCCATTAAGGGGTTAAAAGTGGCACGGATGTAAACCACAATACTCGGCTGCTTTCATTTAAGGTTATCTTGGTCTTTCTATATCGGCCGTCTTGATTTTTACCAAGATGAAAGCAACCCAAATGAACAGATTTAAACTAAGTCATTCAGCTGGTCTCTGGCCGATAGGCATTCGTGTCTAATTTTTACCAAGATGTAAACAAGCCAATTTTTTTTTTGTTTATTGGCCTGTATTGTGTTCAGGACACAGTTAATTTTGCCAATGTCAAGTGATTAAAGAGACACGTTCCTTTGGAAAATGGTCGGTGACTGAGCTTGTTCTCTTTAATTAATTGAGTTTTTGATCACCTAAAACAAACAAAACTTACACTGACATACACAATAGACAACACAGTTAATAATTAACAAGCCAAGTGAACAAAGATGCTGACGTGATCCTTTTGCCCTATTCCAGCGCGGCTTCCCATTTGATGAGGAGGAGGGGTCGGGCGCGTGGAGCGAGCTCGCGGCGCGGCACCCCGACATAGCGGCGCGCCTGCGCCAGCGGCCCGCCACCTGGGCCCGCAAGCGACGCCCGTCCAGCCAGGACGCCACAGACGGTAAGCATGATCTACTTACTAGATAGTAGATACTATAGTCTACGGCAAGAAAGTGTAGTTATGACCTTGAGTGCGCAGAAACCAATTTTAATAGAAAGTCTTCTTTTTTACAAGTGCGCAAAATAACGGTCATCGCTACTCTTTCGTGCCGCCAGCTATACTTAGGGTCCGTTTCCACAGAAGTCGGAGTTGAGCGGAGACTTGTAAAAATTTACCAATCACGTTGCTCAAAATACACATCTCATCTCTGATGAGCAATGTGATTTTTAGAAGTCTCCGCTCAACTCCAAGCATGCTCCGCTTATGTACAAACGCACCCTTATACTGCGACCAGACTGTTTTGACGGAAACATTGCATTGACTGGAGACCATAGAGCCTCGCTAAGAAGACAGCATCGATTTCTATCGGCCAAAACAGACTAGTCGAACTGAATTTGATGATGTAAAACTAAGTATCTACTAAGCAACATTTGACACCAAAAAACTGAGTAAATGATTCCCAAATAAAGCACTTTTTTGTGCGACTTAAGTTTCTCGAAGTTAAAACTAAGAATTTGTTACTTATAATTCTCCAGTCATTTTGACCGTGAGATGACAATGTTGAACCGAGCGTAGGTTTACTCATGTCATTTCATTTAGTAACTAAATAGTTTTTGCATGTTGTCGCGCGGCCGGAGCCAAGGTTGAATTTTATCGCTGCGATAATTAATTAAACCTCTCTGTTAATTTCCGTTCATGTGCGTTCATTACTCCAGTTCATGAGTTACCGATAAAATAGCACTTATTTGAATTTAAGCATAAATCACTAATTAAGACTAATTTCACACTTAATTTTTATTTGCATCTAGTGATTTATTCGCAACCAAATTCGTGCTAACTTATCTAACCTTTTATTTACAGGGTGTAAAAACAAACGTTTCGTCATTCCAGATTTCGGCGAAAGTTTCAGCGGCTTCGACAGATTCCCCTTCGACGACATCCCACCAGAGTTCAGAGAACACTTCCCGTCACATTGGAACCGCAGGTTCAGCTCCCGCGACGAGCCCGACCAGCCCCCGCCGCCCCCCGCGCACGCGCCCGCGCCGCCCTCGCCGCAGCAGCACACCGCCGCCACACAGACTGAACAGATCCCCCCACACTCCGAGCCAACCCAGCAAACACATCTCCCCCAGTACGGTCTCAGAAACACAGTCGATCTCGGACAGAAATCTCCCGCAGACCCCAGCCTGGTGGATGCGGAGGAACGGAACCAAAGGTCTATGTCCGCACCCCCCGACGGCTGCACACAGAACCAAAGCACGAGCCCGAGAATGAGCGCACAGAACCACCAGGAGCCGCCGCACGCGGACCAGCCCCAGCAGGCCTCCAACGTCCGACACATACCGATATTCGTCGAGGGACGAGATGAGCCGGTCATCAACAAATCCGTCGACCACGGAACCCACTTCGGCGACACGAAGCAGGCGTACGTCCCGCCGCCGCAGCCACACCCGCACCCGCACGCCGACCGGGAGCAGTACTACGACGACGGCCCCACCTTCCACGCGCCCCCCAACTTCTCCAGAGCCTTCGGGACGCCGTTCAACAAAGGTTTCAGACAGGGTCCGCAGCCCTTCGTCCAGCAGAAGGTGTACCCACAGACCGCGTTCGCTCGCGGCGCGTCGCCGCAGAGGTCTCAGTCGCCGAAGCCCCAGAGCCCCCCGATGCACCCCGAGGAGCACTTCGTGAAGGTACCGGTTCACCACGAGCAGCCGCGGCCGCAGCAGAAGCCGGCGCCGCCGCAGCAGCCCGCGCACCAGCCCCCGCCGCCCAAGCAGCAGACGCCGCCGCCGCAGCCCAAGCCCCAGGACAAGCCGGCGCCCTCCCCCAACGACCCCATCACGCTGATCCTCAGCATTCAGACAGACGTCCTCAACCTGATGTCGGAAGTGGAAAACTTCGTCGGTACCAAAAAAGACAAAAAATACTTGTTCCTAGATGAAATGTTGACTAGGAATCTCATTAAATTAGATAATATCGAAACGGACGGAAAGGAGAACATTAGGCAAGCTAGGAAGGAGGCGATCAAATGTATTCAGAAATGTATAGCAGTTTTAGAAGCCAAAGCGGAGAAGGGGAGCAGCACGCCGCAGCCCCAGGACCAGGAGATGCAGGAGGGCGCGGCGGGGGCGGCCGCGGAGAACGGCGAGGTGGAAATGAAGGAAGCTCCGAAGGAGGATAATGCGGAGCCGCTGGCCGAGCAGCAACCGAGCGAGTCACAAGAGAGCGGCGAGGCGGTGGCGGCGGCGCCCGCCGACGCGGCGCCGGCGGCGGAGGCGCAGGCCGCCGACACGCGGCCGGCCGACGACAAGCCATCCGACACCGCAGTCCACGACAAGGACCAAGAAGTAGAAAAGAAATCAAGCCCCAAGAAGGGCAAAAATGTAAAGAAACGCGATAAAAGTAAGGATAAAGATAGCAATAAGGAACAGTCTGAGGCGAAGGAGGAGGTGCAAATAGACGATAAGGGCGACAAGAGCGCGCAAGCTATGGACGTGGACGGTGCTGCTAGTCAATAAATTTAGCTTTGCCTTAGAGAATTACTCGACTTAGATACACGTATATCCGACGCACGGGGCCTAAGCATTCTGCCTTCCTTCCTCTTTAATTATTTGTGCATAAATAACACACGTGTTGACATGTATAGTGTTTATGTTTGTACAATTTACGTTTTTAATATTAAAACAAGATGTGTAAAGGAATTTGTTGTCCTTTAGGATTTGAAATGGTCTCCTCTTATTTAAATCCTAATATTTAATTAATTTATTGTTTATCATTACTTGATAACAACATTTTCATAATAAATATTGAGTCCACAAACAAGCTCTTATTATTTCAAATGCAAACCTGCCATCAAAAATAAAAGTAGTCAAAACATTTATGGCGGCTTTATTAATTTTATACACTTACCATGACACCTTTAATAAGTTCCAAATGGATTTGATACAATAGAATGCCACGCTGTTTTGACTTCTTTCGGTATTTTCTGATAATGCAGCTTTCATCTACCTATGCATTTTTTTTCATCATCATTAGAAAATAAATAAAGTGCGACAAGGATGTTTTGGCCGAAAAAATACATACCTAAGAAAAGATCCAAGAATTTCTTATTACTGTTTCGATAGTTTGTAGCACCGATTTTGCTTAGAGGAAAGGAGATTTTCGCCATCGGCCAAGGCAGACCTGTCGCACTGTAAAAATGGACGCTAAAGTTATACAACAGTATACCGTACCGTGAAGACCCGGCACGTATCATTAGCGGTCGACGTAAGTAGTGGGGGAGCTTGCGCATTTTTAAAGTACTTAGCTCACGAAATAACGTGCTTACTACCAAGGCTTACCATCAGGTGATCCAACTGTTCGTCTGCCCCCTACATCATAAAAAAGGGAAAGTCACTGTTAAAGATACATGCTAAGGCTTTTACCTTGCTTAAATAAACCAAAACAGGTTCAATAGGCTTATATCATTTAATCAGTTCTGCTTATAAATATGTAGGCAAATATAGTATTTGGCTATTTATCTTATATTTTTATCATGTACATAGTATTAATAAAACATTTAAGAATAAAGGTACACTAAAACCAACGGTAAGCAGACTGTGTTCAAAATTCCCGTAAAAACAAACTTACTTAAAAAGTCGAGCTGTTCATGTCGAGGATCTGCTTCCGTTAGTTCAGACTTAAACATAATCCCCCTTTTTACAAAACGTGGTCTATAGTTAGTCTCGGTTTAAAACTGATGCTGTCCCTTTTATTTGCCAAGTTTATAAAAGTGACAGCCATTTGACAGGTTGAAACCATGGGTAACATTGATCACCGTTTTGTAATAAAGAGGACAGACTTAACTAAATATCTAATTGAAATAAAATCTGAAAACATAATATCACAGAAGCGACTAATGTGGATATTATGATAAAATACAATTTGCACTTCAGTATAAAAAATCTTATAACTTTAGTACTAAGTTATCAGGTCAATAAATATAAAATTCAACAACTGTATTTCATGAACTAGACTAGCCACTATGTGACACTAATGGAAAATAATAGATTTTTCTTTGTTCAATATTAATCGATTATTTCAACGGAAGAAGCCTACTTGGGCTATAGGGTAAATCCGCCACTGCATCAGGCGTCATCTCACATCAAAAATAACCAATCACCGTGTAGTTGGACCTCAGTCTACACGTACGCCATCTAACGGATTTTCCACACGCGGTAACCCCCATTGGTAGTACAGCCACTCGGAAGTGACTGTGTAAGGTTGTGGGTTCGAGTCCCATCTGAACCCGTCGATGAATTTTCCTACTTAAAAATGACTTGATTTCTATGATAGAGGTCTTTGCCCTGCAGTGGAACATACTATAGGCTGATACTACGAGATCGCATACACCAGCCGGGCTAACTATGCGCGCCACGAGATAATTTGTCCATACTCGTATTGTGTCGGCGCAAGTTGCTTCTCGCTCACCTGACTGAGCGATGAGCGGGATAGAAGGATGCGCTCTCGCGAACGAGAGTCGACAAAATTTTGTCGCGGTGCGCATGTTAGGCCTACAGGGCCTTCACTCCCACTCCTTCATGACGCGGTCCCAGTCCTCGTCGGCGATGAAGGGCTTGTCGATGCAGTTGATCATGTGCTCGCCGCAGAACACGCACTCGCCCGCCACGATGTCGTCTATCTCGTTCTTCAGCACCTGAAGTATTTAATATTGTTTATAGGAATCCATAATGGACTTTCTGTCCTTGCTATAAGAAATTGATGGATAGTGCTACCTTAAGAGGGACCCCACACCGCGTAAACGAAACGCCCAAATGCTAGTGTGGGGAGGTCGCCGGAAAGACGACAAAGCTCAAGTGTGTGTCACTCTTAATGTACGGACGGCCGCACATCAGGTTACTACAATCTGTCAAATTTCCTCAGTTGATATTGAACCAAACACGTTTGACATAAAGGTGAGGTTCGATTGAAGAAATTTGACAGATTGTAGTAACCTGATGTGCGGCTGTCTGTACCACTATCTAACAATACCGTATAGCAAAGATAGGAAAAAAGAACACTATGACGTGGGCGTGGTGCAATCAATAAATTTCTTGACTTTTTTCTTTTTATTGATGCATGAATAATTAGTATAGATATAGACAAGTGTCGTACCTCCCTGAGCGGCAGGCCGCTGGAGGTGGCGGCGGCCAGCTCGATGCTGGACAGCACGGCCAGCTGCCGCTGCAGGTCCGCCAGCTTGTTGCGTCGCGCTGGACCTGGAACAATCAACAAATCCTTTTAGGTTTATATCCTACTACTAGTGGCCCGCCCTCACTTCGTTTCGGGACAGTAGTTCCACTGTCTACCGATAGATGGCGCTGAGCGTTGATTGTACTTTTTTTTTATGTGATAGGTAGCAGACGAGCAGGCGGATCACCTGATGGTAAGCAATGCCGCCGCTCATGGACACCAGTAGACCTGCAACACCAGTAGAGTTACAAGTGCGCTGCCAACCTTTTATCCCCTTCCCCCTCGGGTGGGCCTCCGGTACCCTCACTCACTCGGCGAAACAGAGCACAGGGGCTGCTTCACGCCGGTTTTCTGTGAGGCAGTGGTATCACTCCGGTCGAGCCGGCCCATTCATGCCGAAGCGTGGCTCTCCCACAGTTGTATTTGTATTTTGATCAATGCGACATAATTTATTCCACGGGAAGAGGTAGAAAGGACGCAGCAGCGTTGAGTGACGTCACCTAGTATCGGCTGCGTCTCGGCCAGCAGGCAGTCGCTGTGGAACTTGTGCCCGCACGGGAAGAGGTAGAAGGGCCGCAGCAGCAGCGCGATCTCGCACAGGCAGCACGCGTCCGTCACCAGCACCAGCACGCTGCGGTTGCGGAACGACTGGATCTCGGACCGGACCTGGAAACAATAGAATAGAGATTGATTCGGTTAACACGATCACAAATGAACAATCCCAAAGAGCCAATCTGATATATCTGTGAACATTTACATCCCTTTAACCAAGTGTTCTATACATACTCTGATTCATAAACTGACAGATGTCAATGTATCATCACCATACATTATCACTCAATTTGACACATGCGAAATGTCAAAATGCAAAGAAGCTTGTCATTTTCATCTGTCAGTTTACTTTACATGATTATGAATCAGAGTATACCAACCATTCTAAACAACATTTATTCTAAGACTTTTGAAAATTCGCATAAAAATTTTTCATCTTTCCATACAAAGTTGGTCACGTGACTTGGTCCTTTTGTATGGGGAGTCGAAAAATTTTGCAATGAATTTCGAAAAGTTGTTGAACAAATGTTGTTCAAATAGTTGATAGAACACGTGGTCAAAGGGTTACTCTTCACAGATACACCCTGTATTATAAATGCGAAAGTAACTCTGCCTGTCTGTTACTCTTTCACGACAAAACTACTGAACGGATTTGAATGAAATTTGGTATACAGAAAGATGGTCTAGACTCTGAGAAAGAACATAGGCTTTTTAAAAGGGGGAGGGGGGGTGCTATTTCACGCGGAAGAAGTCGCAGGTAACAGCTAGTAATACATATAAAGGCTGTGTGCACAGTTACCTACGTTGATTCATTTTGACAACTTATAGTTAATTTAAGATATATAAACAAGCATTTTGGGACACATTGTATATAGGGAAAAATATAATCATGTACACGATTAAAGGAATTGATCAATGTATCTGTAAACAAACTATTCCAATAATGTGCATTAGTAATCATTGTTGCTCAACATGCAATGTCACCCACGTGTGTCACGCGTTTATCGCGTTATAAATATCCCAAAACAAAAATACCACATCTATTTATATCTGAATCAGCAAGATACAGCTATTTTTATACGCACTTTTATATACATCAGTGTTTTATTTAAAATTATCACTTTCTACAAATTATTTTATTTACATCATCGTATAAACTCAGGAAGCTATATGACTATTTGGACGTGTCTCACACCGGGTAGCGTGGCCGAGCGGTCTAAGGCGCTGGTTTAAGGCACCAGTCTCTTCGGAGGCGTGGGTTCGAATCCCACCGCTGCCAACTTTTTATATTTCCAATCGACAAAATATTTATTATGTAATTAGATTTAAGATTTTTGTACTCACATAAACACTTGATTCGGTGAATAAATTAAGAAAATAAAACTTACATATTCGGCAGAACGAGTAGCCTCCTCCATTTCAGCTTTCAATTCTTCTATTTGAGTATTATATTCCTAAAAAAAAATATTTTTTATTTATTCAGTTAGTATTACTTAGTGAATGAGACAGATGATTTTTTTTGATAAGTGGCATAACGAGCAGACGGATCATTGGTAATCGGTTGCCGCCGCCCATAGATACCCAGTGGAGTCAAAAGTGCGCTGCCAAGCTACACAGCGTAGGTATTAGGCATTAAATAACATTTGTATAATATTTTCGGCGAGTAAGTGAGGGTACCGGACGGAGGCCCAATCGGAGGGGAAAGGGGTTAAAAGGTTGGCAGCGCACTTCTGAATTTTCTGACTGTGGAGTCAGAAGTGCGCTGCTAACCTTTTAACACCCTTTCCCCGATTGGTGTTGTGGGTGTTTATGGGCGGCGGTAATCGCTTACCATCAGGTGACCCTCTTGCTCATCTGCCTGAATTGTGTGACCTATCACATAAAAAATTTTACCTCAAGTGACTGACAGATAGGTTCCCTGAAGTGGTCGATGGTGACCACATCGCTGAAGAACGGCAGGATGTCCTCGATCTTGATGAGCGGGCACTCCTTCAGGAAACTCATCGCCTCTTTGAGGTCCTGGTTCTTTGTGATCACATGCTCCGCTGGAAGAAAGAAATAAATAAATGCGCCAGACAATCACACCAATCAACCTGGTCTCAAACTAGGGCAACCCCTGTACTATGAGTACCAGGTGACGATAATTAACTGGGGGCGTCAACCAAGAAAACCTAGATCCAAGAAAATTTAGAAAATGTAGTTTCCTAAATTGACTTAACCGGGAATCGAACCCGGGACCTTTCGCGCTTCGAGCGAACACCTTAGCCTACAATGCCATCGAGGCCATCTCTTTCTCGAAATAAACTCCTTTAGCAGTGGCGGCTTTACCATAAAGCCTAAGTAGACTGGATCCTAGGGCAGCAGATTTTAAGCCGGGACCAGACGAGTGGTAACGTGTTATGTATGATTACGTGTAACCTAGCGTCAACAGTGTGGACGGCACACAAACTCGAAGCGAATTGTGTTCAAACGAGCACTGCGAGCGCCTTTGTGTGTGTTACGTATGCTTGTAGTGCCGTCCACACGTAGAATTCGTGTTACATTATATGGTGGATTACATTACACGTTACACTCGTCTGGACCCCGCTTTAGGGCGGAAAATTTTGAACCAGGTGGCTTATAATAATGAAGTTGTCCTGTACCAAATGAGAATATACCTGTCGCATTCATATAAAAGCGCTTACAGCGCGCGTGAAAGGGCCCCTCCCTCAACTCTTATTCGGTTTTAACGCCTGCGTCAAAATGTATAGAACTTGTAAGTATGGATGTATGGATGTTTGTTACTCTTTCACGTAAAAACTACTGAATGGATTTGAATGAAACTTTACCACAATATAGCTTATACATCAGAATAACACATAGGCTACAATTTATAACAATATATTGTGTGGATTGTCCGAAATATGACGGTGAGTGTCAATAATTAACTCCACGCGTACGAAGTCGCGGGCGGCCGCTAGTAAAAAATAAACTAACCGATATTGAGCCACATCTGGCGCTGCACCTCCAGCTCGTCGGGCATGCTGGCGACGGCCTTGGCCAGCGGGAGCCCCACCTGCAGCGCCAGCTCCACCGCGCCCTCCCACAGCCCCAGCAGCGCCGACAGCTTCACGCACGCCTCCGACAGGTTCTTCTCACGGCATAATCTACTCACAATACATTTATTCACCACTACAAAACATATTTTTTTACATAGAAAACAAAAATATTTAAAATTTTTTAGTGTATTTCAATATTACTTGTTGCATGTGTTCATGGGCGGCGGCAATTGCTTACCATCAGGTGATCCGCCTGCTCGTCTGCTACCTATCACATAAAAAAAAATATTAAGCTTAAAAAAAGCTCAAAAAATAATTCTGAAATAATAAATAAAATTACTTATTTTTATCTCTGTTCATATAAAAATCCTCATTATCATCAACATCCACAGCTGGTCATAGGCCTCAACCAATATTCTTCAAATCTCCACACAGATCGGTTCTGTGCCAACTACATCTAAGGAATTTCAAGAATTTTCCGAATCATATAAAAGTATGGTTTGACTAATTAATAAAAGTCAATATATTTTTAATGTAATAAGATTTGTAAGAGCTGTGTATAAGTGTGTGTGTGTGTGTTTGTAAGTTTTTTTTTTATGTGATAGGTAGCAGACGAGCAGGCGGATCACCTGATGGTAACACACACACAGTTGTTATTTTTGTGCAATAAAGTATATCTACCTATCTACAAGCCTATGCAAATAAAGAATACTGATTAGACTTGCCACTATTGACTTACCTCAAAGCATAATGCACATCATAGTTGACCATCACCGCGTCATTCCCCTGGCGCTCCAGATACTTCATCAGCGCGACGTGGTCTCGCTCCACGTACAGCGTCAGCAAGTAGTTGTGAATAGCCCTGTCCTTCACATTGAAGTTCTGATGCATGAACTCCAAGTACCTTATCACCTCGGCTACGTGCAACTCGTCGCTCTCACAGGACAGGAACGCTGGCAACAGCTTGCTGGGACTCAACCTCGCGCCTTGCGCAATCAAAGCATTCACAGTATGCTTGGGAGTCTCCTCCATCAGCACCGGAGCGAACTGATAAAACAACTCAGGCTTCTTCAAAGTCTGAAGCATGTTCAGAGCTTCTAAATAAGACTTCTTGTAAATATGTTGCGCCACCACATTTTCGTAATCCTCGTTGATCAGCGTCAGCTTGATGAGATTCTGCTTGTCGCCGTGAGAGGACATCAAGTCGTAAATGACAGATTTGACATGCTGCATGCATTTCGACACTTTAGGATGGAGGAGAAACACCTCAAAATCGCTTTGGATCTGATGATACTGCTCCGAGTCTTCCAACCCTGACCGCCGCAAGAGCCCTAGCTGCGACAAGTAAAGCTCTGTCATCCAAATGACGATCATGGAAATCAGTGTCTTCTCATCTTCCTCTAAAGCCTCAAGGCGCTGGTATAAGTACACCTTTAGCGCATTCATTTGTTCCTTCTCTAAGAATTTAAGGCATACAGTTCTCGAAACTGCTCTGGGTTTCCGCGTAAACTCTCGCGCTTTCACTGTATTGTCCTTTGGAGAACAACAGTTCCGCGTGTTTTACGTTGATGACGTCGACAAACGCCGGGTTGTGCTGGCAATATTCTTTGGCCAGATCAAATTGCTCCCTATCTGTGTATATCCGCCAGACATTTCGCTCTTCTCTAACAACTTTGTACCGAAACACAGCTTTATCTGTGACAGCCCAGATGGTTCTTTTCTTGGGATCCTTTATAATACTCTTTAACTTGCCATGAGTGCCTGAGAAGGTGTCTTCATAGACCAGTTCATGGTTCAACAGCGACATAGCCTTAACTTTGTCGGAGTACATGAGAAGGACATGGAACTCGGTGAGTACAAATGCAAGAGGGGCTTCGTCTTTAGGTTCAGATTCTGCAGGGTAATTTATTAGCTCTCCTTGTGTAAATAGTGTATTTGAGTTCTGTTGTGAAGTTGGATCTAACTGGAAATTTACAACAAGATAAGAGATTAAATGTTCACTAAATAAATATTTTTTATGTATCATAATGATTTATATAAAATTATACTAACCTGTCCATAAAATACTCCAGGCTCTGTCAACCAAGCAAACGTTTTGGGAACATTATTTATATCAAAATAAAATTGAAGTTTCGAATACTTCAAGGTGGAATGGAATTTCTTGAAAACCAGTCTCCGGAGTAGTAAGGTATGGGTAGAATATGGACTGCAGGGAGAGCTTGCCATCAGTGAATAGTGCATTTCCAATGAACTGGTAAAGTCTTGTTGGTGTTGTGATGAAAATGAAGAACTTGTTTGAGAATGTCTGGTTGGCCTCTACTCGGTGGAATTGTATCCCTGTTATAGGCATTTCAGTCCCATGACCAATATCAAAAATCTGTGAAAATAAAGTTTAAATAATTTTCTTAACTAAGTAGGTACCACAGTCATTTTAATGTTCTGAAATTACCAATTAACATGAATCAGGAAACACATAAATAGTATAAATAGCATGATTATTGATAACAAGAGGCCACATGACATGGATTACTGATATAATTAGTGCATACTATTTTCCTTGCACCATGTTTGTGCTAAACTACACAACAAAATTAAATAAGTACATGCAAGAGTTGTTTCTTCTGTAAACTAAGTTTTTTTTTACAATTCTTAACCTAGATATACAATTTTTTTTCTTGCTACTTTGTTATAAGAAAATACATGAGTATATTACCAGTCCGTCTATTTCCCTGCTCCCATATAAGGGCAAGTAATTAGGCAGCTTGTTAAAAAGAATATCATTTTTAGAAAACAAATTTAATCAGTTATAGAATATTAGTAAGCAGATTTATTTTTACCAAAGGTTAGTTTACCAATATTATCAACTACAATTTACATTAAAAAAAAAAGTTCTTACTTGTCTCCAGTACTGTTGGTTAGCAGTAAACATTCTATCACTGTCCGCTTCCAGCTCAGTCTCTAGGATGTGTCCCTGAGAGGTCCCCAGCAGGATTGGGCCCGTGCTGTTCTCCAACGTATTCTCATAGTTCCACCCCACTTCAGTCACTTCATAGTTCCTGGACTTGCTCACAGACTTCAGCTTAGAGCTCTTCCTGTGCAGGTAGACCAACTCTGGATACCCATCCTTGTTTCTAGCCTGTGAACGCTAGGAGCAAGTGTTGACCGAGTGGGTCAAGGAATATGCCTGTTAGTTTCGAATTAGGATGGAATTTTGTGTACTCAATTTCTGTAACAATATTGTGTTTCTGATTAATTATCTTAATACCTCTGGGTTACTGATTAACTCATAAACATTTTAATTCTTTTATATGAACAGAATTCCTAATACACTTTTATATTTCAAAATTAATAAATGTACTTATTCAGTCCTTGTTGTAAAATTAAAATAAATAATATCTTTATAGAGACGGGCTTGGTAATATAGTTTCGATTTCCAATAATTTGTAACAAATATCAATTATTGTTCCTATATTGAATAAGATAACCACATTTAATGTACCTATTGTAAAACTATTATTGTAATATAGCTTGTGCACTTTGTAAAATACCAAGTGTTCTTGAATAAATAAATATAACAATAAGGGCACCATTCTTCACACTTGTAAGTTTAAATTTAGGCTCATTTTAATTACTTCTTATTACTTATACTCTATAGTCCTATGTAACATTCTTACCTTTATACTCATCTGGCTTCTTCAAATCAAGTCTAAAAAGTTTTCCATTAGCCATAGCCAGGACCAGGTAGTCGCTGGCGACGGCGACGTGCGTGATCGTGTCCGAAGGGTTGAAGTTCATCTTCTGCTTGGAGAACATAGGCGAGCAGTCCTCCATCTGCATGCTTAATGTACCCCGAGGATGTCATGGGCTCCGGCTTACTGCGCTGCGCCTACCTGCGACGCCTGCTCGTACTGATCCAGGATCGACGTCATTGTAGCTGCTTTGTTGTCTCGATCTAATGCACAACCTTAGAATTATTCTAAGTGCACAACACTCCGGGGACACTGTTTACCAAATTACGTTTACAAACATTGTAGTTTCATACGAGTATAAAGATTAAAGAGTTGAATAGGAGGAAAAGCAGTGGCTAGATTTACTGGGTATATCACAAATACTTGTATAAACCGGTAAATACGTATTAATTTCGTAAAAATCGTGTTTTTTCAGCACAAAAAGGAGGAAATTATTCACGAATTTTGACACAAGTTTTGACAAGTGAGATAACTTTAATTTCTGCTGACTATTTTAACGTTTGGTTGTATTGGGTATATTTTATAATGTGCTTTTTATTTATCTAAGTTTCTGAACGCACAGTAGAACTATCAAAATAACAGCTGTATGAGATTGACATTAGCATGATAAAAGAGTCATTCGATTTTGAACCTACTTTCATGGAATCATAAGATGGATATTGTGTAAATTATAAAAGTAATATTATTTTAAATAAACTCGCGGAGTGTGTCGGCACATTTTATTTAAACCATAATTTAAACTTATTTTTCTTTCTAGTTTTTAAGATATTTTAATACATTTGTAAACTTTAAAGGTTAAAATAACCCTAGGAATCTCCAATTCTGGTAAAAATAAAATAAACTTGCGTATCATCAAAATAATCTCCAAAATCCAGTTTGGTGCGACCTTGTACTTTATCAAGCTATCTTGCAGTGTTAATGTCAACTTGTTCCATTCGAGGCGGTTTTCTTACGATAGCCACTTGTAATCTCGCTGCTTCGTATCATGGCATCAGGGGCCCTTTTGAACTCCACTAAATTAAGCTGTAAGTATTTTAGAAACATGTAATTTTGTTTTAATTTACCTATTTACAATGTGTAAGTACTTACTTATTTCATTATCTAATCAAAGATCGTCACACTTATTGGTCTTCTGGGGATTGTTGCACATGACAGGGTGAAGAAAGACTATTCTTTATAATAACATTGAATTACTCATTATCAAAATACTGAGGGTTCACACGCCGCGGACCACAGTTTGACTGCCTTTAATCTAAATGCAGTAAATATTCAAGTCCATTAAAAATATTACTTTCTTTTTTTTCTTTATAGTGCTGTCATGGCAAAGCGCAAAAGCGGTGGCATCACAGAGCCGCTCATTCACCACCAAGCTGACCGAGCAGCAGCAGTGCATCCAGAACCTGGCGCGCAAGTTCACCGATGATCACCTCAAACCGAATGCCTCTAAACTGGATCTGGAGGGTCGTTATCCATTTGAACAGGTTGGTGTGACCATTTAATTTCATAATGTTATAACTGGTATTCCTAATTGTTTATGACTATATAGGAACAAATCTATTTGTGATTACCAGTGATTGTATTAGATATTGCAATATAGTGTCTATATCCTCAAATATTACCTACTTTCGTAAATATTCTATACTTACATTTAAAAACCCATTTCTCTTATTACAAATTTTTTAAAATCTGCCTGATTTTATACTAAGTAGCTTAAGCACTTTGTTACAGATATCAAACAACAAGAATCACAATTAAAATACAACTAGAATCACAAATAAATAAATATAACATCCAGACACTGAACAAACACAAGTATTAATTGCATGAATTGTCCAGAATTTGTTCTAATTTGTTATGATTTTTTTTCCTTAAAATGTGACCCATTTCCAGCCATCTGTAAGGCCAGCTAATTCAATGTTTGATATCTCCAAATATGTCCTCTTATCAAGAGTTGTGTTGTCAATGCTATGACAATAACAGATTAACTATTGTATAACAGCAAGTAGGGGGGGGGGGGGGATATTACGATAAGTGGCCTTATTTTTTATTGTGCCAAGGTTGTTTCTGGAATCAAAATGGGAGTTACTCTACCTTTTAATATTTTTTTGCAATCCATACGTTACTGTAAATATTAGGGTAGAGTGAGAGATTTTTTTTATCTTTTATCCTGCATTTTGCAGGCATAAATAAGATAGGTGTTGATGAGGCCTATGTCCAACAGTGACTGCAATAGGTTGATGAGGATGATGATAATAATACAGGAAATAGATAGATAGATACTCTTTAATGCACAAAATGTTACAGAACTTATGCTTTTCAGGTAATTTACAAATACAATATCGGCGGTCTTATCGCTAATAGCGATCTCTTCCAGACAACCTTGGGGGTAGAGGAATAATGGAATTAACAAGAGGAATAATAAGATTTCAAAATATGTAGTCCTTTGTAAGTTGTAGGGTATATTTTAGATCAATTAAATTCTTAGGTTAATCTTGCTAGTTAATTTAGTTTCACTTTTGCTGTATGCTGAAATTAACTTGAACTTAATAGGATAGATATTTTTGATGAAAATGCAGTAGTTTGGTGAATAAGAACAGAGTTTAATGTTATGTTATCACTATAAACCTAAAGACTCATTTCATATTTATAATCTTGAATTCATTAGGTGGGTTATTAGGTTCAAATACCTATAAGTAATATGTTATCATCTGTATAAAATTCAATTAGGTCTTTATCTTTTGTTCATTATTTCTCGTTCCTTTATATTTATCAAATAAGTACTTTCTTTCTGTTATCAGTGAACTAACAGGCATGACTTTATTCAAACAGTTAAGTGATAGATTTTGTCAATTAACTGTTGATTTATTTCTTATGGCCCGCCCTCACTTCGCTTCGGGACCGTAGTTCTAAAATATACCAATAGATGGCGCTGGGCGTCGATTGCATCACGCTAGCGTTTCGCGTTTTCGGTTTACCTATAAGCCTTCTCGTTGTCTATAGAAGTTATCTCTTTATAAATAGTATAGAAGATGTCCAAAATCACTTTCATAAGAGTGACAGCATCAGTTGTAATCTCATAACTAACTTTAGACCACGCTGTGTAATAAGGGGGAGAGGGTTTAATTATACACATTATTTCACACCACACAAGATCCATCAAGTATAATGGACCGAAAGAGAGTCTAAGTGCGGAAAATGGAGTCCACTTTACATTACATTTCACACCAATATCTTTGAACTAGGTAACATTATGTATGTTTTTTTTATGAGATAGGAGGCAGACGATCACTGTTTTACGGTCACTGTACATCTCTGTACGAGATGTACAGAGATGTACCTACAGTGAGCAGACGGGCAGGCGTATCACCTGATGGTAATCAATTGCCGCCGATCAGGGACACCAGTGTAGTTACAAGTGCGCTGCCAACCTTTTATCCCCTTCCCCCCGGGTGGGCCTCCGGTACCCTCACTCACTCGGCGAAACACAGCACAGTTTGTACAGTATGTTTTTTTATGAGATAGGAGGCAGACGATCACTGTTTCACGGTCACTGTACATCTCTGTACGAGATGTACAGAACAGTGTTATAAACTTATACAATTTTCAAATGACAACTCTTATCTTCGTACAGATAAAGAAGCTGACGAATCTAGGCCTGATGGGCGCTACAGTAGACGAGGAGTACGGCGGGCTCGGCCTCGACTACCTCTCCCTGACGGTGGCCATCGAGGAGCTCTCCCGCGGCTGCGCCAGCACCGGCATGATCCTGTCCATCCACAACTTCTTGTACGCCAACCTGGTCAATGAGAAAGGCACCCCGGAGCAGAAAGAGCAGTTCTTGCGGGATTTCACTAGAGGGTCGATTGGGTGTTTCGCTTTGAGTGAGCCTGGTAAGTTTAAAGAGAAAAGCCTTCTTATCGAAATTAATAAAATTTCCTCAGAGAAACGTGTTCGTCGAGAGCAGAGTAGGTATTAAAAGATGTTTGCAAATACAGATATATTTAACAGGAATGTTTCAATAGCAAATGTCTCAACATTTGCTATTTTAAACACTCGTATGTTAAGTAATAAGGTTATTAAAAGCGATATTTTTAGTCGAATGGTAGGTAGATAGAATAGAAATCTATCAAATATTTATATAGACATTCTATATCGTCGTAAGGCCCATAAGCCTTTTAAAAGGCATAAAACAATTGATTTTCCATTGTGTCTGCTGTCTGGGCATTACGACGATATACGAGTACCTACATCGCATCGACAAATAGTAATAGCGAAACACCCCGGCGTGATGCATTCGACGCCTTAGTTTTTAGTTTACTGATATTTACTTAGCCACATATCTAATCGAGATTCTATCGCATTTTTTTATCACCAATATTGTTTTGCCATCCGATGTATTGTGTGAAGAATGACATGATTATAAAAGAAGTGGATAGGATGACGAATGACAAAGATGTATGAAAGAAGAAGAAGAAATAATTTGCGCCGAACCAGATAAACTGGGAATAAGGCAAAAGGGGGATGATGATTGTTTGGCCATCTATCACCATACCTTAGCGATGTGGTCCCTAAATAATGAAGTGCCGAAGTTTCAATATATGCCTGGTCACACACCTATCAACTTAAATCGAAAAGACGAAATACTAACGTGAAGCAATCGGCATACAGCGCCATCTGTTGGTTAAGACTGGAACTTATAGCGAATTACGTCCCAAATCAAAGTGAGGGTGGGTTACAGACGTACGGGAGAGATATACTGATTTAAAAATAACGAACTCTTAGATATCGAGTTTAACTAGAGCCGACATTTGTCTTCACACTTTTTTTTTCGTAGATGCTGGCAGTGATGTAGCCAACATCAAGACCAGAGCCCACGCTGACGGCGATCACTGGGTGCTGACTGGCAAGAAGAGCTGGGTCTCATCCGCCATCGAAGGCTCGGCTGCCGCCATCTTCGCCACCGTCGACCCGGAGCTCAGGCACAAAGGCATAGCGTGTGAGTATTATAGATCATCATCATCATCAGCAACCCACACTCGTCCACTGCTGGACATAGGTCGCCCCTAATGCACGCCACTGCTCCCGACTTTCGGTTACTCTCGTCCAGCCCACTCCAGCCAGCCTTCAAATGTCATCGAATGTGTATTATAGATAGATAATGAAAATCCAGCCTATTTTAAGACCAATTTCCCACAACAGGAAAATCATCTTAGAAGTTTATTAGATGCGGGTGACATCGGGCTTATTTACCAGCCATATTTAGATAGGGCTACCACCCATATTGTTGAAAGTAGTATTGTACTGTTTTTTGCAATAAATATAATATCTAAACAAAAATAAAGTACCGAGCCGAAAAATAAAGTAAGATCTTGGTTTTCTCTAACATAACAATGTAAGGAGTTTAGCTTCTAAATCATATTATATACTACTGTTTGTGTCACACAAACACGTTTTACTTAGGTATACTTTAATTTGTGTTTTTGGAAAGTTGAAAACCCTAGCACAAAATATACAATGAGCAGTATGTAGTAATACGTAATCCTGATTGTAAACATGTGAGGCACGTTTTTAAACATTGAACCTTATGCCAAGGCCATTAAGTAAAAATATTGAGTTTTTCAGGTTTTTAGTACCCATGGATGCGGAGGGCGTTTTCAGAGGAAAGAAGGAGCCATTGATGGGAGTAAGGTATATCTATTTTGGGATTATTTGTACGTCTATCTCTTTCTTACACTGTACTTATCTTCTTTTTATATTAATTCACTAAGCTTCTTCTTAATACTAATAGAGATATCAATCCTAATCCTAACTAATATTATAAATGCGAAAGTAACTCAGTCTGTCTGTCTGTTACTCTTTCACGCCAAAACTACTGAACGGGTTTGAATGAAATTTGGTATACAGATGGTCTATACCCTGAAAAAGAACATATGCTACTTTTTATTGCGAAAAGGGGGTTAAAAGGGAGGGGGGTGAAAATTATTAAATGATTAAAAATGCTACCCAAAGATACTATGCCACGCAGACAAAGTCGCGGGTAACAGCTAGTAATATATAAAAGGATGGATCACCATCCATTCTTGTTGAAGTTTGACCTCAAGTCTACCTTCCGCCATTTAATCGTAGGTATAGATAATTTCTCAAACTGATCTGCAACAAATTCTTCTTGCCCACCAAGTTAAAAGAGCTTATAAAATAGAATTGAAGCATGTCCTACAGGGCAGCGACCGCGTGCCTCGTGAACTTGGAGGAGGTGCGGATCCCCAAGAGCTACATGGTGGGCAAGCCCGGCGAGGGGTTCCGGATAGCCATGGAGCAGCTGGACCAGGGCAGGATCGGCATCGCTGCCCACGCCGTCGGTAAGTTAGAGTACAACATGACTTACTGGGCCTGGATCCCCAAGGAGCTACATGGTGGGCAAGCCCGGCGAGGGGTTCCGGATAGCCATGGAGCAGCTGGACCAGGGCAGGATCGGCATCGCTGCCCACGCCGTCGGTAAGTTAGAGTACCATGCCCTACAGGGATCACCGCGATATCCTGCCCCCGTGTCATCGTCCCGCTGTCATTAGCTGTCTGTTTTCTTTCTGTCTGCAGTAAAACCTACTTCCCTCTTCTTTCTATCAATGAGTTGACGATGAGTCTGTATACAACTTTATATGATAATGGTTATTATCATGACGTGGAGAAATCGGGTTTCAAACCCATGCACCATGTATAAATAAATAAATAAATTAAAACAGCATCACATACATCGTCCTGTTTCCTAAGGTTTTCCTTTGTGTTATGGAAACCAGAAACAGCGAACGTACTACAAATACCCAGACCCATTGCAAATATCTGTTTCGTCAACAAACATTTTGTTGGTGCGGGAATCCGCGACCCTTACGTGCCTCAACTGGCGCTTAAACCACAGACCTAAACGAGTCGTTGAATGAAATATTGTAATGTTTTGCAGGTATCGCCCAGGCCGCATTGGACACAGCGATCAATTATTCCAAGGAGAGAGTTGCCTTCGGCAAGAACCTCACCAGACTGCCGTCCGTCAAGGTTAGTATTCACAATCATCATCACCTTTGCGTTTATTCCCGACAGTCCCAAGCTGTCGCTTCGGAGCCCGGGATCCGCTTTCCTACTAAAACTCCTCCACTTCGCACGGTATTTGACAAGTCAGGATTAGTATTGGAACTTGTATTTAATCTTAATCAAACAATCTCATCGGGCAATAAATTGATACGATGAGTGCTTATCCAAATAAGATAAGGTACCAATGTGTATTCAGTTCATTATTTATCCGGCTCAAAGGACCAAATTTTTGGATCCCGGCACATAATAATATAGAGGGAAAGAAGACGCACTTTAGAAACTGCCGCTTTAAAATATCAATCTTCGCCGAGGCGGTTGCCCAGACAATAATAAGCTAAGCTTCCACTCGATTGCATTTTTTTTTATACCCAGCCTATCACTTATCCAGAAATACCTCCTCAACATCAATTTCAGATTATTTTTTTCAATAAACAGATTCCTTAAGCAGTGGTATTAAGATACCTACCACTGTGATAAGCTCTAAAAACAAAAGCAGGTAGGTAAGGTTGGCAGCACACTTGTAACTCCACTGGTGTTGCAAGTGTCCATGGCCATGATTCAAAGAAACAATTGAACCACTACTATTAATCCCCAACCTAACGGTTTGATAATTTTATACAAAAATAGTTAACAATTATTTTTTGAATGTGGTATAAAATTAAGCCCTTCGCAGCCTTTGCCTCCTGCGTGAAAGGTTACGGTAGAATGCTTGGCATTAAGTTCGCTATTTGACGAAGTTTTGTGCAATAAAGTTTTTTTTAATTATATTAAAATTAGGAACAAAACAACGAAGGCACAACCTTTAAAAGTGAATCACAAATTTCAGGATCGTCTAACCGACATGTGCATCCTCGTGGAGACGGCGCGGCTGCTGACGTACCGCGCGGCGACGCACGTGTCCACCAAGAACAGCGCCATGGCCAAGTACGTGGCGGGCCGCAGCGCCACCGCCGTCGCCGACCAGTGCGTGCAGATCATGGGCGGCCGCGGGCTGTCCACCAAGTATGACGCGGAGAGACACTACAGGTGTGGATTTAGCTACCCATCTTTTTTTTTTAGAATATAGGAAGGCAAACTAGCAAGCGGTCACCTGATGGTAAGTGAACACGGTCGCCCATGGACATCAGCTACACCAGAAAGACTGCGGATGCGTTGCTCGTTTCTTGGAGGATTGAATATCAAACCGGTTCGGAAATACAGCTGCGGGAAGTTGAATCCACAATGAGGAGGTGCGTGGCAGAAAGAAGAAGAGAAGATTATTACTCTCTTCCTCATCTTTTCCCCCCTCTCCTTCTATCTTACCCCCATATTCCTCGTTCTACCCGTCCTTTTCCCCCTTTTCTATCTCCCTCTCTCCTTCCCTCTTTTCCTATCTCCCTCTCTCCTTCCCCTTTTCCCTCTCACCTACCACCATTTACCTTCCCCCATTTCCTCGCTCCTTCCCCCGTTTCCTCTTTTCTCACCCTCACTCTCCGCCTCTCCCTTTTAACAGTTTTTTGACATAGCAAAAACACATATCTATCGGCCACTAAAGAATATTGGAAAATCTAAATATTTTTTTTAGATGTCAGCCACCAAATCCCTCCTTCCCGATGGGTTCGTCTGCTTTGACTATTTGAGCCTCTTCCCTCACTACAAAGCTGGATCTGCGTTTGAAACTAATATGCTTGTTTTACAGAGATGCCCGGGGCACGCAGATCTACGGAGGAGTGACAGACATCCAGAAGCGGCTGGTCGGCCACTTCCTGCTGAAGGAAAACGACGCGCTATGACGGGCGCGCCCGGGGGACAAGCTAGTCGAGACTCGAGTGTAAGACTGCCCGCTACCACCGCCATGCGCATGACACAATGACACTTACACACGTGTCGCGTAAGTCTATTCTGTTATTAAGGACATCACGTACGTACTGAGGGATTTTTCGTTATCAAATTGTACCAAACCTTCTCAATAGATGGCACTTAAAAAGACAACGAAAAAAAAAACACAAAAGGTACCATCTACCGATTTGCATTTAAGTCCAAACCAGCTATTAGGTACTTTAGCAACATCTATCGTACGTAACTTTTTTGAAATATCACAAAAGATCATTCTTTTTTTTAATAATCAATTATATGTTTATGTAAAGTCCTACCGGCATAGTCGTTATAAATATAGGCTATTAACAAGGTTTTGAAAGGTATTGGCTGGACCAATATTAATGGTGTCATAATTTTGACATAATTGAAAGTCAAAAAAGTACTGAATTTTACAATAATACACTAAACGCATAATTATCCCAAAAATATGGTAGGCTTTTATTTTTATTAATTAATAAGTCTGAAACTATTAACGTATCTTTCTAGTCACAAATTCATTTTTGGTTACAGAACAAATATTTTATATCCCGTTTAATTCATACTAGCCTAACACTCCACAAATTAACATTAGATATATAATTTCATTATGCATTTATACTCTTTAAAAATGCTTATAAGTTAGATATAGTTTGCGTCACGTAAAAGGAGACAGTCCTACTTGTATGGTATTTAGCGTTCTTTTTTAAATGACTAGAACAATAATCTTAATACAGCGGTGCTTGTAATTCATAAGGGCTCGGATTTGGTAACAGTTTATAGTAATATGTTGTACTTAACATAAGTATTGAGGAATAAAACATTCCACATTTAGGGTAAAATGTGATGAAAATGTTTAAATAAGTGTAATTTTAAATTTACAAGCGTTTTTATGTAAAAAAAGTATTTAGTGTATGAAGTTAAATGACACATGAACTTGTGTCGTTTTTGTTATAGGTACAGTCGAGGTCAAAAATATGTTTACACTTTAGGACCTTGTCACAGTACATATGTATAAGAAAACGACTTCCACTTTCTTATAAATATGTATTGTGACAAGGTCCTAAAGTGTAAACATATTTTTGACCTCGACTGTACATACTCTTACTATAGGAACCACTGCAGACGAGCTCCTTTAGATACTCAAGCTTGTTACCTTAGGAAACTGTTCAAACGTCATGCTATTATTTTCGAAGTCAAATTGACAGACATACTACATATATTACATACATACCTTGAACAGTACTAAAAAATCTGATATCTCAAAAAACTCGAGTATTTCGTCTGCGTTGGTTCTAATGCTTATATAATATAATAATTATATTGTCTTCCACCCCCTACTGCCATAGGATTGTAGGTATATAATACGGCTGTAAATGTATAATGCATTCATTCTATTTACATCTAATGCTATTAGTAAAAATGTAAGGTGTATCTGTGAACATTTATATCCAAGCCTTCTACCAATTATTCTGGACAACATTTTGTTCTATGACTTTTGGAAATTCGTATAAAAAACTTTTCATACAAAGTCAGTCACGTGACTTGTTGATTTCGAAAAAAAATTCAACGTATTTTCAATATACGTAGAACAAAATGTTGTTTCGAATGATTGGTAGAAGACGTGGTTAAAGGGATGTAAATGTTCACAGATACACACTGTATATTCTAATACATATTGAAGAGTCGAACTATACATATTACTCTGATTCATACTCATGTAAAGTAAACTGACAGACGTCAATGTGTCATCCCCATACATTATCACTCAATTTGACAGATGCAAAATATCAAAATGCAGAGAAACTTGTCATTTTCATCTGTCAGTTTACTTTACATGATTATGAATCAGAGTATAGTTACGTCTACTCATTGTAAAATAATAATTGTTATTTCGTTGCAAAATAAAGTTTATTTTTGTATATTTTCGTTTTCTTAACTCGACTATTACAACAACCTACAAGGTAATTTTTAGGAACACATTTTAAATTACATTGGTACACGATAGTAGATATATTAAGTACCTACCTATTTGCATTTAACACCCCGCTGGTCTAGTGGTTTAAATATTGGGCCGTGATCTCGAGGTCTTGGGTTAATTTCCCAGGTCGAGCATAACATGTTTCGAATTTTTCGAACATACACATTAGGACATTGTACATTTTACACACTAGGTAGGTATATTTACAATTACAGTAAGGACCTACCTGGATCAATTGCTAATCTATTATCTCGGCTGCGTCACTTTTAGAGATGACGAAACCAATACAGCGATAAGCTGATATCTGTTATCATTCCGCCGCGATTTCACGCCCTGCCCGCGCGCACGGCACCATGGGCGCCGCTTCGTATACTTTGCTATGTTTTTTTATTATATCCAACTCCGTTTATAGTGTTACTCAAGGGGTAAACGAAGAGACGGAGAGCAGGGCTATAAAGTTGTGTGATGTGTGCGTGTGTAGTGAGACTGCGGACCTTGAGGAGTCAGAGATAGTGCTCAATATCCTGTGCTCGGAACTGGACAGGATCAGCAATGTGACGGACTTGGACAAGGTGAAGTGGCCGGAGAACCCCAACGGGTTGAAGATATCGGCCATGTTTGAGGGGCTGCAGCTAGTAACGCTGGGCAAGTAAGTTGGATTTAATTAAATACCTATTTATTTATTTAAGGATAGCCAACAAAACATACATCATTACACGGTAAAGGAAACAATTCGGTATACATTTTGTAATGCTGCCTTATTTAAAGGCCGCTACCAGAATGAGATAATAAGTACTTAAGCACAAAAGAAATGTAGGAAAAGTCAGATGCAGACTTTAAACTACTATGTAGTATTAATTTATGATTATAAAGTCCAGATAGTAAATAAATTGAATAATTTAATAGGAAATAAGTACCTAAGTTGTGTAGTAGCTTAAGCCATTTTTACACCATAAAAATTCTTTTATGATTTTAATGTAACGTACACATTCGCTGACCATTTAATAGTAACCCCATCTCACGCTCCGAGGATCGTGGGTTCGATCACGTATATTTATTAAAATAATTAAATGACTAAGGATCCATTCATCCATTACCATCAATTTAGTTATTTTACGTAATAAGGTTGAATATAAAACCCAGATTTGCAAACCGCAGCCGAAATTGTGATCGATGAGACATGTTGGCAAACAAAGTTTTAATTTATTACTCTCAGCTCTTCCGCGATAACAAGACATTGACCTTTTACCTACCTAATTTAATTCTTTACCGTAGGATCTATAGAATTTCAACTTTCAGCAATCCTCGAGTTCAGTAGGTGATTTGGATTGTGACTTTGTGCATTCTACATACAATGCGCTCACAAGGCGAATCAATTTGCATTCTAAATAATTTCAGACCAATATTATGTAGGTAGGTACTGAAATCATACTTTTTTGGATTTTCAATCAATGTCGCTCGATGCCTCCGATTGTTCTGCTCATAGGTACATTTAACGATTGATTAATAGTTTGTACCTCCAGGGTTTAACGACTTCCAACCCTTAAGAAACAAATACCTACACAGAACTTACCTCAAATACCTAACTATTAAATAATTAATCCTGTGGTACTGCCGTACTCGGTATATGTATGAATCAGTTTTCTAACAAACAAGCCAAACAGAGGGCTTATCATTACTATCTAAGGTGACACAAATAAGAATGCATAGCGCAGTCATTGTAGCGGTGTCATTATCATTGATAATGATAGTTGGGGTCTACTTGTATTCTTTATAATTGTAATTTACAATAATAACATGGTTCCGTGAGCTACCTATCATCTACTTATTTGATATAACGGTTTACAGTGGGCAGTAAATTGTGTGAGGGTGACATAGAATTTTCTTGTACCGGTAGGTTCATAACGGCGAGATACCACGGGTCATCACGCACCGACATTCTCAATCTTAATATATCTATAAAAAAAATATATTCAATTCCAAAATAAATACTTACTTAGTTAATTAGTTTATGCACCTAGCGCTAATAATAATGGGCTTAACAGATCCAAAGAAAGTAACACAACTATAATTTGTATGTATGCATGTGTGTAATTAATAGATAATTACTAGACATTGAAAATCAAGTTTTCATCACAAGAATGGGAAGACCCCAGAGAACTTATATTTTTAACTTATACTTTGGGTCACTGCCAAATATGCAATCGGGCCAGTCAGTAAAAAGTATCCACCTAAAAAATATATTTTGTCTGCTGTGTAAGCGACTGCTACCCTGTATCTTATTTCAGCTGTTCTAAGACTTAAATCTTATTGCAGGCTACCCCCGAACTCTCAAGTAGAATCCCTTAAATTCCCCAACAACGGCATCGAGATCTACTGGCCAGAGCCCCTGCGCGACGTGCCCAGCCTGCGGCGGCTCTCCCTCGCCAGCAACCGCCTGCAGACCCTGAGCTTCGACCTGTTCCGCGGAGTAGCTCTCCTCGAAGACCTCGACCTCTCCGACAACAGGATATCAGAAATCAACCAGCTCTGCTTCCAGAATTTGAAACATCTAAAAAGACTTAACCTTCACAACAATCATCTAGTCATGGTTCCTTTAGAAGCGGTTCTGCCGTTGACGGCGCTGGAAGACCTGGATCTGGGCAGGAACAGGATATACGACCTGATGCTGCAGAAGGCCAGCGGCAATGGCCTGACGGGGCTGAATAGGTTGTCATTGAAAGGCAATCAGATACGGTCTGTGATGACGCATTCGTTTCCGGAGGATAACAGTTTGTAAGTTATAAAGTTACTACTTTTCCTATACATATCTAGTAGAAAATTGAAATACTTGTAGGTAAGAGCATATAAGAGGGCTTTTCTAAAAGTTTACGGGGATATTAAACAAAAAAAAAATCACGGTCAGCACAGCACCAAAAGTAGCATAACACTTTAGTTCCATGTCTAAGTAACTGTCCAGTCTATTTCCAAGGGTACTAAAGTATCAAACTACTTGTTACTATGTCCGTACGGTTATCTAACAATAACTAAAACCTAATCTCACCAATTAATAAAAATCGCAGAATTGTGCATAAGTGTTTACGCAGACACAAGAGCAAAATGCAGCGGTTACTGGACTAATGCAAACAACTTCGTATATTTTCAGGGAAAACCTAGACTTATCCGAAAACAAGATCGAACTAGTAGAAGAGCAATCGTTTCTATCGTTCAAAAACTTAAAGGAGTTGAACTTGGAGCAGAACAACATAACGCTGGTGTTCCACCTGCCGGGCGCGCTGGAGACGTGCAGCCTGCGCATGAACGCCATGCGCCACTGGCCGCGGTTCCCGCCCGGCATCAAGTTCATAGACCTGTCCTACAATAGACTGGAGACCTTGTACGATGATGATTCGGATTTTAATAATTTGGAGGTGAACTAACCACTTTTCCTTATGTGATAGGTAACGAACAAGATGGATCACCAGATGGAAAGCTTTTGCCGCCGCTCATGCGAACACTAGCGTGAATAACTGCCTTTCCCCCCGATTGCGTCTCTGGCAACATCACTTACATCAACATTAATAAGGGAGCAATGTCTGTATAAGACTGTTTGTTAAATAAGTTAAATAATTAAATCACTCAGCGGAACACACTAGGATCATTACGGTCGAGCCGACCCTTAGTAATTTATGTACCACCTCGTTTTGTAATGTGATATGCAATAAATGATTTGAATTTGACCCATTCAAGCAGAAACATGGCTCTCCTATGGTTAATTTCCTATTTGAACTCCTTTACTCTTGACCTCCGTGTCGTAGGCGATAGATATCTAAGATACCTAAGCAACATAAACAACCATAGATATCTATCGAACACTTTCACATTATACAGCTAATTTCTGTTACAGGCTTTGTATTTGGGAGGAAATCAAATCAAAGAATTCGACATCAAAAAACCTCTACCCAAGCTGTTCACCCTAGATCTGTCATACAACTTCCTCGCAGAAGTGCCTTTAAAACTGAGTGAACAATATCTTCCCAATTTGTATGAACTTTGGCTGGATGGGAATCCTATGGAGAGGGTGTACTTCGCGAATGTGATAGTGTTGAGGAAGCTGCACTTGAAAGATATGCCGAAGTTGGTTAAAGTGGAGGAGAAGGCGTTTACGAACGTGGTGGGGACGGGCGCGGTGGAGGAGCAAGACGAACCGAAGTGTTTCGATCTCTACCTGTCGAGCTGTCGGTCGCTGAGTGCCATACATGAGAACGCTTTTGGAGGAACTGCTGTGTGCATGGTAAGTCATTTTTTATGTGTTAAGTTTAGGATGTCTTCAGGCATGATAGAGAGACGATATGAGCAAGGTGGTTGGCAAGAACTGGAGGCGAGAAGCGGAGGTCTCTCAGCAGTGGACTGCACAAGACTGATGATGATCAGTAAACGGGTCACCTGGTTGTAAGCATTTAAATAAAAAAAAACATTAGTGATAAAAAAATATTGCCGGGATCACTTTTTTTTTTCGTGCAAACATAAGTACTGTCTATAGCTTCCTAGAGCTAGATTTATCAAACGACGTTTAGGACATCTCATCACAATTCTAAATTACGTTAGACAAAGTCTTGAATTTACAAACTTGTTTGCGATAAAACATTATCAGTACCTTATCAAAACAAATAATTGTCATAAAGTAGGTATTTAAGGTTCGAGCTAATACTCCTGTACACATGGCATTGGTACTATGAGTAAACAGAGGGCGTTGTAAATTAATAAAACTTTACCCAATTCTTTTCACCTTTGGAATTCCCTTCAATTACACACTAACCAACCTTTGGAATACCCTATACACCTTACGCACAGACGACACCTGTTTGCTTGAGAAGTTGAATACTGTTAAGTAATGTAGAGACATTGTTTGTTGCCCCATAAAAATAGGGCCATTTAAACTGCCTGAATGGTATTCAGCTATTTGATCAATAAATCAAGGCTTGAATCTATGACGTTAATTTGCGTTAAACTCTCAAAACTTAATATATTTTTAGTGTTTTTCAATAGTTTATTGTTCACAAAACGTAAGAAAAGATGGCGTGTCCCCTGGCTCAATATTGCCCAAAACGGGCAAAGATAACGGTTTCTGTTGGGAAATATAATTATTTTTGCCAATATCGGACTTTTATTGGCATCACCACCGGGGAAACCTACATTCCACGCTCAATACCTATTTCTCTCAATTTCAATTCCAGCTGGACATCAGCTTGAACAACCTATCGGGCCTGCCCCGAGACTTGCTGCCGTGGGCGTCCGTGGCGGAGGGCGTCAACCTGCAGCACAACCCCTGGCACTGCTCCTGCGACATGCAGTGGATGCTGGACCAGCTGCTGCCGCTGCTGTACAAGAGACACGCCTACCTGCTGGACGACGTCAGGTATGTCACTGCCCAGACGTCAGCAACCTATCGAGCAGAGAACATGCAGTGGATGCTGGACCAGCTGCTGCCGCTGCTGTACAAGAGACACGCCTACCTGCTGGACGACGTCAGGTATGTCACTGCCCAGCCGTCAGCAACCTATCGAGCAGAGAACATGCAGTGGATGCTGGACCAGCTGCTGCCGCTGCTGTACAAGAGACACGCCTACCTGCTGGACGACGTCAGGTATGTCACTGCCCAGCCGTCAGCAACCTATCGAGCAGGAGAACATGCAGTGGATGCTGGACCAGCTGCTGCCGCTGCTGTACAAGAGACACGCCTACCTGCTGGACGACGTCAGGTATGTCACTGCCAGCCGTCAGCAACCTATCGAGCAGGAGAACATGCAGTGGATGCTGGACCAGCTGCTGCCGCTGCTGTACAAGAGACACGCCTACCTGCTGGACGACGTCAGGTATGTCACTGCCCAGCCGTCAGCAACCTATCGAGCAGGAGAACATGCAGTGGATGCTGGACCAGCTGCTGCCGCTGCTGTACAAGAGACACGCCTACCTGCTGGACGACGTCAGGTATGTCACTGCCCAGCCGTCAGCAACCTATCGAGCAGAGAACATGCAGTGGATGCTGGATCAGCTGCTGCCGCTGCTGTACAAGAGACACGCCTACCTGCTGGACGACGTCAGGTATGTCACTGCCCAGCCGTCAGCAACCTATCGAGCAGGGAACATGCAGTGGATGCTGGATCAGCTGCTGCCGCTGCTGTACAAGAGACACGCTACCTGCTGGACGACGTCAGGTATGTCACTGCCCGGACGTCAGCAACCTATCGAGCAGAGAACATGCAGTGGATTGTGGATCAGCTGCTGCCGCTGCTCTACAAGAGACACGCTACCTGCTGGACGACGTCAGGTATGTCACTGCCCAGACGTCAGCAACCTATCGAGCAGAGAACATGCAGTGGATGCTGGACCAGCTGCTGCCGCTGCTGTACAAGAGACACGCCTACCTGCTGGACGACGTCAGGTATGTCACTGCCCAGACGTCAGCGACCTATCGAGCCTGCTCCGAGACTTTCTGCCGTGGGCGTCCGTGGAGGGCGTCAACCTACAGCACAACTGGACTAGTCAGACCAGATTGCCGTGGTATCGGGGTCGAGCAAAAAGTAGTTCCTTTTTAAAAGACCGCGAACGCACTCCTGACTTTACTGGTGTTGTCCTGGTGGCAATCCGTTCCGCTTGCGTCACGTCTTACATTAATCGACATCGGCTATTTTTCACCATAATATCTTCTATATCCTTGCAGATGTGGGTCCCCCCGCGCAGTAGAACAGCTGCGACTGGTCCACTGGTACAACTGGACCGACAGAACCCTTTGCAACGACTACCTCAGGAGCGGCCCTCGGGTAAGGACTCGTTTGCCTAACATTTTACAACCGAAAAGATATTAAATTTCCACCACAAAATATGTGTATAAACACGAAATGCACGGACTATATCACGTGCGAAACATTGTACATATATGAGACAAAGACAGACAGGAGTATGTGGGAGAGACACGATACCGCCTAGCGCGTAGGTCAACGAACTTTCGATATTAATGTCAGCTAGGGCAACAACCTTTTGTATCAATTGCGTGCGACAGGATGAGTCCTGCAAAGACGACAGTCTGGTTTAAACATAATGAGAATGATGTTCCTTTTATAAAAAAAGTATAATAGTGAAAAGAGACAGACAACTTTAAAACTAGACTAATTCAGCAGGACCATGTTGTGTACTCAGGGGGAAATAGTGATCGGTCTTGCCAAGATATCGTTCACGATTCGGAGTTAAACTAGTAAGTAGTTAATTAATTATCTTTGTAATTAAAATATCTAGTCTAGTAATTAACAAATACACCGCGACTTACAGCGGCATAACGCGATTACCTGACCTAGTTGTTAGTGGATTGTGCTTAGTGGCGTTTAAATTAAATACTAAACCAGTGGTAACTCGGTGGTGGGAATTCTAGTGTACTTATTCTAATACTTTGCTGGAAGAATACTTGTACTCACTCTCGTTTGAGCGATGTTACACAACTTGCGCAACAGAAGTCGGCTCGTCAGCCCCAGTTTTAGGGCATCTACATGGAAACTCCAGGTGATAATTCAATACTTATCAATAGGGATATCGATTTGCATACCGATGATGTAGGTAAAGCATGATTGTTCGCAGCTGAATTGTATTTGACCACCTTTAGATATAACCGTGTTATAAGCAAATATATAATTTCTGAAATAAAAGGTCCATATACGAGTATAATAACTACTTAGTGACTTAGTTTTGCTAATATTCGTTTTCTTTTCCAATATTTGCCAATAGATGGCGGTGAGTGTCGATTACATCGCGCAAGTGTTTTGAATTTTCGGATTGGATATGAGTATTGTTGTCGATAGAGTTATCTCATTTTAATCTTCTTCTATACTATTTATAAAGAGATAACTTCTATAGACAACGAAAAGGCTTATAGGTAAACCGAAAACACGAAACGCTTGCGCGATGTAATTGAGAACAGCGCCATCTATTGGTTCATTTCTGAATTACGTTTCCGAAGCGAAGTGAGGGCGGGCCACTAGTTAATTATACACAGATAAAAGTGTCATACACTTTTATTGAAGTGAACCGGCTAAACATTCAAATTTAGGCATTTAAGTCTGGCTAAGTCTTAAGATTACCTAAATCAAAAAGAACATGAGATGAAAAAGCTTTAAAATTACTTCATTTATTTACAGTTGGCATCATCATCATCGACATTCAAAAACCCATTCGCCAACCCGAACCTGATGACCATAATCTTGAGCGCTGCGATCGTGGTCCTCAGTTTGGTGGCGGCCGGGCTGATCATCTACCTGGTGGTGACCAGGAGGAAGTACACGGTCCGCAAGGCGGCCATGAAGCGTAGGAAGCAGGCGGCCCGGGATATGCAGAATGGCCACAGCGACCAGCTCAAGGCGCTTAATAAAACGTAAATCGTCTTCCTGCCCTGTTCCCAGATTAGCTGGGGTCTTTGCCCAGCAGTGGAATAGTTAAGGCTAACAAAAAAAAAACTTGGGGCCAGTTCCTCGTTTTTTTGCTTCTTCAATAGGTAGGTATTAAATTTATTTGAAATTGTAAATCATTACAGTATTTTGTTTGATGACGTCGTCGGGCGTCGGGCTGAAGTCGAAGTGAAGTTGCTTTTATTCAGTTTTGGGATTTTTAATTTTATAGTTCCAATCTTTGCCAATTAATGGCGCTGGGTGTTGATAACATCGCGCAAGCGTTTTGTCTTTTCGGGACTGTAAATTCTTGAAGCCAAAATGGTAACGTATTCGTAGATGATTTTTTGATATTTTCGGCGCACTTTGAATATTTAACCGTTCACCTTACGGTTAAGTTGTCCGTCCTTTTGATACCACCGTAATTATATTGATGAAAAGTTAATATCATTATACTAACTAATACTTTCCGAGATGTCACACTACGGTGCCAAAGTAAACAAAATATATTTTGAATAATGTGATTTAGGAGTAAGGATAAAATCCCATCAACTTTTATTAAATAGGTAGGTAATGTTGTTAAATAATATTTGAGTTACTAAATAAAATTTCATTTCAATGTTTAATTTAAGATTAAAATAGATTAAGTTATGTATTTTTGATATTAAGGATTTATTTAAGAAAAGTGATAACAATAAGTGTTAACTTGTAATGTGTAAAACGACAAAGCTAATTTATTTTGTACTTAAAGTTTTTTAACAGATTGAAAGTAATATAATAAGCTAGTGGTGACAAATGTTAAAAGAATGTGTTACATAAAGGGATTAACTATAAAAAATTGACAGTTTTATTTTAATTTACAGAACTTTTTTAACTATTTTCCGAATGGGTTGACAATTTTGCGTATACACCCCGGGCCACTCCACTTTCCTTTGAGCAACATATTCCAGTACACATAGGGTAGTACGATTGTATTCAAGTGGTAGAACAAACGGCGTTCTTTACTCTGAAAGTAAACAGATATACATATTCTTTATTCAGAACTTAATCATATGGTCATTGATAATTTTTTTTATGTGATAGGTGGCAGACGAGCAGACGGCTCTCGACGGTTTTCTGTGAATCCCACTAATAGTATAAACGTGAAAGTTTGTAAGAATGGATGGATGGATGGATGTTTGCTCCTCTTTCACGCAAAAACTACCAAATCGATTTTAATGAAACTTTACAATAATATAGCTTATACACCAGAATAACACGTAGGCTGCAATTTATAAAAATACTAGCGCCGCCCGCGACTTCGTCCGCGTGGAAAAGTAACTTTTTACCCCCTTTTCAACTCCTTACAACCCTTTTCGCAATAAAAAGTAGCCTATGTCCTTTCTCAGGGTCTAGATTATCTGTAATACCAAATTTCATTTAAATCCGTTGAGTACTTTTGGCGTGAAAGAGTAACAGACAGACAGACAGACAGAGTTACTTTCGCATTTATAATACTCGTATTAGTATGGATATTGTGTGAATTGTCCAAAATATGCAAATAACTAACTCCACGCGTACGAAGTCACGGGCGGCCGCTAGTAAATACTTAATATGAAACCTTATCCTTAAACCTAATTCTAAGATTTACATGTAATTTCGACTTATTATGTAACTTGTACTTTATTTACTATGTTAAGGGCTGCTGTTGTTCCTGAATAAATAAAGAAACCCGTGCAAAGAAAATCAGCAATGCTCACCTGATCAAAGGGGAAGGTCTCGCACGGCTTCTTCCCATAGACAAACTCGGCCATGATGCCGGTGGAGTATGACGTCATCAGCGGGCACGCGCCGTACCCGTTGTACTTGGCCGTCAGTTCCTTGCCGAACATCGCCGACGTTAGGTTGCGCTCTAACACGCCGCTTTGACAAGCTGGAAAAAACGAAGCGACGATAAAAAAAGGCAAAAGGTACATAGAACGGTTCAAGAAGCGCCATAATGGTATTAAATGGTAATGGTACGTGTAGCCACACATCAAAGTATACAAAACTGTCAAATTTTCTTAACCGACTTTCATCTTACTGTCAAACAAAGGTTGAATCAATTGGAGAAATTGACAGATTGTGGAAACATAATGTGTGACCAGGGTAGCACTATAATTTATCCGTGTCATCAGCGCAGGAGTCCGGTAAGATGAGATGAAAAAGTACAAAGTCGCTCAGCGAGAAAAGAATAAGAACAATGTTTCTCTAAGGGATCGAATGCGAAATTAGGATCCAGTAGAAAGTAAAGTATCAGCATATATCTAATCTTGTCCAACTGCAGGCAGTTAGACAATTTTTGATGCTTTTCAGCTTACTCCACTTTAATTCAATCATTGAAATCAAGTCATCGCTACTATAAAAGGATGAGGCTTAATCACCACGCTTGGTGATCAATCACAAACCCGAACTATGTTCGAAAAATTCGAATTTGCTCGACCTGGGGCCCCAAGAATCAAGATCATGGTCCAATACTTAAACCACTAGAACCCGTTGGGCGGGGCGACTGTACATAATATCTTAAATACTAGTCTCGGTAACTCACCAACAGCAGCGGCAGTCTTGCTATTCGGCGTGTCCAAGCAGTCACCGATGCCAAATATATTGCTATACCGCGTGTGCTGCAGCGAGTGCGGGTGCACGGAAAGTAGCCCGTCGCTAGCGACCAGCGCGTCGCAGCGCCGCAGCGCGCTCGGGGCCGACATCGGCGGCGTCACGTGTAGTAGGTTGAATGGAGAATTTAGCCACTGATGGAAGTTAAAGAAATATTGGGTGTATTCTGTGAACATTTTCCCTTTAACCAATAATCCTAAATAGGTAACATTTTGTCTATGACTTTGAGAAATTCGCATAAAAAAATTTCAATTTTTTTTACAAAGTTGGTCACGTGACTTTTTATATGAAGAGTAGAAAAAAATTCGATGCATTTCGAAAAGTTGTTTTTTTATGATATAGGTTGCAAACGAGCCGACGGATCACCTGATGGTAAGCGATTACAACCGCCAATGCAACTCCAGTTGTTGAACAAACATTGTTTAAAATTATTGGTAGAATACTTGGTTAAAGGGATGTGAAAGTTACATATACATCCTGTATAATGCGTCAATAAATATAATCCAGAAATCATTAATTTTAAATTCAAAGTCAAAGTCAAATATTCTTTATTTGCATAGGCTTGTACACAGCACTTACAAATCGTCATACATAAGAAAATATTTAAAACTATTTAAAGATAATGTATATGATTTAAATGAAATTAAATATATATCTTGATACATAAGATATCCTAAAAAATAAATAGACATAATGCGACTAGCGCCATGTTCGGCCGAACATGGCGCGCACGCATCAACTAATTAGAAATTGACATGTTTAGCGCGCGTAAGCGGAACGTTATGATTGGTTTAAGATTGTTAATTGTTCAAGTTTACGACAAACCAAAAAATTACGACAGTTTTTCCGCTTCGCTTAGATACCAGCAAAGAGAAGAAGCCTATCCGGCATAATGTAATGACGAGGTCAAAGAAGAGAAGATTAACAAAAGTGTCCATACCCGACCATCAATGTCCCCGAACACAGCGCCTGTCTCGCTCAAGTGCCTCAACTCCTGGTTGTAGTTAACAGCGATGTTCTTTCTCTCGGCGATCTTCTGTAACGATTCGCAGTACTTCGGCACGCCGAATAGTGTCGCGCCGCCCGTGTGGTACGTTATGCTTGTGAGGTGCCGGCGTTTCTTCTGCAAACATGTTTAGCTACATCCATACTAATATTATAAATGCGAAAGTAACTCTGTCTGTCTGTCTGCCTGCTGTAGGATATAAAGTACATCCCTTTAATGATCACTTCTACTAACCATTCTCAACCGCCAGTGTCGAACATAGCTTGAGTTTATGATTATGGGAGAGTTCATAGGCATCAGCCTATGTCATCATCAGATGACAGAACCATTCTGAACAACAATTGTTCTACGACATTCGTCGAAACATTTTATTTGACATTGTATGAAAAATTTAAAATTTTCCTTGGTAAATTTCCAAAAGTCATGGAACATCTTGAACTACATTAGTTCATGATGGTTGGTAGAAGAAATAACTGCCTGGTCAGCTGTCCCCTCCCTCCCCCACCCACGACCGCGGGGTCGGCGGGGTCCATCCACCATGCAGGCGGCCTCCGTCCGGGGGACGTCGTGTGGAGCGTCGTGCTAGAGGCCCAACACCATCTTCCTTGATGGACTGGTATGCGTAACGCATTTCCAGTTACAAAAATAGAGAAAATTCATACCTTCTTCCAGTAATCATCAGCAAGGTACATGACCTTCTGCGCGGCGCCGGAGCATTTCCCGCCGCCGGCAGGGAACGTGAACACCGCGTGCCCCCCGCGCAAACCCTGGATGCAGCAGCGAGTCTTCACGCAGTACTCCGGGGCGTAGATCGTGGACACGCCGCTGGCAGGCTCGTCTAGAGCTTCTTTTAGCCCGGGTATCTGTGTATCAAGGTAATTAATAATTAATGCCAGTCAGGTTGCTCTCTCTCTTTCATTGTAGGGCCAAATACCCAGTAGCGTCCAAAGCTGTTGCGTTGCTTTTCCCGCGGTATACTTACACCACGAGCACAGGTTTGAGAAGTCTGGTAAATATGTACAACTAGTGGCCGCCCGCAACTTCGTTTGCGTGAACTTTATGACTCTTGACTTAAAGATGATTATTTAAATAGTAGATTGGGCCAAGGAATCACGTAGTCCCATCACCAAACTTGGAACCCCCTTTAAGTTTGAAATATCCTTCCTTATCGGATCTCATCCAAAAATGCTCATCACATTTGACAATTTTGCATTCCATTTCATTCCATATTTGTTATGGTGTAGCTGGGCTCTTAGAGTTCTTCACCAGGTGTTCCATGATCTTTGATTTTTTTATAGTATCATAAAATGCTCATCAATCTAAACAACTTTTGTTAAGGTGCCATTGACCTACCTCTTATAGTTTAGCTGGGCTGTTGTGGTTCTACATCAAGAAGCCTGGTCTTCAAAATAAAATATATCCTATAAGTTGCCCTGATGTTACAGCTATACAATAAAAAAAGTTTCATTCGAATCGGTTCAGTAGTTTCCGAGATTAGCGCGAACAAACAGACAAACAGACAAACAGACAGACAAAAATTTTAAAAATCATTGATTCATGTTCTGTTACTGTTTTTTAGTCGTCCTAAGTTATTTTGAGATAAATATCTTCAATGTACAGACACAGCTTTTTTACATTTTTATTATATGTATATTACATTTTTATTATTATATATGTATAGATGAAGCGACTGCCGTCTGACCTTTGGAATCCTTTAACAGGGAAATCACACCAACTGAACCATGTTACACGTTTAAAAAACGCTGTTTTTTTCTCACCACCAAGCTAGTAGTAAAAATTCACACATAAGTTTGAAAAATCCAGACATGGTGCATGCGCCTCAAATCGAACCACGAAACCGCGTATGGAAGGCGCGGTCTGAGTTACCACCGCTACCTCCCAAATAATTTCAGATCATCTAGGTAGAAAGCTACAACGTTACCACCGGGGCTAGATTGGTCTCGGCCAAGTGCCATTTGAGTCACATGCGTTTTTTAACTCACCTTGTCATAATCATTGACCAATCCAACAGCCACAATCATGTAGTCATAGACAATCTTGTCCCCGGCAGAAGTGTAGACGAGGCTGTTGCAAGGGTCGAAGTCCGCGGCCGCCGCTGCTATCCACCTGACGGTGGGCGGGAGCACGGCCTGCTGGGGGCGGACGCTCGCGGCGAACTGCTTGATGCCGGCCGCCACGAGCGTGAAGCAGGGCTGGTAGTAGTGCACCTGAGGGGACCACGGAACATAAATGGGTAATGAGGCTTTTTCCAAATGTTAAATCCGATAGATGGCGTTACGTTGACGTCAGGTCCAACGAGTGGATTGGTTACATTTTGACATATCATGTCAAATTATGAAGTTATGTTATGAAACCACCAACGTAACGCCATCTATCGGGTTTTGCATTTGCAAAAACCCTCATTATGAATGAATGAATGACGCAAGCATTTATTTGGCATAAACAAGAAAATATAAAAGAAATATATAGATAGCTGTTTCCCGCGTCTTCGTCCGCGTGGAATAGTGATATTTTTGGGTAGCATTTTTATTTTAATTATATAATATTTTTGTTCCCCCCTCCCCTTCCTTTAACCCTTTACATCCCCCTTTTCGAAATAAAAAGTAGCCTATGTTCTTTCTCAGGGTCTAGGACCATATTACACCAAATTTCATTCAAATCTGTTCAGTAGTTTTGGCGTGAAAGGGTAACAGACAGCCAGACAGAGTTACTTTCGCATTTATAATATTAGTTAGGATTAGGATAATCAAACGCTTGATTTGAATAAATCACGTAGAGTAATGGTGGCTTAGTGGACATAAGCATATACGCCTACTAAACACAAGGGGAGGGGGGAGGACATAATTTTCCCCAATCCACATTGGAGGGGTACCAACTTTTGAGGGTTCCAGCACTATGATGTCCTGCTTGAGCTTGCGCGAGAGCCGCCACGCCATGCTGCAGCCGCCCGCGCCGCCGCCCACCACCAGCAGCTTACATCTGGAAAACACGCTCACACTATATATATTACTACTAGTGGCCCGCCCTCACTTCGCTTCGGGACCGGAATTCCGAAATGAACCAATAGATGGCGCTGTGTATAATTACATCGCGCAAGCGTTTCGTGTTTTCGGTTTACCTGTAAGCCTTAATTGTCATTGGCTATTGAAGTTATCTCTTTATAAATAGTATAGAATAGAAGATAGAAGAAGATATTACTATTTATCATACAGTTTGTATCTGTGAAAACGTACATCTTTTTAACCACGTGTTCTGTCCATCATTCTGAACAACATTTGTTCAACAACTTTCCCAAATTCTTCTAAAAATTTTTTGACTACCCATACAAAATGACCAAGTCACGTGACCGACTTTGTATCATCATCATCAGCAACCCACACTCGTCCACTGCTGGACTTTGTATGGAAAGATGAAAATTACAGTCATCTACATGGGCCTACCCGGGGGGGCAGGGGAGGGTAGTCAGTGACAGGATTTTATGTGATAATCAGACCTTAACTTTGTGTTGTGTTTACACATTAGTTTGTACTTTACGGTAAAAACGGATCAAGATTGTTCTGTCCTATTCAAGTCAAGGTTATTGAAGTAAAAACAATACGAGTATGAGCAAATACCTGTACTCTTTAGGACAGGCCGTCGCTCCATAGCACCTCACCGCGTTTGCCGCACCAACTAATAGTTTTCTGTTTAAACCCATTTCATTTTCACTACAATTTTGAAGAATACATTTAATTTTGATAAAATAATAGCATTTTTAACAAAACATTAAACGTCAAAATATTTTTGCAAGCCAACTAGATCAGTTCCTAATCAACAATAAATATTTCGTAACACTTCATGATACAAACTACTTGAGCTTTTGCTGGATACGTTTGGACAATTAATTTGATTTTACAATAAGTGATGGTTCTCATCATCTTGATGGTTGGCGATCTAGCACTGTGCGTTTTTCGAGGAATTTTCTCCCGCGAACCTCAGTCTTGTGGAATAGTTTAACTGCGGCAGTATTTCCTGACGGCTATGACTTAGGGACCTTCAAGAAACGAGCGTACTCCTTCTTAAAAGGCCGGCAACGCATCAGCGACCTCTCTGATCTCGCAGATGTTCATGGGCGGCGGTGATTACTTACCAGCAGGTGACCCTCTTGCTCGTTTGCCGCCTCTAGTATATAAAAAAAAGTGATTAAATCTCTTGAGTACACAACACTGATCTTGTGGGTTCTTGCTGTTTTGATCGATGAGTGAATTTTATCAAAGACCTTTGCAAAAGTTACTAGTAGAGATTAGACATATAGTCTATTATAAGCTAAACAAATAACCTTGTCTTATAAACCGGCCTTATGGACAATAAATAAATACACAATGTTTTCAAAATATATCTCATCTAATTCACAATATAAAATATGCGTAATATTTACATAAACCTTTAAAAAATAATAAATATCACTTTTAATTTGTGTAAGTGAAACCAAAAATTGATAACCTTTGATTCATAAAAGAACTAACAATAAACTTTTCTTACAAAATATATAAATAAAGTACAGTCAACAAAGCACCACTAATGACTCTTATAACGATAGTATAGAAGCCTTAGCGATTTCTTCGACCACAATCAAAGGAAGGTTCGTACTTGGGTTGAAAAGAAGTCTTATTATACTATCACAATGCGTATAAGCGAAGTTATGTGTATATTAGCATACATGTCTTTTTTTTGCGAAATAACATTTACAATAACGATTTTTATACAACATAATGGTTCTTCATAAATCTACATAATTATATTCAAATTCAGAATATTTAGAAGTTACATAACTTTTTGATGAAAATATTAACATCGTATTTTTCAAACACTTACTCAAAAACTATGTCACAATTCCGGAAAAACCAAATTATTGATTTATTTTTTATTGCTGCTGCGTTAAAAACTTAACAAACAGGGAATGCTAACTTCTACGAAAATATGTCTTACTTACTTAATTAAATATTCTTCAAACCTAATGAAAATCAATTATATACGATGAACGTCTATCAAATCCCGAAGCGATTACGCTAAACCTATCGTAATCAATTTGAGTTGTAGAGTTAAAAAAAGATATACACAAGATGACAATCCAGCCGGGAATTAACAAAAATATCGTTATTTGAATGATGAATTAACATCAAAGCAAGGGAGCCTTTTAGCTAGCATACGTCAGTATTCCATTTACAACTACAGGCATTATTAATAATAGAACTGTTTAAAAATAAAAACGGCCATTTTGAATAAAAACAAAATGGCGGATCAGACAGAGTCAAAGTCCCAACCCCAACAAAGATGTACGCCTGGCGCCATCGGAACATTAAAACGTCACTTAAATATAGACAGTCGCTTATCTTAATTCTTGGCCAAGGGGTTGACGATGCGGCGCACCCACTCGGGCCCGTGGTAGTAGCCCTTCAGCATCACGTTCCAGTACAGGAACGGGAACAAGTCCTTCTTCATGTAGTACGCGATCTTGCTTTCTCGAGCCTGTAACATAAATAAAACAAAATTAGTAAAGTAAAAAATATGTCTATACTCTGATTTTTAATAATGTGGAGTAAACTGACAGATCTCAATGTGTCATCCCCATACATTACCACTCAATTTGACAGATTCAAAAGGTCAAAATGTATAGAAACTTTTGAAAAAACCTTTTTATTAACCAAAAATACACATTAAAATCAGAGTTTACATCTTGGTTATGTACTTTATAAGGTTCATTTTCGATGTATTGTAAAGTGATATATCTACATGGAAGGTTTAATTTATGGTTATTAAGTATTTTAAGAAAAAACATAATGGATAAAATATTATATTTATCCGCTATTTTAGGAGCTCTCACTTGTGGATGAGCCTTAGCTTAAGCCGATTTATGGATAGGACTTTACGAAGGATATTGAGGTATTGATAATAATATTTTTGTATTGGCTAACATGACTAATAAAATACAAATTGATAGAAACAGTTGGCAGCACTTTGTATTGACTATCATACTAATTAAGCTCAAATATGGCACCGTCTGTGTGGCAGTAACTTAAGGTGGCAGAAGACTACTTGATCAAATAGATGGCGCCAGTTCGCAACATCGTATGTGCCCGTTCCATAAGGCCAGCAAAGCCCCTGGCCGGTGAACCGACCTGGTCGAAGGGCAGCGTCTCGTGCGGCACGCCATCATACAGGAACTCGGCCAGGATGCACTTGCCGTAGTCCGTGAGCAGCGGGCACGCGCCGTAGCCGTCGTACCGCGCCGCGGGCGGCAGCGCGCCCATCGTCGACAGCAGGTTCAGCTCCAGGACTTGACACTGCTTCGCTGTCAAATAAATGTCAGGTAATCAAGTATTACAATGGGCCGCTCAAGAAGGCTCAAAGTCACTCAGAGGGCAATGGAGAGAGAGAGAGAGTTTAAGAATTTATATAAAAACATACCTATCTTGCAATGGCAATGGAGAGGGCTATGCTCGGAATGCCCTAGCGTGATCGTGTCAGAAATGATGAGATCCGCAGGAGATCTAAGGTCGCAGACATAGCCCAAAGAATTGCGTGGCTCAAGTGGCAATGGGCAGAGCTAATTGCGAGGAGAACAGACAGCCGTTGGAGTGGAAAGGTCCTTGGCAGGCCTCCCTCCCACCTGGAGGACCGACGGTCTAGTGAAGGTCCAAGGAGTCCCTTGTATGCGGGTGGCACAGGACCGATCTATGTGGAGAACTTTGAGAGAGGCCTATGTCTATTGGCTGAAATTTCTGAATTCAACTATGAATTCAACTATTGATCAATGTAGAGTATTGATCAATACTTGACTGCTTCGGTGGCGCTGTGGGTAGCGGGCCGCACTTTCATCTGTTCGGTAACATCTGTAGGGTACTATCGCACTCACCGATAGCCGCGGCAGTCTTGCTGTTGGGCGTGTTGGTGCAGTCGCCGATGCCGTACACGTTGGGGAACTTCTTGTGCTGCAGCGTGTACTTGTCCACGTCGAGGTACCCCGCCAGGTCGGACAGCTGGTCGTTGCAGCGCACCACGTCCGGCGGCGACATCGCCGGCGTCACGTGGAGGAAGTCGTATGGCACTGTTGTCGTCTGGAAATAAACATTACAATACATACTATTGGAGTGGTTGCTTTGTTATGTAACTACTATCTGTTTGTACACTATAAGTGCAATAAAGTAAAGAGGCTATCGCGTGTAAAAAAACGTACGTACTGTAGAAATGAGTTTCATCTACACGGTGATTGGTTATTTTTAATGTGAGATACCTAAACTAAACAACCAACGATGTTGAAGTTGGACCTCAGTCAAACAGTTTTTGAACGCTATAGCCCCCATTGAGTATCGAGTCATTCGCGGTGCATAGATGGTGTGAAGATTGCGAAAATCCGCTGGTATAGACTGATTGCGTCAAGCCGAAGACAGGGTGAATTCATGAACATTGGGGGAGGCCTATGTCCAGCAGTGAACTGAGACTGGCTAATTCGAGTTCAAATATCAAATGTTTTTTCTTACATACATTTTGTTACTATATTTTCTTAAAACTGAACTTAAAAGCTAAATCATTCTAATTATAGTAGAAAGGTAATATTATAACAGTACAGTAAGATCTGATCTTTAAATCTAATTTATCTATCATACCATTTTTAAAGACATAACTTTTGTATACAACCATAAGGCTTATATGAAATGAAATCTGAAAAATCGACACACAGCGCCATCTATTGGCAAATATTGGAAACTAACAGCAAATTATGTCCCGAAACGAAGTGAGGGAGGGCCACTAATCAGTAATATTTCAGTTAGACCGAGATCGTACCTTTGTTTTGTCCCCATCGTGGTAGAACGTGGCCTCCTTCTTGTCGTGGCGCAGCTCCTTGAGCACCGACTTGTAGTTGACGCGGATGCGCTTGCGCTCCACCACCTTCAGCAGCGAGTCGGCGTACTTCTTCACGCCGAATATCACGGGCAGGCACGTGTTGAATGTGATGTTGGCTTTTGATCGGCTTCCTGTCTGGAATAGACAAAATTAAGTGTTTAGTCTTACCGTGGGAGAGCCAAGCTTCGGCATGAATGGGCCGGCTCCATCCGGAGTGATACCACGGCCGCGCAGAAGACCGGCGTGAAGCAGCGCTTGCGCTGTGTTTCGTTGAGTGAGTGCGGCTACCGGAGGTCAAATTGGGGGGAAAGAGGGTTAAAGTTCGGTAGCGCACTTGTGTCTCTACTAGAGTTGCAAGTATCCATGAGCGCCGGCAATTGCTTACCATCAGGTGATCCGCCTGCTCGTCTGCTACCTATCACATAAAAAAAAGCTTCGGCATGAATGGGCCGGCTCATCCGGAGTGATACCACGACCGCGTAGAAGACCGGCGTGAAGCAGCGCTTGCGCTGTGTTTCGTTGAGTGAGTGCGGCTACCGGAGGTCCCATTGGGGGGAAAGAGGGTTAAAGTTCGGTAGCGCACTTGTGTCTCTACTAGAGTTGCAGGTGTCTATGGGCGGCGGTATTGGTACTTTCGGACATAAGAAGCCGAAATGAAGTGAGGGTGGGCCACTAGAAGTCCCTATGGGGATAACCATCTTAGTCTATCAATTTTGGATCTTGGAGATAATCTCTAGCTGCTCTCTTGCTTACTTACTAATGGATGGATGCATGGATGCCCGTTGGTCCGACGATATTGTAAGGGTGGTGGGGAAACAGTGGATGAGGCTGGCTGGTGACCGTAGGGAGTGGCGTAATAAAGAAGAGGCCTATACTCAGCAGTGGGTGGATGTGGGCTGACATGATGATGATGAGGGAGCGGAGTTCCATCAAATTGTTTGCCGCAATGTTTAAGTGTAAGTTCACAATTAAATAAAAAATCTTTTATAGCCACAGTCCTCCAGTATTATGATAAATTGATGATGAATCAGTCCAATATTATTCCTTCTTCTGCCCATATTTGCCTTTTATGGTTTATTGAATGAAAAAGACAATGCCAATTGTTTTTCACTTCAAAAATCTAACTACAGTACAAATAAAAATATTATTGATTAGATTTACGAGAGAGACAAAAACAATAATTATATATAGGTACATACATTTTTAAATATTTCCGGTAAGTGCATCTAGCCTTGTTATAAACGAGAACGAGTTATATACATAATATTATGCTTTGACTTCTTAAACTTAAGTCTCATGTATTATACCGTATTTTGGTTTCATAATAAATCGTGTCAGTATTTCATATCAATATTTTAGTTTCCATGAATGCACTGTCAAAACACATAATGTTAGTATTATTGCATGTAATACTATAGATTATAACATTCGAAATCTGTAAACCGAAACTTTTACAGTAAACAAATGAAATATATAGGTAACCTATGTGTTATTAAGAAATTTCACTTTAGTGACACAGTCACCAGCCAACCACCACAAAATAAATAGACACAGAAGCTTGGATTTAGTCGATATTGATGTCAAAGAGTTTGTATCATACCTATAGTCTGCCTCAGTGTAACCAACCAAGCCGAGATTACTGTAGTATGTGGGAGGCAATCAACATTCTGTTTCCAGGTGTTATATAATTTTTGGGAAACACCTCACCTGATTATTAATTTTTAGGCCAAAACCATTTGGCTGTACATATTTATATTTCAATAGTTTCCGCTAAGACTTACCATCCTCATATACGAGTCAGCCAAGTAGGCGATCTTCTGTGGCGCCCCAGGGCACTTAATGGGCGTGTCAGGGAAGGTAAATATCGCCTCGCCACCTTGGAACCTCTTCAGGTCTTCCCACGTCTTCTCGGCGTAGTCGGCCGAGTATATCGTGTTCACGCCACTGTTGTTGTCGCTCAGCGCTTCGAACAAACCTGGGATCTAAGGGAAAGAAATTCATAATGAGCTGCGATGAGGGAATTGAACTCGCGACCATCTTTTGACTGTCAAATATTACTTTGGACCATGATAACAACTTAGTGATAAAAAACGAAACAGCAAGATTTGACTGCCCGGATGGCGTATTTGGTAGTGCTGCCTGCCCTGCTTTATACGCATGGACGTATATAAGGGGGGGGGGGGTCCAGGGGGTCCGGACCCCCCCCATTGAGGCCTGGTTTGACATAAGGTTGAATCGGCTATAGCCAAGGGCGACTTAATTACGGGGTCGGCAAGGTTGGTGGGGTAGCAAATTGTAGATAGCCCTGGGACGGCAAATCAACAAATCAACCTCATGTTCTTTAAGAATGCGTACATGTAATAACACACGCTGAGCATAAGCATATCTAAGTATTATAAATAGATATATATTTTTTATGAGATTGGGGGCAGACGAACAGACGGTTCACCTATATTTATGTTTCCTCTGTTGTCTGATATCTGAAAACTTATGTTGCTTAAGCTACTTCTTCTTTAAGAGTCAGGTCAATGTGTGAGGTGTTGTGAGAATATATTTGTTATTTATTGGGGTTCATATACACCTGGCGAATGTGCTGCAAATGAGCAATACTTGAGTACGTATTCCCGAAATGTGGACGGACCCTTAGGGTTTTCACAGTAGTTACGTATCAATAAATAATACCAACCTTATCGTAATCGTTCTTCAAACCCACCGCTACAACAAGATACTCGTAGTGTATCTCGTCTCCGCCCGTGGTCTGCACCACGCACTTGATGGGGTCGATGGAGGCCGCTCCCTGCTGGATCCACTTGGCCCGGCTCGGCAGGAGGGACTCCTCTCGCCGCCGCGTGTCTGCTACGGTCTTTACTCCCGCGCCCACTAGTGTCCATAGCGGCTGGTAGTAATGGTGCTAGACAGACAAATTCAATTCATTACCCGGTGGTATAGGTGGAGGTGGGCTGGCTTTTGTGACTAGCTGACTTATCACATACAATGGACCGAAAGAGAGTCGAAAATGGAGTCCACTTTACGTTAAACATATTACCCCATTGGTATAGTCATAGTGGTTTAAGTACCGGGCCGTGACTTCGAGGTAAGGGGTTGGGTTCCCAGGTCGAGCAAAAATTTAGTAATGATAACGAGATTTATATGATGGAGGCATTTGCCCTGCAGTGGCACAGTATATAAGCTGATACTTTAATGTAATTATTACGCAAATTTTCAAGTTCAGTAGAAACAGTCTCTAGGAACACTGTGAATTAATATAATGATACAATGATGATAATACCCCAGATATGAAATTATCTTATTTTTATTGCTATAAATGAAATCAGACTAAATAAATATTTAAGGTCAAGTCAATGTTAACCTCTATAACATAGCACAATCACTTTTCATACTTAAATAAAGTCAACAAATAAAGTAGCTAAAATAATAAATTAAAAAACACTTTCAACTTGCAATTACAAAGTAATGTTCTTCTAGTCTGTGCTTGGTTTATTTGTAGAACTTAAAGCACATTTTGGTTGTTTGATGAATATTTATTTATTCATCATTGCACGAAATAAAAAGTACAATTGGCGGACTTAATGCCCTACAGCATTCTCTACCAGTCAACTAGAGCGCGTCAAATATTTTATAGCAGCACTAAATGATAATACATATGTATGTAGTGTTATACATAATATTTTTTTTTTATCAGACCAATTTTATGTGTTTTTATCATGAGTTAACTTAGATAACAATCATATTATCACAGAAGAACATATGCTATAGAAATATTTATCATTGCTAATCCACTGATTAGCTACTGTGTCACCAGGTTGTTGCCAGGCTACATTTTGTAATAGCTTAGAGCTCATTATCAATTGCACTTATCATCATTGTAGTTGACATCCATATAAGCAATAATCAACTTAACCTTGAACATGTGATGCCAGTGCTAACGAATAATGGACAATATTTATAGTCTATTGTTTGTTTATCACTTGTATGTGAAGTCCAAGTGATAAGAAAAAAAGATTTTTCATCCAGTTGCTTTTTATTCTGAGTTATTGATAAAGTTTATAAGACTAGCTGGGTATTTCTCATTTTTCGAAAAAAATGTTGTGATTCGAAATTTTCTAACTGATACTAACTTAACTAAGCAGTCATACTTTTTGATATTAAAGTATGTATGAATAAGCGTTATTTCAGAGAAAGAAAATTAGATATTCTATAGAAATAGTATTTTTTTTTAATTGTTTTATTATTAAAAAGTTCCCTTCCGTGGATGTGATCACATAGGTTTTATGGAGAAAAATAAATGTTGCGTTTTTTTTGCTACTATAAATACATAAAAACCTGTGCTATTATTAACTTATATGCATTTGCTCCCTAGATACGAGATTATATGTATATGCAGCTAATAGAAGATACTTTTTTTTTCTCATGAAATGTGTGATCAATTTTTTTTTCACGTCCATGGATCAATGTCACGCTGGCCGTACAAGAAAAATAACAAGTGTTTATCCGAACGCACGTGGCCACACACAAGCCAGAGGACGCCATCTTTTACCCCCAGTTGTCAGTTTCAGCCAGAGACATAGCGTCTGTGAGTAAATAAAAAAATATTTTCATTCTCAAAACTCGTCGAGCATAAGTGGTCACAACTGTGGTGATGATCAAAGGTATGTACTTTACATCTATGCTTTTACTTTCTGTGATTTCAATGTGTTTTGGTGTGAAAAGACATGGTTAAATAAGCATGTTCATTCCTGTTTTTTCAGGTGATGTTATCGGAGCTTAAACGGATAAAAGTCACGTCCGTGGAGGTCACTTCCTTGGTTCCGTGTATAAAATCGTGCCATGGAAGTGACCTTCGATCCACGGAAAGGACAAGAAATTACATATTGATTAAATGTGCCTCTTCAGTGACTATGTTTCTTTTTTTAAATTTTAGTTTTCGTTGATTTTGTGAAGCTGGTAGCTGATATGACAGCAAGAGAACATCGGATGCAGCCAAAAGAGTGGAGAGAACGCAAATTAAGGAGTCGCCTGTAAGTCGCGGGGATTATCCCTCTTGATCTCAGGGGACGATGAGCAGGTCCAACTGTATGAGGTCAAGAGAGGTAAACCCCGTCGAGGAATATCCCGGGAGGCTGATGGAGGCAAGGGTAAGCCCCTTCCTCCTTCAGCATCCTGCCCAAAGGAGCCCAATAGCCTTCCATCTCAAACACGACGAGGGGGTGATAGCCAAGCTCCCCCAGAGCCCCCCAGAGCTGCCGTACATGTATATGGACGGCAGCAACATCGAAGGCAAAGTGGGCGAGGCGGTCACAGTCTGGGAGGGGGGGAGAGAGGTGGGGAAACCAAGATCTCACTCGCCTCCTACTGCAGCGTCTACCAGGCCGAGTTGTACTCGATCCTGGAGGCGCTCAGGCTGGCGGCGGGTAGGGTGAGGTGGCACAAGGCCTCAATAGTCAGTGAAGTGACTCTAGGTCGTCGCTAGAGGCCCTGGCGGACCCCGCCTCCCTACACCCCTTGGTCGGCAGTATTATGCGGGCACTGGCGGAACTCGAAGGCAAGGGGGGTGAAATTAATTTGCGCACGCCGACATCCCAGGGAACGAGAGGGCGGACGAGCTCGCGAAAGAGGCCGCGCTCAAATCCAAGACCGCCCCCCGCTACGACTGTTTCCCCCTTTCGGCGGCGCGCAGAGCGATTAGAGAAAACACTATAGGGCACTATAGGCAGGACAGATACGAGACGTCGGTGACAGGAGCAGTAACGCGCATGTTCCTGCCCGACGTCCGTGAGGTCAAGATAATGATGGGAGGAAGGGCGTTCACTAATATGGAGGCGCAGCTGCTCACCGGCCACGGCGGCTTTAAGGCTTACCTGCACAGATTCCGTCTGGCTGACTCCCCGCACTGCATTTGCGACGGCGAGACGGGGAAGACCCTGGAGCACATTCCGTTTGAGTGCCCCAGGTTCTCCTCGAGCACGACTGCGAATGCAGAGTGGGGATTCAGCTGGACATAACCCAACCACGGTAGCGGGGGTGATGAGTGACCGTGGCTGCAGGGAGGCCTTCATGGAGTACGGCCGGAAGGTGGTGAGCGCTGAGGCCAAAGCTAACAGGGGAAGAACGTAGCGTGACCGGTCGCAGTGCGGATAGATGTGTCGCGCGCCGTCGCGCAGTGTCGCGTTTTAAATTGAAAACAGTTTACTCGAAAGTTCCTGTTACCTACATCATATTCTTTAAGATTAAGAAAATATATTGAAATAATAACACTGATCTTTTATTTTCAACACATCTTTTGGTCTTCCATGACAAATATTTGTAGAACAAGGAAGTGACAATCCCTACTTATGTATGGAATGTCACTTCCTTGGATCTGCGGTCACTTCCATGGAGGGCATTTTTTTTAAGTCCTCATATCTCAGTACTTATGAAGACTGCAAGCTCAGCGACCATTTTTACCATGATCCCCAAGGCCAACACTACTAAAATGTATCATCAATTTTTTTTAAATATCACTTGTGCTTGATGTCATTTTTTTGGATTCAAAAATGAGAAATACCCAGCTACACTATGATAGTAGGGAAAAGTGGGCGATTTGTTTTCATTTTTATTATTTCATTGACTACTGAAAAATAAATTTGGATGAAGGGAATGAATAATTTAAATTTAAAATTAGAAATCAAGAAAACTTGTATTTTTTTATGATTTTATGATAATTTTTAACTTACCGTACTGGGCTCCAGAACGTAAACCTCGTGTAGTTTGAGTCGTCTAGCAAATTTAGCGGCAATAGTGCAGCCTCCAGAGCCACCCCCTATCACCAGGAGCTTGCACCTGTTGAATTATTGTTCAGAGAAAATGATGATGAACAATGACGACTTTTGCACTTTATAATTTGCAGTTCATTAAAAAAAAAAGATAACAATTGCTTTTTCTCAAGTTTTAAAATTATTTACTAATTAAAACTATGTTTACGTACTTTTCAGTTGCATTATTTACTGGAGAAACTGAAAAGTTTCTTGTTACGCCGGTAGACGATATTCGCCCTAAACTCCGGAAGATATGCATCGTTCATTAAATGATTTTATACGAGGGTTGATCAAAACATGAATAATGCTAATTAAATCTACACGAACTATCCTTTAACTGTCGAAGAACGTAATAAATAACTTATTTTCCTGTCGATGGCACTGATTTGTTGACATTTGAATGATTTCCATATGATAATGACGTAACGTGACATTTATAGCTGACAGCTAACATTTGTCGATGGAATAAGTCTATAGATTATGAAACAACTGTGTTGACATTATTCCCATTTTTCTATTCTAGTTTCCGAACGGTATAGAAAACAAAGTTAAAATGGCGGACGAAGATGAAATTGACGTTTTAGGAGATTTTTCGTTTAATTCGTGTTTCGCGCAAAATAATCAAGGAATGTGAGTATTTTCAACCTTTCTGTTTGCTACCAGTAAATTTTTAACTCATTACATACAATATTTTTGCTGCTCTTGTTTATTTTGGTTTGGAATGTTGACAGTTCCCCTGACACCATTTCCTGCTTATTCTTCAAAACAACAACAATATTTTGCGTAATAGGATTGAATGGGATTAGATAGTCTTTTGGTGTCCTAGGAATACCTAGTAAACCACTAATCTTTGGTTTAAAACCCATTAATTCAGTTGTATTCAGAATACAGTAATTTACTAGTTGCATGTAAACAAACTGATAATCTAGACCAAAAAATATTTTAGTCCATCATGTTCAAACCGAGAAGATACAGTTCATCCGCAGTGGCTCCTAGACTCAACAGCAAATAACTGGTATGATAGCCAATCCAAAATCATTAATAGGTAAGACATTAATTTATATTTGATGTTTACAAAATCCTACATGAACAGTATTTTTATGCTCCTAAAATAACCATGGATTTGCAGGGATAAAGACAATTACATGGCAAGGAGACCACGAGAAAGTTCAGCAGAATCAATGGACAGTGTTAACATTGATATTTTTGCAATGTGGAACAAAACAGAGAAAGACTTACTTGTGAAGGAATGGTAAAACATTCTTCTTTTGCTATGGTTAAAGCTTCTATTTTGAACGGCATTTAACAGAAGTTTAATTCATTTATGTTTCAATTGCAGGCAAAGTATGGTAGGAACATTAGGAAATATCAGAAACAATAAAAACTAAGACTGAAGCAGAATACAGGCAGTAATTGAGGCTGAATATGGAGTTAACTTGGACACTCCAACATTTGGCTTAGAGAAAAATGAGGACCACGATGATGTGCCTGCGGTGGTGCAGGAGGAAATTGTCACTGATGACACATGTACTGTACCTGGTGCTTTTGACTGTTTCGAGAAAACCATTTAGGAAAAAAGCTTACAATAAATCCAAAAATAGTTTGCTAAAACCAAGTGTTGTAGATTATACACACACCGGCACAATTAGGGGAACGCAAAAAAAAGGTTGATTTTTTAAAGAAATTGAGATTGTATATATATTTTTTAATAAAATAATAATTAATTGCACTCAAACGAACTAAAATAAATTCTAAAGTAACTTATACAATATTTCTTTTGAAGAATGGAACCAAAATCACAAAATTGAAAATAGACTTTTTTCCCTTAAAATTAAATGTGTGAAATTTTACAAAAAAACAATGAACAAAAAGAAATTAATACCGCGTATTGCCGCCACGAGCTCTAATCAGAGTTTGTATGCGATTTCCCATGCTTTGGATTACGTCGTCGATGTTTCTTGGAGTAAGTTGTCCCACTCTTCCAGCAACGCTAATTTAAGCTCTTTGATGTCATTAGGGGTTGGATTTCTTTGTCGAACCCTTCTTCCCAGGTAGTCCCAGAGATGTTCTATCGGATTCGTATCATGTGATTGCGCTGGCCAGTTCATTTGCGTGATACCTACCTCATTAAGGTAGCTACTCACTATGCGCGCAGTATGGGGGCGTGCGTTATCGTGCATGAAAATAAAATTTTCGCCTATGAATGGGGCAAAAGGCATGATATGGGGTTCTTAGATCTCAGTTACATAACTTTGTGCAGTGAGCGATCCATTATCGATGATCACTAGCTCCGTGCGAGCTCCCAAACATATGCCACCCCATACCATAACTGACCCTCCACCATATCTTACAGTTCCAGCGAAATTCGCTTGGTGATAACGTTCCCCTCGATGTCTCTACATTGTTTCCCTCCCATCGATGAAATTTACGCAGAAACTGCTCTCGTCACTAAACAAATCATGGATCCACTCATTTGTCCAATTTCGATGCTCCCGGGCGAACGCTAATCTTGCTACACGATGTGCTACCTCGAGTTTTGGGGCCTTTGCTGGTATGTAAGACTTCAAGCCAACTTCATTCAAACGTCTTCTTACTGTCCTTTCACTTTACATTGACATTACGGACTTCTTCTAAATGATTTCGGGTCTGAATTACTGTTTGACGACGATTTCATAATGTTTGCATGACCATGAAACGGTCATCTAAGGCGCTAGTTGCCCGATTTTTGCCCTGTCCTCGTCTGCGCACGTACGATCCAGTCTCCCTATAACGTCGGACGATGCCATGAATGACCGATGTCGATACACCCAATGCGCGACTGACTAAGCGATAGGTATGTCCTTCCTCGATCATTGTTACAGCCCTAGCCACCGAAGGTGCTGGTAAATCACTCATTTTGATTCAGAACAATGTGCACTATCAAATGTAAACAGTAAAATGACCCACATTTCCCATACACAGCATCCACTAAAGTTCTTATCAGAATAAAGAAAAATGCGTCAAATATGCAAATTCTTAAACAACCATTATTCTTGTCAAACACTTAAAATAAAAAGAAGGGTGCACTTAAAACAATCTGTTTTGAAGGTAATATCACTTAAACAAAAAACCCTTATCAAAATACTAGCAAATATTAGAAAAAATCGACCTTTTTTTGCGTTCCCCTAATTGTGCCGGTGTGTGTAATTTAACCATTAATTTAAATATGTTTGTCGATAATCTTTCGTTTATAAATTTTCCCAAAATTCTTACCCGATACGGCCAATTTTAATAAATGCGGGCAATATATACTTTGCCCAGGCAAAATAAACATTGCCCAAGCAAAGATAACAGTGCCCAAATCAGATGTCAAAAAGACGGTTAAAATGTTTACCCGATGAGGAAGACAACTGATAAATCCGTAAAAGGGTCGCATTTTTTTAGGGCAATAGACATTTTCAGACCCATGGGCAATATGTTTCACTTTTTTTTTACAATTCCCTTCAAAATTATGCAAATTAATAATATAGTTATCAAGTCTAAACGGAATTATATGAGGTGACCATCTTAGAATTTCAATTGCAAATCAAATGGCAAAATTATTTATGTAATATTGTATGTTAGTAATGTAGACCTCAACTAAAATATCGTCAGTGCCAGGCACATAATGTTTTTCTTTATAAGATTTGTTCGGCTTCTAAATAATATTTAGAAGCCTAACAGTTAAGGTAAGACCTGCTTAGTTTAATTTCCGTCTTATAGAAAAGATAATAATTACATTTTATAAATGTAGTTCATTATTTTATTCAATAGTTTCCATTTGGTATCTTAGTAGCTTTACGGACGGGATTTCGCAAAAAAACGTCTACATTATTTTAGGATATCTTATTCAAAGTTACTCTTCGTACTTTAACCTCTAAATTTTCCAAAATATCTTCGTATTTATTATACTAAGCATGGACAGAGTCAGCACAATGGACGTTAGGTATTTGGTTCATAAGCTTTATCTATATTTTGGTTCGGATATACTTATGTTACTCTATTCCAAAATCTTACTAAGATCTTGTCTTGTCTTGAGCTCCTCACCATGTTTTCCCTCAGTAAGGCATCTTTCAGACCAACCGTATTCTCGGCTGCTGATAATGAGCGCGCGTTATGCAGTTTATTGCGAACTTGTTGTTCACACCGAACCGACTAGTCGATGTAGTACCTACTCAAACATAGTCAGCGGCGGCACAGAATACTTAATAGTACATGTACAGAAAGCCCACTCCTAAAAACCGTTTATGGAAATGAAGACTCAGGCCTACCATAACATAACGTTGAATTTCCGACCGCCAGCGTTCAATGCCTACCAATTATTCATACCTAGAAGTGCGTTCTCTTTCTATCGCAAGCAACTGTGTGCGTCGATGGCTCGTTCGGTGAATTTTCCACGAATTATGCCAAACCTCCCGGAGGGGGGACGCACGCATGCTACTTGCAAGTTCGATAGCCTACACGCGGAGTGGACGGCCCTGCGGCGGGCAATACGTTTGGTGTGAACGATCCCTAAAACCAACTTAGTAGTGGCAAGAATAACAAGTATAGCCGAACCATCTTAGTTCAAATGTGCGTGAGAGAGCACTAAAAAGCTACAAGAAAACTTATTACATACTAAAGCTTTGTTGGGAGTCATCCACAAATTAAGTCACTGGCTGTTAATGATTTTTCGACCCATCATTCTTGTTACAAGGGGTCAGAGATCTTGTAACTCCTTGAATCTGCAACACCTGAGGCATCTTGGATCTTATTCTTAGCGCATAAAGTTTAAAATAAAATCTGTTAAATGGACAGTCCCTAAATAATAAGGTTTATATAATTACTAGTGCCCGCCCTCGCTTCGCTTCGGTATTTAATTTATTTGAACGAAGTAGGAATGCACAAACAATCAATTATGGTGATCGTAAAAACCTTAATGAAAGGAATCTCAAAAAGATTTGATTTAAAAAATGCTGGAAACATCCTATAACTTGGATCTTTGTCAAATTTAAATCAGTTCCACCCGTTCATCCCTATAGGGGTTGAATATGAAGAACCGAAAGTCACCCCTTTAAAGATTGACAGAAAAAACCACTACCAAAATCAATTTTATAAAATTTCTATGCAAAAGCCTAAGTACCAATTTTAAGATTCTAGCTTTCACAAAAATGTCAATATTTCCATTTCAACCCCTTTCCCCCCCCTTTTTTTAGGTTGGAAAAAAAATAAACGAATTCACTTTCAATTACAATTGTATGCAAAGCCCATAGACCAAGGTTTCAAGACTCTAGCTTTAATTGACTAATACGGGCGTTTCATCCCCCTTGTCTCTCTTCCCTTTTTTGAGATTGAAAGAAAAAAAAATGACAACTGAGTTTCATTGACATTTGCAATCGCAAAGCCCCAAATAACAATTTTCAAAGCTCTAGCATTTAAAAATGACGAATCTTCCATACGACCTTTTAACCCCCTTTCACCCCTTTGTAAGCTGAAGAAAAAAAAATGCTGAAATCACATTCATTTAATTTGTATGGATAAACACCAAATACAATTTTCAAGACTCTAGCTTTAAAAATAATAAATCTCCCATACATGTTTTAACCCCCATTTCACCCCTTTATGGCTTGAATTAAAAAAAAAACTGAAAACAGGTCAATTTTTATTTTTGATCATCAACCATAATCCAAATTTTCAAATCTCTAACATCTAAATTGGAAAGACTTTCATACTAACGTAAACCCCCCTTTCACCCCTTTAGGGGGTGAATTTCGCAAAACCCCTTCTTAGTGCGCCCCTACATAGTATGAACTACCTATGTTTCAAATTTCATGATTTTACGTACAGTAGTTTTGGCTGTGCGTTGATAGAGTCAGTCAGGTCAGTCAGTCAGTCAGTCACAGGCCGAGGCGTTACCTCTTATTAATAGTATAGATATACGGCAAACAAGGAGACGAAACACTAGATGGTAAACGACGCGATGGTAAGCGCTGCTCCACGCCGGTCTTCAATTCAATCAAGGTATTATTTTCCGTATCTTACCTGTGGTAATATAGAAGCTGCTGTCGGGTTTATCGGGTACATGTTGAAGGATTTCACTTTTGGCAAACACTTTAACAGCACGCAGATTTTTGATACTGGCAACCTGTATTCTGGCAATTTGTATTCTGGCAATTTGTATTCTGGCAATTTGTATTGTGGCAATTTGTATTCTGGCAATCTGTATTCTGGCAGTTTCACTGGCCAGTGTCGCTTGTTTTCAAAATTGGGATTGGCTGGTACATTTACAGTGAAAGTTTGTATTTTCGTTATTGTTATTTGTTTTTGTGTTATCATTGTTTGTGTGTTTGGATACATCATTGCGGTTTGAACCTGTAGAAAAAAAAAGTTTGTTTATGATAATCACTGTCTCGGAGTGACATTCCAATTA
>CM026288.1:13202610-13395135 GCA_014851415.1 Cnaphalocrocis medinalis
CTGATAAGCACCACATCGCCAGCAATAGTAATGTCCACTCTCGAACTACAGTTTGGAAACCCTGATTTGATCATATCAAAAATTCTGCAAGAAGTGAAAAAATTGAACCCACTGCCACAAGAATATTATAGAGATATGTACCGTTTTCTATCAAGATAAAGAATTTTGTTGTATCTGTGAAGGAGCTAAAGCGTGAGGAGTATTTACATGGAATTGATGTCGTCAATGTCATATATCAAAATTACCTACAGTTTTATTATCGAAGTGGACCGATTACAGTTATCCTTTTTAAAAGAAAGTCAAAAGTCAAGGCTTGACATACTGTCAGATTTTTAAGTATGGAGGCTGTCAAAACATCGACGTGCTGCGCGAACTTAATGAATACTCGTGGACAACAACGCAAATATAGCGATTATCATGAAATGCACCTACCACACAGCTGTATTGTTGCAAAGTCAATGATGAACGGAGTGACAAGTGCCGTTTTTGTCGTGTCTCGAAACATAAACTTACCGACTGCAAGAAGTTCAGAAAGTCGTTGCGCAAGGACAGATGGTCGTATGTTAAACGTGTAGGTTTATGTTACAAATGTCTGATAACTCGCCATGACAGAAATACGTGCCCAGCCACTGCGTGTGATGCCGAGGGTTGTGGGGAGGCGCACCACCAACTGCTGCATTATACCCCGAGTGCGCGCCAAAACAATGCCGTCGCGACCCAAACGCCTACCAGGACAGACAGACAGACAGACAGACAGAGTTACTTTCGCATTTATAATATTAGTTAGGATTCAACAAAAGAGTGACAATGACACAGTGGATTGTAGTAGTAACTTATCGCAAAGAGTAATAAGATACTACCAACCAAAGGTAAAAGCGGGCTACTTCCATTTGTCATACTATGTCCTCAACAGTCAATTATGCAAAGATATCCTGCGGACTCGCGCCATTGTTCCGCAGAATTATTCGGACTTCAACTTTCCATTTTTTGTTGAAGGAAAAGTGATTTTTTATTAAGACAAAGGGTCCATTCGATATTAACTTGCTAATTAAAGTGCGCAACCGGTTTCTTCTTTAGTTACCAATTAATATCTAAATCATTTTATGGTATTTCATTAAAATTATACCTACTTAATCCTTTTATACTAATTATCTTAAATTATATTGATAGTATTTATGGTCGATAAAGTCGATCGAGTTCGAGGTATGCTTGGACCAAAATTTGGGAAGTCTAATTAAAGTTTTTTTGATAATAGGATCGGTCGGATCATCTGATGGTAAGCGATTATTGTCGCTTATAGACACCCAACGCCCAACAGGAGTCACAAGTGCGTTTTATGAAAGAAAAGTTAAAGTGATTGCAATAAAACTAATGCCGCCCAACTGTCAGGGGAAATTCTGAAACATGCCAGTTTTCCCACGACACTACTTAATGATTGAAATATGCACATTGATTAAAAAATTCAGAGAGGCAAGCTCGACTTCAAATACGGACTCATCTGAATTGGAGGTCACAACTACGTTGGCTCCGAAGATCTTTGCCTTCGACAACAGAAGTTTGCGTCTCGGTTCGGTAGAAATTGACCTTCCGAATCAGCGGTAGATTATAAATATATATATTTTTTTCACTACATCACATACATTGATCTGACTCTGAGATAGGTAGCTCAAGCACCTGTGTTACAGATATCAGAACCAACAGTGGGATTACAAATACATATATACATATAATACGGATAAAATAAATTTGACATTCATAAATGTTCTGTAAAGGACTTAAATTGAATAAAGACATTTTGATTTGATTTTGTTCTATTAGCAGCCACCAGTTGCCAATCCGGCTTTTGAAGGTGGACAAGATCCTTCTTGATCTGGTCTATCCGGCGATGTGTGGGACGCCCTACTGGGCGCATCTCGGATGATTGGTACGCTCTTTTGGCTCGCAGCTCAATCCGTCTTCATTCTCTGCCGCCGAGCCAGGGATTCTGAACGAAAAGTGTACGTTATTATCCATTGAGCTACCATTCCTCTTCAAACGACGCCCTGACGCCGTCTGTACATCGCAGGCCAGCACGAAAATGAAAATTATTTTTTCTGTTTATTACGTGCGAAAAAATTGGAGAGCTCTTCAAGCGTTAATTGCGTCCAACTGCGGCTCATTTAGGACCCCAATTATGGCCCTGAGGTGGCCCCAGGTAGGGTTGCCAAGCATCAGGATAAAACCGGAGTCCAACTATGTGAACTTTTTTGACTATGGTGGTCAATGGATGGTCAAAGGCCAAATAGTACTGATCCAGCCGTTATTCTTAACGGTCGTACCTACATTTGAGTACTATTTCGTACATGACATATGACATAATATAAAGGAGTAAAATTTCTATAGACAGACACTTAAAGGGAATCCCACAGTAGCTTAAGAGAAACTAAAAAGGCGAAACACTTACTTGGTATTTTAATAGACGAACAGCGCTATCTCTTGGAGCAATGTGGAACTATTAATTGCGCCTACTAAATAAAATTCATTGGTATTTGACCTTATCTCTAACACATAAAGTTCAAAATATGGTGTCTGACATATCGATAAGTCTCTGTCGATATGTTAGACACCATATTTTAAACTTTATGTGTTGGAGATAGTTGTCTTTAAAATGAAAGAACCTCTTTTTACAAGAATGTTTGAGTTAAATTGATCTGTTGAGAGTGTCCGGTTTTTCGGTTTCACCTGGCAACACTACCCCAATTATGGGCCGGGGGTCGTGCGATCTCATTACTGGACCCCTGCAGGAGGCTACTTGTCACGCGGTTCTGAAAACTCGGTAGATATGAAATATGAAAAAAAAATTAGGAAACCCTGAAGGACTTCAGCTAGGTACTTAAAAATATTTTTTAACAATAAGCTTGATAGGTTAATAAGTTTGGAGTCAGGGCGATAATTAAGTTAAATTTGTATTTTGTACTAGTTTAACTCCACAACAAAAGGCACCAGACTATTTATACAACCGTGGGAGAGCCAAGCTTCGGCATGAATAAGCCAGCTCTACCGGAGTGATACCACACGGTCTCACAGAAGTCCGGCGTGTAACAGCACCTGTGCTGTGTTCCGTCAAGTGAGTGAGAGTAACAGAGGCCCAATTAAGGGGATTTAAAAATGTGCACCGCACTTGTGACTTTTTACCATCAGGTCATCCGTCTGCTCGTCTGCCACCTATCGCATAACCCAGCGCCATGTATTGATACGATTATGAACTAATTATGCCCGGAAAGGAAAGGAAAGGAAAGTATCAGCCTATATACTGTCCCACTGCAGGGCAAAAGCCTCCATCATAGAAATCAAGTTATCGCTACTATGATGGGATTAGGCTTAATCACCACGCTTGCCTAATGCGGATTGGTGATCACAAGCCGGAGCTATGTTTGAAATGCTTTTATGCCCGGAAAGTAAGGGCGGCCCACTAGCAGCCAATATTTATTATGCAACTGTTTGAACTTTTTGGCCTTTGACCAGATCAACCAGTTAACACTAACTGCGTCCATGACATTTAGTAAGTTATTGCTAACAGTACTTTCTAATTACAGCATCACAGAAGAACCGGCGCACACTATTACAGGACTAAATGCGTTAAATTGCGATAGCATAACTATCAAGAGATCATTCATGGATAACCATCTATTTAGTAACAGTGAGGCATGTAAGAACTAGTCTTGAAACTACGAATCATATGACAGCTTAAGGACCCAACTTAAGGAAGTTTCCTTCCCTTAAATGTGTTGTATATAAACTTAATGTGGACGCGACAGGTAACTATAACCCATTCGTTACGGAACTATAAGACCTAGATGCGAGAAGCGAAATATCGATCGGAGTGGCGAATTTTGGGAGAGAACTATATAATTCAAGGTCGTTATAAATAAATTAAGACAATCACACATATACATAAGTCCTGGACTCAAATTAAGGTTTTCCCTTGTATTATGGAAGCCAGAAACAATGAAGGTAAGTAAGTAAGTAAACATAAGGTACGACAAACTATGTAAACCAATTAAGAAATGTTTAAATCCTATCCTCAAAATGCATACAATTACAATATGCATAATTATTACACAATGGCATAATTAAAAAAAAACCCTACATTATTGCCAACTATTTTATAAAATGGGTAACGTTGCAAGCGACAGGAAGAATAAGATTTTTAGAATTTACATATTTAATTCGTTACTTCACTGGGTCCCTTACTACACTATTCCTATACACCGTAATTAAACGTTTATTAAGCTGCATTATTGCGTACAAAACGATAAGTATGCGCAGCCCATTATTTCCTGGATAATGAGCAATCAAAATTTTATACATAAAACGCACCTGAGTGGACAAAATTACATTTTGCAAGGTGCGAGACGCCCCGTTGGTCTAGTGGTTTCAGTACTAGGCCGTGATCTTGGAGTCCTGGAATCGATTCCCGGGTCGAACAAAAATATGTTTGAAAATTTTCGAACACATTTGGCAAGGGTGGTGAAGCCTAAACCCATCAAGAAGCGATAACTTGATTTCTTTGATGGATGCGTTTGTCCTGCAGTGGGACAGTAAATATATAGGCTGATACTTTACTTAACTTCAAAAAGCGAGCGTATTCCTTCTTAAAAGGTCGGCAGCGCTTTGCGACTCCTCTGGTGTTGCGGGTGTCCATTGGCGGCGGTAATCACTTACCATCAGGTGATCCGTCTGTTCGTCTGCCCACTATCTCATAAAAAAAAACTGATGAGCGGTGCCAATGGGGAAGAACACGCAAAGCTTTAGAGCGCAAAGCTTTTTGTAATGACAGAATTTATGTCAAATTGTCAAATGAAGGTACAGTCGGTTATGCGCTCCCTGTCGTGATAAAAAGTTAGTTTTTCTCCCCATTATAAACAATTTTTTACGTAAAATTTTTCACTATTTATTTGAAGTCACACGGAACTCCTCTCAGCTTTCACAATTTCGCTAAAGTGGATACCACTGGCAACATCTTGGCGTCCTATTTGCTCCAAATATATTCCAGCGGGGAGGAAAGGTCTTTCCTATGAATTCTAAATCAGTCCTTCTGTGAAAGGGACGTTTTTAAATACGTCCATTAAACTGGCCTTGGAACAAACGGGTCGCGTTCCGGGATCGGCACTCGCATTCTGTTAAGGAGATTACTCAGGTTTTTTGAGAATTGTTTTAGAGGAGGGGTGGACATGAGTGGAAAGGAACGCACATTTTCAAAACTGGAGATCATAGGTTCGAATTTTAAAACATTTTTCTTAAACTTTGACTTTTAATCATGTGGAGTAAACTGACAGATGTCAATGTGTCATCTCCATACAATATCTCTTAATTAGACAGATGCAAAATGTCAAAATGTATAGAAACTTGACATTTGTATCTGTCAGTTTACTCCATATGATTAAAATCAGAGTATAGACGTTTGAGTTTGAGGCTCTGTGAACTGTGAAAACGTGAACTGTCCGGTGCAAAAAGAAGTACAGTCAGCCACACATCAGGTTACGACAACCTGTCAATTTTCCTCAATTGATATTCAACCTAATGTGTATTACAGTAAGATGAGAGTCGATTGAAGAAATTTGACAGTTTTGTATACTTTGATGTGTGGCTGTACGTACGTTAAAACAACCCCGCTTGGCTAGGAACATAGGTATCCATCCAATCACGATGCCTTCTGAAATATAGCTTCATATCCCCGTCACGAGAAAATGAGTATACGAGAAGGGTTGATTAGAGTGCAAAACGAATGTGTGCGGTGAAGAGCTCTGTTCGCGGTATGCTCCGGAAATTGTCAACTATTAGGGCTGTCACAACGACAAAACATCACATGATTCGCTATGGATCAAATTCTTTCATAATTATAATTATTTATTTATTCATAAACATGGGTGTTACGTTGTTATACAAAATATTGTTAAAACAGCCATGATCTATAGTAAAGGTATGATGAACATATTTAGTAGATAGGTATTTTTAATAAGAAATTCTATTTCATAATTATTACATGCACGTTAATAACATTGGTTTACAATTCAATTTTATTGGACAGATACTTTAATTTTGCACATCTTCATGCCATATAATGCCATGTTATTTACGTATGCTGTAAATGTCGTTACATAAGTCACTATCTATACTATTTATGAAGATAAACTATATAGTTTATCAGTATATACTGACAGCGCCATCTATTGGTACCATAGAAATAGTTCCATTGTTCTGAAACGAAGTGATAGAGGGCCACTATTCCTATGTATCTATCCTCTATGAAATAGATCGTTTCATAATATGTGGATAAGTTCTACATAATCTATATAATAAAATTGAATTATATACCAATTTTAAAGCTCCTGATTACTACAACGGCTTACAGCAAATAAACTGTTCTTAAAACCTCATTCATTACAATAATTGGGTTTCAACTTGTCTACGATTTGTTAGCCTCGATTTCATAATTAAACAATAAATTTGCTCGCTTCAGTCCACGGAGTAGTGCTGCCAACGATCCTTTTAAAACTTTGAAGAGCATTTAGATGATGTTTGTAACAATCTTTGTAACAAAAAAACTTCCCGAAGGGACTTAAGTTTCGAATTGTACCAATAGATGGATCTGGATGTCGATTGCATCGCGTAAGTGTGTCGCTATTGTCGACACTCATATAATTTATCGATAATTACCCCAAATATAACGATAATACCCTCACCACGCAGGTCAAACCGCGGGGTACAACTAACTAGTCCTACTACTATTATAAAGGCGAAAGTTTGTATGGATGTATGGATGTTTGTTACTCTTTCACGTAAAAACTACTGAATGGATTTGAATGAAACTTTACCACAATATAGCTTATACATCAGAATAACACATACCTAGGCTACAATTTATAAAAATATATTGTGTGGATTGTCCAAAATATGACGGTAAGTGTCAATAATTAATTCCACGCGTACGAAGTCGCGGGCGGCCGCTAGTTTTAAATATATGTGTATTTTTTTTCGGTATTTCTGATTCAGATATTCAAGTTGTTCTGTCGTTATGAACTGGTAATACGCCATGGGATTGTGAGTCCGTCATTTCTGTCAACCCTATTTTCAATTTGGTGAGAATTTCGCTGAAGCGATTAATTTACTGAAGTGGAGCGAATTGTCCGACTCCGAAGACTTAGGATAACCACTGTAGATGTGACGTGGACTAAGGATTCAGATAGCTGAGCACTGAACTTCATATCTATATTTTAGACTAAGATAATCTTACGCCAATGTGGTCGGCTTTAGGTGAAAAGGGGCACTAATTTTCAAGGCATTTATTAAACGATCGGTGATTATTACTATGAACGAATAAAAATTTATTACTTATTTCGTTGGAGCCGCTGCTTCGGAGTCAGAGCGATCAGATGGCCTGAAATGAACCAGATACTACTACCGGATCAAAGTTCCCCTCTCTTTCATATGCGCTATATGTCACCTTTGTTTGGATGCGACAGGTATATTCTCATTCGTTACGGGACGGGTTCGTTATAAGCCATGTAATCCGCAATAAGTTTTACTTTTAATTGGGGAGGCTTTAATTAAGGCTTATGTTTATATTGAAGGTATATGTTGCCTTAGCAGGCTATGAAGAGGTAAATTTTTTCCCAAATTTTCATTACTCAATAACATATTAAATTATTAGCAAAAATATACATATGACCCAAACCTATTAAGTTGTCCCGTTCCAAGAAGGTCCGGAGTTCCACACATTTCCACGTCGGTTTGATATGGCATCCACTAGCAGCGAGCGCCTTGCGGCATACCTCCACGAATTACGGTTGTGGAATGGAGCTCGGCGCCGAAGTTATCCCCAACGACACCTTTCGCCCCCACCCTTTTTCGAGGCTAGATTGAATTGACTTAGATACGGCTACTGATAAAAATGAAAGACTTTGATGTTTTTCTAAACCGGGTGTTGATTTTTTTTTGTATTTGGCAAGCTTCCCGCTGCAAAGTTTTCACATGACTTAGGGGGCAAGTCGGGCAAAAAATATCGGGCAGGAATTTATTTGCTGGTCACTGTTCTTCTAACCTAACCAATATTTTTTGTTATGCAGAGTTTAGTACCATGTAATATCATCACAGATATTTGGTGAGGCTAAGTCTAAACACTGACCAGCTAAAAAATCTAGAAATTCCTGCCCGAGTTTTTTTTTGCCCGAGTTGCCCCTTAAGCGTTCACATTGAAGTAGTACCTATTTACTTAGTTAAAAATCAAAATAGTTTTTTTCCTTTTTTTTTAATTTATTTCGTCATTTCAGTTGAAGAAAGGGGAAGGGGTAGGAGGAATAAAAACCTTAACTACCTTTGTAGTTGCTCAAAACACCGTATCAGAAGGATAGGTAAGTGAACCGAATGTACCAGCAAGATCCAGTTTTTTCTATGATAAAGAAAAATATTTCAACTTCACCGAGCAGATAAATTGGTAACAATATATTCTGTATCAATTTCAAGATTTACGAGTAGATCACGTTTAGATGAAAGCTCTTATCATAAATGGACGACAAAGGACATTGAGGGTTATAACGTGAACATTATATGACAGTTTGAGGAGTAGGATTGACTTTCATTTGGCTTCACCGAGTCGCATAATTTGTCTATGCTACAGAGAAAAAAAGACTGCGCTAATGCGATCGCACTATCCGGAAAGTTTTAGCACAAACCAGATAACCTCAACTCACTGGTGAACATTAATTTAATTTGGCTGCGACGATATCAGATATAAAGACAGGGCTATAATCTGTAGACAATATAAATTCATGTCTTACAGTTTATTAAGCCGTGTCTAACTTTTTAAGCTAAAAATAAGTTTTCCTCTTAACAAAGATTAACTTATTAGGCATACAACGTATCTCTCCTTAGCTCGCTAAGCCCTAATGCTCAATCCTGGGACGTGACAAAGAATACAGAGATTCCGTGAAACAAGTTATGTACAGTCAGCCACACATCAAGTTACCACAACCTGTCTCCTCAGATATTCAACCTAATGTATATGACAGTAAGATGAAAGTCGATTGAAGAAATGTGACAATTTTGTATACTGTACGTACAAGCGGCGACGTACTAACGAACTCTGAATTTGATCACATTATGCAGATGGGCTGCTTTCCCGCTATTTGCTGAACATTTGTTGCTGGGCCTCGAATTATGTAGTAATGAAATTAATGACCTAAACCAACAGAGGGCTAACTTAATTTAAAAATTAACCTTCTCAAGGCTTTTTTGGATTATGCTAAGGAACAAGTGTTTTAACAAACGGAAATCTTGATAAATATTTTTGAAAGTATACGCATATAACATCTAACAATCACTTCCATTGCATATCATGCCTTGCTAAGGGTATAAAGCTCACCTTAAGTTTCACGGGCCTGTGGTTACAGCTGGCATACCTTCCCTACATTCGACACTGCCATCTGTGGTAGTTGGAGCTATTCGACCAGATCGAGGGGGGAGGGGGAGGTCGTCATGCGAGTTTGCCGGAATTTGGATTCTCACGATTATTATCTTAGCACCAGTTGGAGACAATTAGTTACGAAATTATTGGAACTATTATTTATTTGGTGGGGTATCTACTAGGGAAATATGTAAGGGTTCTTGAATGCTTGCAGTTTTACTTGTAGACCGGAATGTAGTTACCTAAGTATTGCACATAGCATACTTATATTTCTATCATTAGCTCAACGGTGAGGGCAAGCATTTTGAGAAAACCTGCAGGTGATTTCTGAAGCGTGTAACCATGATTCAGTTGGTCTGGTTTCCATATTAAAGGATTGCGAATGTCAGACTGCAGTTCATTATAATTAACACACTCCTCCAATCCTGAATCACGGTCTAAGCGTAATGGCAACCGAGAATTACACGCTAAGATGAGAGAGAGAGAGAGAGAAAGAGAGAGAGAGAGAGAGAGAGAAAGAGAGAGAGAAAGAGAGAGAGAGAGAGATAATAAACAAAAAAAAATCGTAGTTCATTCTCATCCTACAATTTACCTGTACGGTGTCAGTAGCTTTAAGCACTTGCATTAATAGTTATCTAAACAACAGAGGAATTACAAATAAAATATCTAGATTACTTAAACCTAGACACTGAACAAACAAAAGTGTTCAAGAGTAGGTCTTTTAGTCTTATAGCGATGTTTTCCAGACGACCATTGGGTAGAGGAAAGAAATAGCGAAATGTAAAAGGGGCAAGCACCTTTTCAAAAAACATAAATGGCGTGTAATCCATCATTAGTTCTAATTCTTAATAATTGCTCCCGCTTACCAATTACTGTCGCCAGGGCGTACAATTACCCACCCTTTATATGTACTGTCAGCAAACGTGCTTCTAACTGCCCTACCTGTAACTGCCCACCCTCAATTACTGCCCACTGCTGTAAGTATACGCAGCGGTAATACGTTGGCAATAGGGTTGACTATCAAGGAATAAAATTATTTCCCGACTAACGATGTGCCAATGCGACATTAGTGTGTAGTTCTTAAAAGCGGGAGAGCCACGCTTCGGCATGAATGGGCCGGCTCGACCGGAGTGATACCCACTGCCTCACAGAAAACCGGCGTGAAGCAGCCCCTGTGCTGTGTTTCGCCGAGTGAGTGAGGGTACCGGAGGCCCACCCGGGGAGGAAGGGGATAAAAGGTTAGTAGCGCACTTGTAACTCCACTGGTGTTGCAAGTGTCCATGAGCGGCGGCAATTGCTTACCATCAGGTGATCCGCCTGCTCGTCTGCCACCTATCACATAAAAAAAAAAGCGGAGGAGTAAGTAACAACTTACTTACTCCTCAACCTTACCTTACTCAACGGGTCAACACCCAAGTGTCAACTTAGGATACGATTTTTTTTAAATTTCTTCGTTTCGGGCCAAGGAGACGGCTATTGTTAGGTAGTAGTTGTCATAGTGCAGAGAATTCATTGTAACACAAACGTAAAGTGGACTCCATTTTTTGCACTAAGACTCTCTTTCGGTCCATTGTACGTGATGCTGCAGACTCTACTGGTGCCTGCAGCATAGACACGTCCTGTGTCTTTGTGCGACTACAATCCCTTACTGTCAGGTGATCCCTCTACTCGTCTTCTACCTATCTTATAAAAAAATCATCTAAATTCATTATACTAGTACCTTTATCCCAACCAAGCCGGTCGTAATCAGCTTATAGCTAGCTTATTGAGCAGTTACCGTTGACCTCACAATTAGGCTTTCCATTGACATTCGTAACAACATACCTCTATCAACATCTCAAATTAACATTAATTTATTCCTATGGCAGCCCTGTTTAAGCCACCGCCGTTACGTGACCCCGATGTCGTTTGACCGGAGAAAGCAAAATTTTCGCCACAAATACGGCCGATGGCCGATGCCAGCTTTGTGACGACAAAGGCAGGTTTGACTTATTAGGACGTATGACCCTCCTTTTGGGTTTGCGTATGCGTATATGGGTGGCGCGAATCGATGGTTTTTTTATGAACTAGAGGCGACAAGCGATTCCTAGGTCGAGCATAAGGGAATCGATTATTTTGAAAGAGGCGCTAGTCACACGTTTTGGTCAAACTGAGTTATAAATTGTAAGGCGGGGATCGTGGATATGTATTGAAACAATGAATGCTGTAAAGATACTAGGTTTATTGTACTAAACACATGATTATATAGGTTGATATACAAAGGTACTTATACACTACAAAATGTAGTTGTCTGTCTATGGCTTCCACATATTATAACTGAAAACGGCGTTAGTCCACTGTCTCGTCTATGAGATATGACAACTTCTACATTAAGTAGACAGTTTTTTGTTGCTACTAAAAAGTTTTAACAGTTAGCAAAATAAATAATTCAATTATGTTCCAAAATTTTCAAATATAGCTCGAGTTTGTGATCAACAATCAAACAAATGATTATTATTTTTTATTTTTTACTAGAGGCGACATACAAGCTATGTCACCTGTTAGTACGTAATCAACGCCGACCATGAAAATCTTGCGAGATCAAAGTTTTAGTAGTTTTTAGGATTCCGTAGCCAAATGGCAAAAACCAGAACCATTAAAAATTCGTCATATCCGTCTGTCTGTCCATCCGTCCGTCCTAACTTGTCAAATAACACCCCATACGTGGATGTATAAGGCGAGTACGTCTGAGTCACTGCATTATCAGCTTCCAAGAAGCTAATTGTTTAAATGTTACCCACCCAAGCTTCTCACTAAGTAAGCATAAACTTCCGCCTTCGGATTTGTCTGTAAGGAATTCGTAAGGCTTAGCACATCGCTTGAAAATTGTTTGACATTTTAGCTGAGTTTGAGATCATGTATTTCGCGAATGAGATGTTATATTTATACCCATGCTTCGTTTAGTTCGACAAACGTCGTGTAAAATATACTTTACCCGACTTTTTAGACGCTATTTAGAGCTCTATGAAACCAGGGAAATGAAATTCCACGGCTTCCGCGTGTAAAGTGCTTGCATTTAAAATAAAATACAGCTCGGCAAGAGCCTCTCGCCAGCTCACTGTCGCTTAAAATACAACATTTTAAAATATGTGTCCGCGAAAAGGATGGTCTGGGCATAGAAAGTTGTGGCAAATGTTGTGAAAATGGGTATGTTGAAAATCGTGTAACTTATTGGTTTGAGAAGAAGCTATTAAAACAGAACTTGCGGTTGATACAATTCTCTCTTACATTACATTTTTAATAGTAAAATAATAGCGAATCTTTTGGCATTTTTAAGTCAAAATTGAAGAAATACGACACTGATAAAATATTCTAGAGAAAGTGTGTTATGTCAGACATCATAACTTACTTCAATTAATATAATTATTTTTAAGCTCATTGTAAGTGAACTTATTTTCTTTTATGAGATAACTAGTGGCCCGTTAAAGGATGGCGCTGTGTCCAATTTGTGTGGTGTTTCGTGTTTTCGGTTTACCTATAAGCCTTGTCGTTGTCTATAAAAGTTATCTCTTTATAAATAGTATAGATATAGAAGATAAAAAACTTTAAACCGATAAGATAAGAAATCATGATTTATTTACCAAAAATACTTTAATCGCAATTTACGCATTAGTGTCGAAACAATGAATAATTACGTAAAGACTCAGTAGCATTACGTATTAAAATGACGTCAAATAGTTTATCGCTTATTTTAATGAGCGCATTATTCTTAACTCAACCAATTAGTGTAATTATCGTCGGAATCAATTGTAATAAACATTCTTCCAAGCGGAAATAAAAATTAATGAAAGCAAAACATGCCTGGTATTGTTCGTTAGCTTAGAATGTTAGGTATGTGTGAATAGCTTGGTTGAGATAAAATAATTAAACTTTGCAAATTAGGAGAAATAGCTGTTGCTCAGAGTTCTGGAGAATATTATTATTATTTTTAATTTATAAGGTTCTAGTCACCGGTTTTCAATACGTTTAGTGTCAATAGATGGCGCTAGATGTTGTTTACACCGTGCAAGTGTTACGCCTACTTTAAGCCTTGTCGTTACAAAAATGTTATAACATCATGAACTCCTCGTAGGTACCTACTATAAAAAATATGGAACAAAATAATAAATAATAAAATTTTCTATAATATAACATACGAGTATATTTCATGCACTTATTTTACTCTGATCTTTTATGGACATACACAAAGATATGTCTGTCTGTCTACAATATTTATAGTGAACTAGCGGCCGCCCGCGACTTCGTTCGCGTGGAAAAGTAACTTTTTACCCCCCTTTTAACCCCCTTACAACCCCCTTTTCGCGATAAAAAGTAGCCTATGTTCTTTCTCAGGGTCTAGATCATCTGTATACCAAATTTCATTTAAATCCGTTCAGTAGTTTTGGCGTGAAAGAGTAACAGACAGACAGACAGACAGACAGACAGACAGACAGACAGAGTTACTTTCACATTTATAATATTAGTTAGGATTAGGATTAGGATGAGCGGTTTCGAGAACTTTCCTTTAAAGGCGTGCATCCAACAAAATTGTGCATGGTAATGACTGTATGCATTTTCTACACTCTACTTATTCTTTAATGAACACTGTTTATTTTCTGCACCATCATATTCATCAATCTATTCCCACGTTTAACACACTGCAGTTTCATTCAAGTTATCAGCAGATTTTGTCATCAGTACATCAGTATTGTCATCACTAAACAAGAAAAGATATAGTCAAGCATAGTCTCAGAACAACAGTCTTTTATTTGTTTTTCCACGCCGACTTCCTTCCGAGGACGTAAAAACTTAATGGGCAATCAAATGCTAGTATGTACCTACAGTTTCCATTGTGCGTAGGTATAAGGTATGTAGTCGCATAATTCTAGTATTGTAGTGTAGTGTACTGGCGTCAAATTTTGCGACTCTTTCAGCCATTTGACAAACCTCGAATATTACTTGAGTTGTCAAGTCATTTCAGAGAGTCCTCTTATTCTAATCACAGCCTATTCGAGTTACCTGTGTATTCACGATTATATTGGTTTTAAAATGACGATAGTATTTATCAGCTTCACTGTACATTATCTGAGTGCTGAGAGAAACCGTTGGGAGGAACAACTCGTTTCGGACAGTTTTTGAAACAAATAACTATGATGCAATTGGTTTGGATTCCCTGTTTAAGGGTTGCGAAGCTCAAACAGCAAGCAATGATGAAGTCGCTTCATGGAAGCAATCTATTAAGCGACGTCCCTGGAGAGACATGAACACTTGTGTTTGTTCAGTGTCTGGGTGGTATGTATTTAAGTTTTATATTTGTGTTTCCTCTGTTGTTTGTTATTTGTAACGCAAGTGCTTAAGATACTTAGTACGGAGTCAAGTTAATGTATGAGATGTGTGCGAACTTATAGACTGATTGCTGATTACTCCGAACCGGGATGGGTTCTTATTAGGCTACTCACAGATTCACAGATTTCTCAATTAAATTCGATGAATACTCAAGCATTCAATCAAGTCTGAGGCTGACACAAACCTTAATGAACTAGAGGCTACAATTATTTACAATATCACTGGAGTCGCTTTGAGTCACATCACTTGGACTGTCACATATTCCAGTAGTAAATATTATCAAACGACTTTGTCGTAAATGCTTGGTTTACATTCGTATAACAATGTGAGGATTGTGTTGTATGTTATTGCGAATGCGTTATTTTGTAACTTCTTGCGCCTGAGTAATATTGTTAAGTTTAGGAGTGCAAAATCGTTTGTCGACTCTGTTGATGCGTCACGTTTATTAGTACACCCTGTATCGCTGAACTGTACCTACATTCCTTTTACGAGGTTGTCTGGAAGAGATCCGTTTTTAAGATCTTTATTTTCATAACTATATGAATATCCTTTTCCTTTTATTCGAAAACATAATTTTATTATTCAAATAAGCGAAATGGTTTTTTACTTATACGTAAAAAATAAACTAAAAGGATGAAACAATACCAAATATGTTTATCTACAAAAATATTTTTTGGTTATCTGCCTAAACTGTAGCTACCTAATAAAGGTAATGATAGGGTTCATTTAATGTAAACTATTTCTTGGATATGTATGTGTTTAATATTAATTTTGTGATTTGTGAAAAATAGCATTCGGCTTATAAAAGATTCAAAGTCAATGAACTTCTTAGTAAAATATTTAGCTTCAAAGATTTAAGTTCTCGAGAACGAATGAAAGCTAAATAAAACGTAGCGTCGAAATACGAGTATAGCACCTACAAGCACCACTTCTCAGAAAAGATTTGTACAAACGATTTTTCCAAATGAGTTCCCAAAGACAATCCGAGATTATCCCGCAAAGGGCAACCTTTTATTTTCATCCCCACCAATCGCTCCACCTAAACTAAACGAAGTACTTACGTTTTAGCCTTATTTTGATACTATTCTTCGGGCTCCAAGACAACAATCCTTGTATGTCAACAATGCCACGAACGTTCATTTACTAACACAAACACACAATTTAACCACACACACTTGCACTATGTTTGTCATTATTACACTGTAATAGATTTAGTTCGGAAATTAATGTCAATATAAGGATTCTAATTGATAAACGTGGTAGTATTGATACGGGCAACAATATAATACAAAGAACGGCGAGCATGCGCCCGCGCAGCTGTCACTTGCTTCCGCTAGCGGCCGCCAGCCGGCGCGGCCGTAGCAACAGAGACAGATGTATCTATCAGAATGCGTGCGAAAGAGATAGAGTCTGCGTAGCCTTAAAAGCTCAAAAGGCTCTATATTGGCACGGATTCCTAATAACATGCATTTTTATGTGGGCGTCGCCTCTTGCTTCGTCTTATTGTGAATGAGCGTAATGGTTTCTTGGTTTGAATGAAACAAGTTGCTGGGAAACAATTTGAGTATTTTAGAGCTGATAACAATGTGTAATTTGGATGGCACCGGGCTATACAACTACATTATCGAGTGAATTTGAGTATAAATATATCTATCATTAAGTGCATTATCGTTGTAAGGCCCAGACAGCAGACACAATGGTAAATCAATTGTTTTATGCCTTTTAAAAGGCTTTTGGTTCTTACGTTATATATTTTTAATATAAACTGTTTTAATTTATTGCCACGTATTGATCTTGTATTCACATGTGTTCAGTTTATATTCATCAAATTAGGAGTGTTAATATTTGACACTTGCATAATAATTGTGGGAGAGCCATGCTTCGGCATGAATGGGCCGGCTCGACCGGAGTGATACCCCTGTCTCACAGAAAACCGGCGTGAAGCAGCTCCTGTGCTGTGTTTCGCCGAGTGAGTGAGGGTACCGGAGGCCCATCGGGGGGGAAGGGGATAAAAGGTTAGTAGTGCACTTGTTGCATGTGTTCATGGGCGGCGGCATTTGCTTACCATCAGGTGATCCGCCTGGTCGTTTGCTACCAATCACATAAAAAAAATAAAGCGCCGTGTAGGTGAAAACGCACAACTGTAAATCAACAAACAGAAATAGACATTTTCACATGAATGAATGAATGAATATGCTTTTTATTGCACACAAAACAGAGGTATAAAACTTAAAAACTAGTTAGAATATAGTTAGAATGATGATATCGTAACTACAATCCATATTCGATTTGTGTATGAAATTACAGTTTCATTATAATTGGGTTATCTATCTGGCTTGTTTAGGTTACAGTAATTGAAGTTTGTTTATTATTACTACAGTATACCTACCCAGTAGCAAGACGAGGAACGTTTTGACAAGCCGCTCAAGTGGGCTTATAGATGAAAACTTTAGTTTCCAAAACATTGAGGACTAGAGCAATATTTATTGTTTGAGGTCTACCTGCCTTTCAACGTATTTTTTATGTGATAGGTAGCAGGCGAGCAGGTGGATCACTTGATGGTAAGCAATTGCCGCCGCGAATGGACACTTGCAACACCAGTGGAGTTACAAGTGCGCTGCCAACTTTTTATCCCCTTCCCCCCCCGAGTGGGCCTCCGGTACTCAAGTGTCTTTGCTAGTAGGGTGATGCCCCGTGAGAAGGAGATATCCTTTTGATTGTTAGCTCCCTAATCACAGCCGTGATAAACCCCCCAGAAGGTGAACAGACGATCTGGTTCATATCGTGACGTGCTTTAAGTAGTGGTGCTACACGACCGGTTAATTTGCAAGGCCTATGTCAATCAGTGAGCGACTCTAGACTTCAGTGTTGATGAATATCAAACAGGAATTAAAGCAGGTACACCATATACATTTACAATTTTCAATGGGACATAACATGGAGCATGATAATACCACCCAAGTTTGATTTCCCAAAAACTGAAACTAAATGGAACTGAAGGTCATGGAATTAAAATTCGGTGGTATTAACATCTCCATATCATTTCTAATCGAAAATTGTTAGTACCTATAGTCTATCTCCCGTTCCTTGATGATGAACTCCTCGTTTATGGATCTATATTGTGGAACAATGTAGAAGCACTTCCTTAAACCTAATTATAATGAGATATTGATCCATTACTAGCAGGATTGCTAGCGCTGCAGATGGCTGCCAGTGGAGTTATGATTGTGCAACTATTGCAATAAGGTTGAAGTTTGCGCAACTGCAGGACGTTGTCCTACTGTCTCTAACTGTGGGTATTTATTGGGAAAATGGGTAACTAAAGGTGTGTTCACCTTTGCCTTAGTAACAGCGAATTTGTTATTGTTGTTGACGACCCGTTTATCGCAGTGGTTTAAGTAGGAACCGGTTGATGAAACGCTGAGGTCGCGGATTCGCCTATCACCAATACAAAATTATTGTTGATAAAACTGATATTTCTATTGGATCTGAGTATGCTGTGTTTGGTACCTTCATTATTCCTGGTGTCTAATAAGTACAAGGGAAAACTTTAGTTTTGGACTAGGACAATATATGTGATGTTGTCTCATTTGTTTTACAAATCCCGTTGTAATTAAGTAGGTTTCTAGAATGGAATTAACTATGTGACATTGCTAACGCACTACCCACGGGCATAGTGTAGGCCGAGTAGGTACATTGCTAAAGCGGAATGCATACTCTAGAATTTGGTGCAGTTACTGTATTGGTGTGGTAATGGGATAAAATACGAAACAAAACATACAGTTACGTTGAAATAAAAATTTATCACTGTTTATAACGTGTCATGCTCTATATTCAAGCTCGTAGTAATCCGAAAAGGCGAAATACCTGCATGATGTTATCGACATCCAGCGCCATCTATTGGTTTAGTGTGGGACAAATATCCCGAAACGAAATGAGCGGCGGGTCTCTAGTGGAACGATAAAGTTTTACTTAGTTTAAAAGTTACTTAGATTTTACGCGTCTTATTCGGAGAATAATATCTATCACCTACTTAAAGCATGTAAATTCCCAAACATGTTAATTCCTCTTTATCATTTCGATCTCGAGCCATCTGTCGATCACATTAAATATTAAAATATGGGGAGGGGTCGCTCAAGCGTGACATCAATGTGACATGCGAGGGTGACGTGCGGGGGTGGCAAGACATTAATAATTGTGCCTATACATGCTTACCTACTTGTTAAGTCGGGAAAAAGGAAACAATATTTCTTTACCTTACCTTTGAGTAGCGTGGCGTGTATACATTTTTATTACATAAGTACATGTTTAGATTGTTGTCTTTATTGTACAACTTGTCGTTTTTGCTTTGATGTTTATATTTGCAGAAACGTTTACGTATTTAAGACGATCTATCTAAGTAGGTAATTGAACAATTGCAGTTGCTCATAAAATGTTTAATATCGTATTAAACAATTTTCATAATGGAAGAGAAATATTTAGTGGACAAAATAATTTGGATACACGAAATAATTGATTTCCTAACGATAACTTTAGACACAAGGCTAAGTTTGACATTAGCTTGCCTTGATAATGGGCATTCATTATAGTTGATTAGGAACCATCTTATGATGGAGGTTGCAGGGGGACAGTAAATAGGCTAATACTTCACGCCCATTTAATGTAGGTACCGAACGCCGGACCGGGAGAAAGGGAAAGGGCGTCAAAAGGTTGGCAGCGCACTTGTAACTCCATTGGTGTTGCTGGTATCTATGGGCGGTGGCAATCGCTTACCACCAGGTGTGCCTGATCTTTTGCAACCTATCTCATTAAAGAAAATAGTTCTCATAGAAGATAGTACATTTTTTTGTATGAACCATGTCAGAAATCAGATGGCTTATAATGAAACCGTCCCGTCTTCAATGAGAATATACCTGTCGCATTGAAACAAAGGCGCACACGACGCGTGTAAAAGGGAGGGAAACTCAGATTTGGTCTTAACGCTCACTTCAAATTAGGCAATCAGGACAGGCCCTCTTCGTCATCGATATGAATGCGCCCTTTCAAGTTACGAGAGCGAATGGCCATTGCCCATGATCTAACTGTACGCACAAACTGGTTGCGAGCGGCGAGTCGCAAGCGCCGACCCGTACTATGTCACGCTATCATCGAGTTCACATATTTGCAACATTCCGTAGTAAAGTTATGCTTGGAGTTTCTTTGAAGGGAAGCCGAAATTAAGTTATTTGATTAAAAAAATGGACAGTGTATAGAATCAGCATGCTTAAGTGGCAAGGCTTGGCTATCCATACTCGTACTATTCTATAGAGGTTAAATTCTATTGACATCGACTAAATACTTAATATACTATTGAATTTAACTAGCGCGATGCAATCGATACCCAGCGCCATCTATTGGTTCAGAGTAGAACGAATGTCCCAAAAAGGAAGTGAGGGCGGGTCACTAAATCTTACTTATTCGTCATGTCTGTCCGTGCACATGTCACAGTCACAGCCACCTTTATCCAAAAGTTTAAAAGCTCTTACTGTTGAAACTTGGTTAATAGATTTATTCTGTGAACCGCATTAAGATTCCCACTTAAAAATTTAACTTTTTGCTAATAAGTATAATTGTACATTTTCGTATATGAAATTTTCTCTCCGATACTAGTGGTACGTATAAAAAAGTGAGTGGCTGAGACATACGGACGGGTAGATAGACGTGACGAATGTTATAAAAGTTCCGTTGATTGCCATTTGGCTACGGAACCCTAAAAAGACTTCGAACACTTTTTGTTATTAGTAAGTTATACCTTATAGTTTAAGCCTTAAAGATAATTTTCAACGATCCCGTTCCAATACTAGTGGTACGGAATATTCGTACAGGCCTCATTACCACATCAAAAGCGTTGACGGTCGAGCGCGGGTGGCTCTCCCGGCAATGGAGGAATTCGCACGATTTCCGTTGCCACCTTTCATTTATGTTTTATAGGTCATTTTCAAACATTTTCGCGTGTTGGAACAAAAATGATAAATGTTGACTTACCTACTTACTTGTCTATAACGCTGGCTTGTCGACCGAAATGGATAGATAAGTACCTAGATAGATAGATATCCTTTAGTGCACAGAAACAGAAAACATGTGTGATTCAACAACAATGGACAGCTTAGTATAATAAGGCGGTCTTATCGCTTGTAGCAATTTCTTCCAGACAATATTTGGGTTTAAGGTGTCTATAAAAAATAGATTGAGACAACATCATAATTTTTAGTTACCTACATTGTCCCGGTCCCAATATAGGAAACAACAACGAAGGTTGTCTGGACACAACAACAAAGGTTTTCCCTTGTGCTATGGAAATCAGAAACAACGAAGGACCACAAACACCCAGACCCAACACAAATATCTGTTTCATCAACAAACATTCGTGTTGTTGAGGGAATCGAACCCGCTTATTATGCTATTTAAAGAAAATGATATAAAAAATATTTGCAAAGTTTTGGACAAAGGAATGAACCAAATGCATAGAGCGTGGAAAATGGAGTGACACACGACAGCCGAGCTAATGCACTATCGTCATAGTTGCACTTTTAGCCGAACATGCATCAGCCTTATGAATAACGTAGGTGTGCGACAAGAAAATACTCTTACTTTTAATAAAAATGTCAATAAAGTTGCGTTTATTTTTGTCTTATGCAATCTATATGTACATACTTAATTCAACTTTCAATACTTGTATTGAAAATGCTTTCTCTGGTCTTTATAACAAGTTATAAAGATCAGAGAAAGCATTTTTCTTTCGGATATTAAGATAAAAACTTTATGTTCGTTCGACTAAATTGTAATAAAATATGCTACAATTGCTTGTTTTCTTATTCTCCACATCTCACACAAGTTGATTTTTTCATCAAAATTTCAATTTTTGACCTCGGCAGATATCTTCTATACTATTTATAAAGAGATAACTTCTATAGACAACGACAAGGCTTATAGGTAAACCGAAAACACGAAACGCTTGCGCGATGTAATTGGACACAGCGCCATTTGGTTAATTTCTGAATTACGGTCCCGAAGCGAAGTGAGGGCGGGCCACTAGTCTAACATAAAATAGTAACTATAGCTTTCGTGATTTCATCATTATAAAATGCATACTATTTGCTAGCATATCATAAACTATAACAAAATTTGCATCATAAACCTCAGTTATTAAGCAACAACAAATAATTACAGAGAACTTGAAGCTCGCTACACTAGTCTTTGATTATGCCTTTAATTGGATTAGCACCCACACTACACAGTGGATCATATACATACAAACGTCATAATATTTGCCGAGGGTACCTGAATTAATTGAATGGCTCAATTAAAACCACTTTTAGCAACTCTGTGCGAGAAGATAGAAGAACGAAAATAGGTTAAAACCGATGAAATTTATAATGGACTGTAAAGTTAAAACCTAATGTAACCTAATCAAATTGTTACTAATATGGGGGGTTAAAGCACAAAATAATTACACACAGAAGGTAGACTCAGCCTGATTTTGAATTTAGAAGAGTTCGTTGACATATGCTAGGGTTGTTGCCCGGCATGAGTAGGTACTTAAGCGCGCGGCCTCTACCACACCTCGACAGTTTGACAATATTATGTCATAGGCTAGGATTAATGTGGTCGAAAAGGCGTATTTCCCCGTTAGTGCGCATGCGTGAGTACATGACACATTTTTAGCTTTAAGTGGGCAGCTTACTTTCAGTGTGTAATTATTTTGTGGTTAAAGGTTGGCGCACTTGTGACTCTACTGGTGTTGCAGATGTCTATGGACGTCGGCAATTGCTTATCATCAGGTGATCCGTCTGCTCAGATTAGAGGAAAACTCGCCTGAAAAATCGCTCGAGAATTTCAAGATTTTTTTCTTAGTCACTGCTCTAACCTAACTTCACTTTTTTTATGTGATAGGTAGCAGACGACTTCAATATTTATGAGTTTTTTTCGGGCGAGTTTTCCATTAATTCGTGTAAAATTTAAGACATTTTTTTAGTATTTTTTTTATTCAATTCAGTTTATTTTTAAAATTATTATGTAGGTATATTGGTTATGTTTGATTGAGGATATATTTTAAATGAAGTATAATGAAGAAATTTAGGTAGGTTTATATAGCCTTTCATACTTGCGTTAGAATCGCTCTCTATTACTTTTAATTTTTTGACATTAAAAGAGCAATTCCACGTTCATTAATTTACGTTACTCTTTACTTACGGTACTTAACTTAATAGCCTCAAAGCTTCGGCAAACCTTAAGAATTGAGAGCACTGGACCCGACATAATGAGATCGTTAAATTCTATTGACGATACCCACCAAATATTATATAGCCTTTTACATAACTAGCTTATCGGAGACGGGCTGGGTGGTCTACGTATACAGGGGGGTTAAAAGGTTAGCACCGTACTTGTGACACCACTGGTATTGCAGGATTCCATGGGCGGCGGTAATCGCTTACATAATATCATAAAAAAGCATGTCGAGTTGTTTATTAACATTTAATGTAATTTTAAAGGAAAATTGGGTTGATAATGAAAAAAAAATATTACGAAATAAACCTGTATGAAAATCTAAATGTAGCCCTTTTAGTCCCGTTTTTGGTCACCTCGTTTATCGATATGATGAGCCGCTGGGACCCCTTTATCGACCGCTGAGAATTCCCGAGCCCCCCGTCCCGTTTTGAGCATTAAAAAAAAAGTGGTCAGGTTTATGCCGGACCCTAAAAAACCAGCTGCCTTGCAACCATCTTTGATAACCACTCTGGTTAAAGACCGTACCGAATAAATACCTGTACTGTGACCATGAGCGCTGATACATCCCAAGAATCTGGGAAAAAAATCTTTTCCATGCATAACAAAGGATTCGTGACAAGGAAAACCAATTTTGCGAGAGTGAATCCGGTGAAATTATTGCCTAGCTGTCCTGTTAATGATTGCCGGCAAATAATTTACTCGGCAGACAAAACCTAATTGCACAGTCACGGCCAGGGTAAATATACTCGAATTGTGCGTGAGTGTAGATACAGGCTGTTTTCGAAAATCGTTATTTTTTGCCTTAAGTACATTTCGCATTGGGAAAAACTTCAATAGTATTTGTAAGTTACAGGAGTGAAGAATCCGAGGCTCTCAGATTCCTTAATCTGTTAAATAAAACAGACACAGAAGGCAGGCTCTAGCTAACATTTACTATCGAAGAGTTCGCTAACCTACACGCTTGACGGTATTATTTATCGTGTCTCTCCTGCACAAATCTCATGACAAACCTCGCCAACTGTATGATCAACGCATTTATTATATGCATGAATTAATACAAATAAAAATAAATTCACACAACATCTTATGCATTGATCTGACTCCGTACTAAGTAGCTTAAGCACTGGCGTTACAGATATTAGACAACGGAGGAATCACAAATATAGTACTTAAAAACATAATGTAACACCCAAACACTTACAAACACAAGTGTTCATCACACGAATGTTTGTCCAGGGTGTGTGTGATCTCGCCGTTTTTGAGAGATACACGTGCGGGAAAGCCTACTGGTCGAGTCATCCTTCTGTGTAATTATTTTGTGACTCTATAAAGAGGGATAGAGAGAATGAAAACTCATTTCTGAGACAATTAGTGAAACAAAGCAAGAAATTTTGCGGGCGCACCCTGTATAATATTCAGACAGCTAAGAAACACGCAATCCCAATTGCGAAAATAATTGAGTAGGTTTATATGAGAACTACCAATTATTTTTTTTTAGTCATGGTTTTTTTTATGAGATAAGGGGCAGACGAACAGACGGATCACCTGATGGTAAGTGATTACCGCCGCCCATGGACACTCGCAACACCAGAGGAGTCGCAAATGCGCTGCCGACCTTTTAAGAAGGAATACGCTCGCTTTTTGAAGGTTTGTAGGTCGTATCGGTTCGGAAATACCGCTGGTGACAGTTCATTCCATAGTTTTGTAGTTCGAGGCAGAAAGTTTCTTAAGAAGATTACACTAAGAGATAAAATATAATGCGAGTGGGCTCTCATTGGTGGTATCCATTTCATACAGGTGTTTCGTCCAGTGAGTGAGGGCACCGAAGGCCCCATCCGGGGGAAAGGGGGTATTCAATGTTGGCAGCGCACGCATTATTATTCGGTACAGGCAGGCACGCAGAATAATTCCACTCGCTCAATTAAAGGCGAACAATTTGTTTACATTCATTATGGGTACAAACGGATTTAGTAAATTAACCGAATGTGTTTGAATAGACTTGAATGTTCAGTCGCTTGGCTAATGAGCAAGCCCTGATGTAGTACAAGAGGTGATCAGAAAAATTTGCATCATCAAAATTTTAAAATGTATCTGAACTTAAAAAGTAAAATATCAACCTATAAACTATGCCACTGCAGGGCAAAGGCTTCCATCATAGAAAACCAGTCATCGCTACTATGATGGGATTAGGCTTAATCACCACGTTTGCCTAATGCGGATTGGTGATCACAAACTCGAGCTATGTTCGAAAAATTTGAAACATACTTTTGCTCGACCCAGGTATCGAGTCCCCAAGATCATAGCCCGGAACTTAAACCACTAGACCAGGGTGTTGGAAACTGATTTGAACTAAATATATCCAACTTTTATGTATTTTTGGAGCCAAATAACATTGTAAGTACCAAGTCAATATAATGCTTTAGGTGACCTAACTAAAAGCGATACGGTAAAATCGTACACCCACTAAACCACGGACACCGTTTGGTTTATTGGATAACGATTTCAGCCCCAACTGCATTATTTTCATCAGCTACCTCAGTGCAAATTCAGACGAATGTATTAAACTCTTTAATTAGACTCCATTGTCGTGTGCACGAGACAAGTAGACATATTCTCGTGCACTCGACATTGAAGTCGAATTAGAATTTTGTATGGACGAATGTATGAAATCTCTAAATTCGACTTCAATGTCGAGTGTACGAGAATTGATATCTACAGACCCCCAGAAGTATTTTTTTTTATGTGATAGGTAGCAGGCGAGCAGGCGGATCACCTGATGGTAAGCAATTGCCGCCGCCCATGGACACTTGCAACACCAGTGGAGTTACAAGTGCGCTGCCAACCTTTTATCCCCTTCCCTCCCGAGTGGGCCTCCGGTACCCTCACTCACTCGGCGAAACACAGCACAGGGGCTGCTTCACGCCGGTTTTCTGTGAGGCAGTGGTATCACTCCGGTCGAGCCGGCCCATTCATGCCGAAGCGTGGCTCTCCCACAATTGTCTTTTCGTGTACGAATAACAGACAAGAACTTTATATAAACGGGACTAAACGCGACGAAAATTAATAAGTACATTCTAGCACTTACTGCTTGACGTTTCGACTGCGTTACAACAGCCGTGGTCACAAGCGAACTCACTAACTTTATATAAAGTATTTGTATAATGCAACGCGAAAGTTTAAAAACATAACAGACAAGAAATTAACCGTTAACGCCCTGTGCTATATTTCCTTTGCAAGTTACAGAGCGTATCTTGTTTGCAATTAGTAGATACGCAAGCGTTATGTCGACGCTACTGGTGGAGTCAATGTCTAGTATCCATAATGCATTCATTTGGACTTAACCACGGGCCATCATACGTGCTTGACATTTAGCCGACTATGTGTCAATAAGGCAGATCAGATAGCTTAGCTCTTCATTGAAGCCACTGCGCGCTGGTTTTCATTTGACCTTGAGTGCGAGATATAATGCGAATGTATTCGACCAAACATGGAACCATACCCAGAAAAACCAAACATAACAGACCAATACTATAAAAAAACCATTATAGAAGAGATTACAGTCTGATATTCCTTTTCTTGTTCTCCTATTGGTCTATGCGTTCCATGAAGTCGACTCGATATAGAAGGCGAAAATCGAGAATTGGCCTTCAGGAGAGCCTCGGTGGCGTAGCGGGTAGAGGGTAACCTTTTAAAGCGACGGCTACTCTTGGGGTCCCGGGTTCAAGCCCCGGGTCGGGGCGCTCTTAAATAATACATTAAGGGCCTCGTTCACCTCCTCCGACCTCCGAATAAAGTGTCAAGTAATTTACTTGTCAATTATAGTGGGTTCGGAGAAAATTGGCGGGAAAAAAAAAATATTTAAATTAAACTAGGCCGCGGATCAGGGGCCAATTTTCTCCGAACCCACTATAATTGACAAGTAAATTACTTGATACCTTACTCAGGAGTGGTGAATGAGGCCCTAATTCGATTTATTATTCCTTGTTTTAATTCGCTGTATTATTCCCCTACCCCTAGGTTGTCCTTAAGAGATCGCTATTTGTGATAAAATCACCGCGATTGTATTTATATATGACCATAGCATTAAGTTGTATGTAATCTTTTGTGCCATATAGGGTATCTAGATTATTTAAATAAAATTAACAAAATTAATTGAGACAACATTATCATACAATGTCCTTGACCCAAACTAAAGTTTTGCCTTGTACCACAAAATTTCAGTAAATAAGATAACCAATACAAAATGTTTTAAACACTTGAAGTTCAAAGCATATTGTGTATAAAAATATTTACTGTTTTTACAAGCAAAATCGAAAGATTATTAACATAGATAAAGAGGGGAAATCTTGAAATTCAAAGTACCTTTTTTCAGCCAGTAAATATTCATCCCACCAGATCTCACTTAGTCGGTCGGCAAAGACGGCATTACCGGTGATACAGTAAAAGTAATGGCAGTAAGAGTAATGAAAACCTTTAAAAAAAAGTGCTAACTAGAAAAGAAAAAAGTGAGTTAAATATACCCAATTATATTATTATGATATTAGATATTTATATACCAATTCATTTAGTGCATCATTATTTAAAAAGAAACGGCAAACTAACTATATACCTAAGTGATAGAGAGCATACGATAAGTGATAAGTGATAAGTGCTCCTACAGTGAACTCTTATAAAAATAGACTGGACAGTTTAACTTACAAACAGACTACACAAGTGCAGTGATATACACGCATCAGCATTTTTGCTGCTAGTGTATTAATAAATAATAATAATTAGAAAATAGTCATTGTAAGATATACTGGGATAGAACAATATTAACAGATCGTACAGCCCATTTTAACAGACCTGACATTACAGTCCACGATAAACTAAAAATACAGTATATTTCATTGATGTAGCCATCCCAAACACCCACAATATACAGAGTACTATAAATGGAAAACTAACCAATATACAGATCTAGCAATACAAAATAAAATACAGTGGAAGTAGATGCAGTGCAAATAATACCTATAGTCTTATCATCAACCGGAGTCGTACCCAAAACCCTTCAAAAAAGCCTAGACACTTTGGATATCCACCACAACATATTAAATCTCATCCAGAAGGTCGCTATAATTAAACACATGTCGTATCACCCGTAAATTTCTATCCACTTCACGAATTACTACGAGTTAAATTAATATTATTACCATGTATGACTTATATATCTATATTACATTATTTATCTAATTGCAAATCCATATTATCATCAGTTCACGCTTGGCAAAATGCCCGCGTGAAACTGGAAACCCTCAGAAATGAGAGACAAAAAAACTTCAAATAAATAATAATAATAACAAGCCCCCCAAAGTCCATCCTTACGTCCGTGCTTGACCATCTGAGCCACGTGGGGGGCGGACGCTCGCAAATGTAAATTTTACTGAGCGAGTGACCAACAGGGCCATGGCATACCCATGATGATGGAGTTGAGAAATAGAAAGTTACGTATATTGCCGCTTCCCGGGGGCGATTGCCGGGGCGCGCCTGGAGCCGATGCTGGGCGCCACAGCATACGAGCCATCGGTGGCGAGGGTTTAGGTGGGCGGCCCTCTGCCGGGGGACCCGCGCTTAGCGGGAATCCCGAACAAAGTGAGCTCACCCTCACAAATAGCCCGGATAGTTCTACAGCTACGCCAACCTTGGCTGTTTCCCAGGAGGCACGAGCCGCTAATCCTGCGACCACCAAGGATGGTAAACCCAGAGTGCGCATGAGGTGGGGACACGATATAAACACATTTATCATGCGTACATACTATTATATCACCAAACTAGAAACAGACCGCACTATGTACTGTAGGAATCTCTATGACCAATTTAAAAATACATGCCGGATTGTCAGGAAATTCCTACAGGACGATGCGCATCTAACAAGCCCGTTACCACAGCCAACTGCGACTCACTTGGCTTAGGCCCGTGAGTCCAGTCTAAATACCGCAGTACTGCGAGAGAAAATATTTTTCACCTTAAAAATAATAATAATACGAGCCATCACATCATCGCACGGAGGGGTTGCGAAGGTAACCATGATTCAGTTGATCTCAACTGAATCATGGTTAAGGGCGTTTCAGAAACTATCCCTAATGTGTAGGTTACCTTAAGATGACTCCCCTCACCACCAAGGCATTTGCCATTAGAACAGCATTACGCACATATCTACATTTGAAAAATCCAGAGGTGCATGTCCGTTTTCGAACTACGATTCCCCGCATGGAAGGCGCGATCCACTCAGCTACCGTTGCTCTTAACATACCGACGAATGACTCACTGGTAATATTTGCACTGTTTCAGCAGGTACTGGTAGGTACTGCCCGTCACGATTGTTAAGATAAGACGTTAATATCCGGACAGCACTTATTTGAAAGGCCCCTGAGATTGCTCGGGGAAGGTAGGCGCTGACACACTGACGAAACGTTGGACGAGGATTTGTAATTATTATCTCCCATTGAGTGATACCGAAGGCCCAATCCAGGAGGAAGGGACAGTTTATCAACACACTTGTGATTCCATTGGTGCTGATTGTGTCGGTGGACGTTTAGCTGTCACTATTAAAACCAGTCTTTAAAAAGGAATACTTACCTACGCTCTTCATCATTTCAGCCAACGTCTACTGCTGGTCATAGGTCTCCCCTAATGTTCTGTTTCTAAACACTAATCAGTCCTGTGCCACCCGCATCTATTTTACCTTGTAGGAGCTCTGACCATGGCAGCGTATTCTTGAATGAGGCCATTTCTGCAACTACTGCCGTATGTCGTTCTCTTGGCAATGTGATCTGCCTATTGGCAAATGAGCCACGCAATTTTTTGGGTCTTAGATCTCCTGCGAATCTCATAACTCCTCATACTATCAAGAACAAGATTCCGACTTATGCCCTCTTGCTTCATAATACGTTCTTACTGTAGTATATCCCACTGTGCCCTAAAGCCTGGTTTAACAGCCGCAATCATTTCAATTTCCTGTCTCCGTCAGGGAATCTGTTAACATGCTCTTTCTTGGCATCCGTTTCGAATAAATGGAAAAGGAATATGTAAAATCGACCTAGATCCAGGCAGCGAAAGTCTGGCAGTTTAAGGGATCGTTTCAGATTTGGAAAGGATAAAAGGTCAGAGGGACTGGAGCGGAGATAATATATACGCGATATCCTAGACTTTATTGTCACTCTCAAGCTTTTGTTGGGGTCAAGCAACAAGCGTTAGTAATTAAAAGCCAACAAAAAATTGATTAGCCATGTAACTATTGATTTGCCAAAATCATGAACACAGGTGTAGTAAGTGTCCATGAGTAGTAGTAATCATTTATCATCAGGTGTTGTTTCCACTGCCATTTATTGTATTAAATAAAAAATACCTAAAGTATCTAAGTATCTACAGTAAACAGATAACATAATGATATTCCTTGGCCTGAGTTGGCTAACTTTTAACAGCGAGCCGCAGAGGGCGAGAGCGCCCTTGCTCGATAATGAGGCCACAGCCGGCGGCATTTGTTATTTGGACAGTGATGTTTTAAAACATGAGCATCTGGGAAATGACAAAGATTTTTCGTCCACAGTTACGTAAGCTTTTGACCATTTGGCCCTTCTATCATATAAGCCCTAGATACAGCGTGGACTCGCTATAAAGAGCGCTCTTTGGCATTGATGGAATTTAAAACCATTTTCAATGGACTAATGTCAAGCAGTATGTAAGTGCTGTCATGTACTTTTTTTTAAATATCCATGCGTTTGTGTCAAGTAATTACTATGGAGTCAAAAGTTGGAGAGATGGAGTTGAGAAAGACTGGCTATAGCATAATGACATCTTTGGGTCGCTGCGCCAGCCTAGTTAGTTAGTAATAAGTGTCAAAAAATAAAATTTTCAAATGCTATGTATAAAAATTATATGATCGAAGATTTGGCCAGATGAAACGCTGTTAGAATAAAAAAGTGTAAATTGTGCTAGTGCGGGAAACGAATCCGCTACTATTGCGTCTCAACCTGCACTCAAACCACTGCGCTAAACGGGTTGCTGACATGAAACGCTTAGTTGTAGACTTAAGACTGTCAGTGCGGTATTTTTGAAGAAAAAAAATATCTTAATAACCAACATTTCCAGTGTATGAATTTTAAAGCGAATTCAGGCCTTATTTTGTTCAGCGGGAGAGGGTCACAGTTCCTAACCTAACTCTAAGTGTCAAAGTAGTTTATGCAAATACCTGTAGTTCGGATCCGTATATTCCCTGACCTTTAATCCGGAAAAGCAATTTGCATCAACGATTAAAGGGACCTTCCAGACGTACCTAACTACCTGTTTCAACAAGAACATTGAAATACTTAACTATTTTATAGCCATAACTCCATTATCAAGTACAGAAGGTACATACCTACTGTACTAAAATTAAGACTTGTACCCTGAAATGTGATACCTACGCAATAAATGATTATGATTATGAAGAACTCTTTCATGCATATTCTTCATTAAGGTTTCGCAGCCAAAAGGCAAAAAACGGAACCCTTTTAGATCTGTCATGCCTCCCTCCTCCATGCTCTGAACGTCCGTCCGTGTGTCACAGATTTTTTTTTGGAAAAGCTCATGGAGCTATTGATCCTGCCGCTTGATCTGTTTACAATCGTATCAAAGTAATGTTCCGATGAGGGTAAAAGAAAAAAGAGTGCACTTGAGTGTGCTGAGACCGGCCGCCGTAGCCGAATATCGGTCGGAGGACATTATTAATAATTCCCAAATTGCTTAGAATAGGTCACCCCAGACCTAGTTAATAGGCATTATAATTCCATGAGCCGGATGCCTCACCATATCTCCTATACACGCCAATACGTAGAGCGTTAATGGGGAGGCATCCGAGATAAGAGGGGGAGTGATTTTAATACGCCTAAAGCTGAACCACAAAATAATTACACACATGAAGTTAGACTCAGCCTGATTTTGAATTTAGAAGAGTTCGTTAACATATGCTAGGGTTGTTGCCCGGCATGAGTACATAAGCGCGCGGCCTCTACCACAGACCTCGACAGTTTGACAATATTATGTCATAGGCTAGGATTAATGTGGTCGAAAAGGCGTATTTCCCCGTTAGTGCGCATGCGTGAGTACATGACACGTTTTTAGCTCTCAGTGGGCAGCCTCCTTTCTGTGTGTAATTATTTTGTGGCTGAACTAGGTACATGAAATAAATTAAATTCGAAGTCTTCAAACCACTAAACAAAATTGATCCTATCGGAAATCATCCACGATTCTCGATATTATAAACATCGAGTCCCTAAAGAGCAAACGAATGTCACATGCCATTCCGATACACTTTGCAAAGTAGGCGCGATATAGCGAATAACGATTCTATTCCCAACTGATTTCTGGGTAGGCCTAGATACGACACCCACCACAGGCTCGTAAAAGGAAAGGTTAAAAGGTAAGCAACGTTATAAAAATAAAATGATACATCTCTTACTAAAGTAGGTCAACGAGAAGTACCCAATAGGATTTGATTACCTTGCGAGTGACAAAACAAGAGTCATAAGAGGGATATAACCTTATCAATCCGTATATTTTTACTGCGTTGACTTAAAGGTTTGATTTTTTTCTGCTATATGGTTGACTACCTGTATCTACGTATATGATAAAAGTGCACAAATACAACAAAATAGTGTCTTTAGGCACACAATTTGCACTGTTTTTAATATTTTGAAAACCAGCAACGTGACTTACCTTACTTATCTGAAGATGACTTTTCATAAAATATATGAACAAAAATTTTAAGAACATTATTTTATTTCAGAACGTAAATTTAAGGACACTCTTAAAAATGTCTTGAATTTCATCAGTGTGCCCTCTCTGCTACTCTGCCCTCCGCCCTACAGCAAACATGCGAGTCTAAAATAAACGCCATATCAGCTCTACTATGTAGATTACTGAACTCAAAGTGGCCCAAGTAGATTATGGACTCACTAAACTGTCTTCACCATACCAAACGAGGCAAGGTTAGAATATCTTATTAGCCCTGGTGGGCAGTTCTCGTAAGATAGAGTGACAGAGCTACAACGTGGTGTAGGACACGCAGACGTATGGATTCAGTCCCACATCTTTCCTAAACTTCTTCACCTCACCACCAGCCAGTGGCGGGGCAAGATCTAATTTTGATGTGGGCAAGACTGATTTCGCGAGGCCCTTTCCTTTTCTGTCGATTTTACGACGATGATGAGCGAAGAAGCCCCTCGGACGAACTTAATTTTTTTGAGGCGCGAGGCCCCTTGTACCGCGAGGCCGTGGGCGGTGGCCCACATCGCCTACGCCTTGCGCCGCCTCTGCCACCAGCCTATCCTATCTGTGACTTTGCTCTCTGCCCTACAGCAAGCTGAATACACCAATCAGTTCTAATAGGCAGCTGGAATGTAATGGTGTAGCTGTAGTTTCTGAGTGACGATCTTAGTTTCTTAAGACTCACCAGCCTGTCCTCTCTGTGACTTCGCTCTCCGTCCGACAGCAGGAGATGCAAGGCTGAACGCCCTGTCAGCCCTGGTGGGTAGCTGGAGTGTGATGGAGTGGCTGGGTTCGGAGTGGCGCGCGCAGATGGCCGCTTCCACCACCGAGTCGATGCTGGCTGATCGTGGTAGCTGGCCTGCTGACTCCCGTCTGCGAAAAAAAAAGAATAAAAAAGAATATAAAAGAATATAGACCTATTACTATTATAAAGGCGAAAGTTTGTAAGTATGGATGTATGGATGTTTGTTACTCTTTCACGTAAAAACTACTGAATGGATTTGAATGAAACTTTACAACAATATAGCTTATACATCAGAATAATACATAGGCTACGATTTTTGAGGTTTCTACGAACCTGAAGTCCACGCGAACGAAGTCGCGGGCAAAAGCTAGTTGATAATAAAGATTGATGGTGAAGATTAAAAAAAAGTTGATAACTTAGTGGATAAGAACACGCCTTCTGCCGTGGTTCAAATCCATGCAACGAATGAAGCTATGGATTTTTCAAACCTATGATATATTTCTAGCTCGCCGGTGTGGGAAAACATCGCGAGGAAACCTGCAGTCTTCGGATATTTTCTGAAACATTAACCATAACGCATCCGCACTCCTTCTGGTGTAGCTGATGTCCATGGGCGGCGGTGATCACTTACCATCAGGTGACCCGCTTGCTCGTTTGCCTTCCTATAATATAAAAAAAAAAAAAAAAAACCATGATTCAGTTGATCTGGTTCCCCTGTTGAAGTCTTGCGAAGGTCAGAAGGCAGTCGTTTCAATGTAATAACCAAACTCCCTATATCCTGAATCATAATCTAAGCGCCAGGCTCCGAAGCTACAGCTTTGGACGCTACTGAGAAACACACGCTAAGATGAGAGTGAATTTAAAAAAAAACTATCTCTAGCTAGAAAAAATCCTCCACATTTCTCTCATAAGACTCATAACTGTTGCCGACATAGCGGCGTCTCGTCTCGTCTACTTACTGTTTACTTCGCCATTTGCATTTTAATCGAACTAAAACTTTCTTGGGCTCCGATCGGGCTGACTTTGGCTGTTTTATCACTCACTTAGCGGCAACTTAAATGTTTTGAAATAATTGATATGGTAAACTTGCGGAGTTCAATTAGCTTCGTTTAAATTTGTTTAAATACCTCTTAGGCCTTATACCTACATCCATACTATCCATACTAATATTATAAATGCGAAAGTAACTCTGTCTGTCTGTCTGTCTGTTACTTTTTCACGCCAAAACTACTCAACGGATATAAATGAAATTTGGTATACAGATAATCTAGACCCTGAGAAAGAACATAGGCTACTTTTTATTGCGAAAAAGGGGTTGTAAGGGGTTGAAAGGGGGGTAAAAAGTTACTTTTCCACGCGGGCGAAGTCGCGGGCGGCCGCTAGTAATACATAAAACCTTTTCCTTGCGCAGTCAGTAAAATTCATACTGAATTTTAAAGTCATATTTTTATGGGTGTGTTAAAAGGCCATTAATGGCAGAATGTATGCTAAAAGGGGCACATTTATATGTCGATACTAATTTAGTTTTATAGAGCGCATTTGGGCAACAGGATCTATAAAATACCTAGACTTTGTATTTTTCTCAATCGAACTCTCAGAATATAATTGAAGTGGAGGTGCTTTTTAACTTACATAAGAGCTAGGTAGCTATTAATCTTATTTTGTCATTTTGTTATATTCCGTTTACCAATAATAATAGCCTTGCCACTGTCCATAAAATAAGTTCATCCATGTAAAGATATAATGTAAGTTGGACTCTTGTTCCCGCACTTAGACTCCTACTCGGTCCATTGTAGGTACGTGTAGTAAGTATATCCTTATAAATAAATAAATAGTAGAAGATATTCTTTATTTAACACGATAACTGTATCTATGGAAATCATTTTACAAGGACATCTCAATTTGCAGAGCAATTTGTAACAAAATTGTAAACCACAAATGTTTTTGTGACGGTATAAGCACCTTTGTACTTGTAGATATCAAAATCTTTATCATTACGACGTCAGATTTCAATCATTTTCCTCATTTTTGTCCGAGTCGGCAAATCTTTCGCTTGCGTACACCTTTCGCCCAAAGTTTTCCTCATTAGAAAGTAAGCAGACCGTTAGAAAACGTCAGCAGAAGGCCCCACTCCAACCTGGAATTCGCTTACTCAACACTAGGTTAGGGATGGGAAAAATATTTTGAAAAACCGATTTTTTGACATGACAGTGAATAAAGTTTTTTTTTCGTGTAATAGCTGGCAGACGAGCTGGCTAATGATAAGCGATTGCCGCCACCCATAGACACTTAAAGCAACAATGAAGTTACAAGTGTACCGTCTCTTTTCCCCCGGATTGGGCTTTCAGTACTCTCACTCACTTGGCGAAACATTGCGTAGGCGCCGCTTCATGGAGGTCTTCTGTGAGATTGTAAGATGTATGTAAGTATGGATATTTTTCAAACAATTTTCTTTCTGAGACATCGTTACATAGTTTACCCATACGAGTATGGTCACATATCGTCGTTTAGAATTATTTTACGGTGATAATATAGGTACAGATAAAATCGTATTTGTATACAGGGTGTATCTGTGAACATTTACATCCTTTTAACCACGTGTTCTACCAACCATTCTAAACAACATATGTTCAATGACTTTTGAAATTCGTATAAATTTTTTCACCTCTCCATACAAAGTCGGTCACGTGCCTTGGTCATTTTGTATGGGGAGTCAAAATTTTTTTCGAAGAATTTGGAATAAATCGTATTTGTATATTATCACCGTATCTAATATAATCCTAACGGGCAGTTGATCAATTTCCGGAAAATTTAGGTTGTCTCTATCACACTTCTACCTACTGATTGTCTCTATCATACGTCTATTGGACTACGTGGATTGATGCACCGCACCTACTAAGTAGAAGAGAAACCATAATATACCATGGGGCGAATTGACCCAGATTAATGGTGGAACCAGAGTCACCGACATAGCCCACCGAATTAGCAAACTGAAGTGGCAGTGGGCTGGCTACATTAGCCGCAGAACTGACAACCGTTGGAGCCATAAAGTCCTTGAGTGGAGGCCGCGACTCAGCAGCGTAGTGTTGGACGCCTGCTACAAGATGGGATGACGACATTCGAAGCTGGCTGAGTGAGGCTGGATGAGAGTGGCCGAGAAATCGGGAGCGGTGGAGTGCATTGGGGGAAGACCTATGTCCAGCAGTGGACGAGGGTGGGTTGTTGATGATGATGATGAATAGTAGCTTTAAATATTTAGGGGTTATAGGATATCTCTACACCTCTATAACTGGTTCGTTCAACCCGCGCCTGCCAGATGTTATTTTAGATACAAAGGCGCGGAGACAAGGGATAATTCGACCTCCGCATAACTCCTGCCATGATTCGTTATTGTGCGATATATTACACGTAATACTTTGTTTACATGAACCGGTGGGTAGCAAGATGATCCCCTTATGGCCCAATTTTCGCGCCCTCATTAATTTAAGTAGAGGCGAAAGACCTGTAGCACTACCATGAGTTTGAAATACTATCCTTGCTATCGAAAACTATCGCTTTGTCTCTTTCATTGTGATGCATTAGAAAGAGACAGAGCAATAGTTTACGTTACATCAGTTTAAGATGTCAACTCATGTTAGCGCTACAGGTCTCGTTACTCAAACAATTTCAGGTTAAATTTTTACAACAAGACTAAAATTGATGTTCACAAATTAATTTAGACACGATGGCGTGTCAAGTCAAATTCGTGCTAACAGATTGTTGTTGGTGTTAGATAAACCGAAAACACCAACGCTGTCTTATAGTATACCTACAATCCTACATCCAGTACTAGCTTTTAGTAGAATTTGGCACTAAAAGTCTGTTTAATCTCGGAAACTATATAACTAAACGAATTGAAATGAAACCTTTCGACTGAATCGGTAGATCGATAAAACACTTAACACTCTCTATATGGGCGACGACTTCGCCAATGTCAAGTAATATTTTCATGATGGAAGAGAGTAGAGCCATAATTAAAAAAAAAAACTCAAAACATTTTTTGACCTACATAGTACAGACAGCCACACATTGCAGGTTACCACAATCTGTCAAATTTCCTCAACTGATTTTCAACCTAATAAGTTCGACAGTAAGATCAGAGTCGATTGAAGAAATTTGACAGTTTTGTATACTTTGATGTGTGGCTGTACGTACATACCTGTTAATCTTGAGCAACAAATAGGCCCCCCAATATTTTCATCGAAATGTCATTACATTAACAGTGTTTAAGTTCATATTCCTTCGAAATTCACATTAGAATATTTTAGTATTTATAGCTGTCCGGCACTTCACTTGCCCTAAAACCTCTTAAGCAAAACGGCCTCATCTTCATTAGCAACATACGATTCAAGCCTAGAGCAAATACTAATAACCGTTGAACGTTCCAGAGGCTCAATTCCCCCGTTACAAAGAAGCTATAGTACTAGCACAGTAAACGTTGCTAGCAGTAAGACATCTCTTAGATATTATTTTATGGGAAATTAAGATAATAATATAATTATAAGACATACAAAATATCGGCAAACCTTCATAGAAAAAAGTATTTTTCTATGAAGATTTTTTTTATATTAGACGCGGTAAATGAGCAAGTGGTGGCCTCTATTTGGTAGAGATACAGTACCTACTTACCGCCCACCATGCATATCTGCAAGGACCATCAGAGTATGTACAGTATGGAAACACATCAGGTTACCACAACCTGTCAAATTTCCTCAATCGATATTCCACCTAATGTATATGACAGTACATTTTGATAGATAGTTTTTGTGTACTTTGCATAAGTATGTGTGGCTGTACGCACAATCAGTTCCGGTAACTTTTCAAAAGTAGAAATCTGAGAAGAACTCAGAGTTCTGAGTACTTGCTACTTCTAAAATCGACATTTACAATCAGAGGTAGATTGACATGTTTAACATTCCTAATTTTTCTATTTGGAGATTTCTGTTGTTAATGAATAATTGAATAATATTTTTTCAGTTCAGTTTCAGGTCTAGCCCAATAACTCACTGGTAATACTTGCACTGTTTACTAGGTACAGGCTTCCCACCGCCACGTTTGTTAAGATAAGACGTTAATATCCGGACAGCACTTATTTGAAAGGCCCCTGAGATTGCTCGGGGAAGGTAGGCGCTGACACACTGACGAAATGCTGGACGAGAATTTATACTTACCTACATAAAAAAACAAAGTTATTTTTCAATAAAAACTATGTAAATCAAGCTAACTTAAGGTTTACTGCTGCATTCAGAGTCGTCATTAAACCTTAATGTTCATTATCTTAGTTATAGATAGTCTAAAGACTATCTATGTTCATGAAAATAAGAGCCAATATTTTTACTGAAGTGATAAAGGTTTAATTAACGGGTCTGAGTGCTGCAGTTAGGCACTTAACTTCGAGGTTTTGATCATAGAATGTCAGCTAGAGCCGACTTTCTGTGTGTGTAATGATTATAATGCTACGCAATAATCTAATCTAAAGAATCATATTATACCTAACTACTTATAGACGTGTTATGTCGTGGCGTATAGTGAACTTCTAGTTTAAGCTGTCACGCCTCCTCATCGATATAATATCCAAACTATGCGAGATCTTCCCAATTTCCGCTTACTTTGACTTAAAAAGTAGTAATTTCGCCGGAACTATCTAAGATAGATAACGTGTCAATGTACTTAGTTTAACTTAGATATAATTTAGGTCCATTTGATTGACCTAATCAAATTAGTTTTATTACTGTAGGTATGACTGAACCGATGGCGCAATTGGTGGTGACCCTGCACTTGCGACTCTACTGGTGTTACAGGTGTCTATAGGCGGCGATAATCGCTTACCTTCAGGTGATCCGTCTGCTCGTCTGCCACCTAAATGCCTCATGAGGCGATACAAGTCGCGACCTCTCGACAGCCGTGTGTGGCCTTGTGTACACAACACAAATGAGTGGGCCTGCCTTTACGGAAACTCGGCCACTCCGACTAAAAACATCTGCACTATGACGTAGATGTACAGTCAGCCACACATCAGGTTACTACAACCTGTCAAATTTTCTCAATTGATATTCAACCTAATGTGTATGACAGTCGATTGAAGAAATTTGACAGTTTTGTATACTTTGATGTGTTCATGTGTGACAGTAAGTACACACTTCTCATGTAAGTACAGTTTAGGCAGTTTGCAGTTTGTTTTATTTATTATATTATTTATTCTCATAAAATTTTCTCTTAATACCTAACCTAGATTGCAAATTTTGTGTGTGATTTTCTCCTTGCTTTCAATGTTTTTCCCTATGAAGCCAGTCTGTTGATTTTGAACAACAAAGATGATAATAACTGTGAAAATGTATATCAAACTACGTCCGATTCAATCACAAAAGACGATCGCGTGGGCGTGCCTGCCTCACGTAGTAATTAATAAGCGTTGTGAAGGGAATAATTATAATAATTTGATAACATTTTGCATAACCAGTAGGGAGACCTCTTCTTCGTATGGGATTTTCCGCAATAAGGAAACAGGCGTGCACATTTCACGTGCGGAGGGTGCGGACCGGTGATCATTCGAACCAGTCAAGTTCTTCTAGGAAACCTAGAAGACGCTGCCGAAGATTTCCTGGAGACTACCCGGGTTAACCAGGTAGTACGCACGGTAAAATAACGGCCACCCCAGTCAGTGGCGGGGCAAGATCAAATTTTGATGTGGGCAAGACTGATTTCGCGAGGCCCTTTTCTGTGCGATGGAGGAGATTGGACGAGCTAAAATTTGTTTGAGGCGCGAGGCCCCCTGTACCGCGAAGCCTTGGGGGGTGGCCCACATCGCCCACGCCTTGCGCCGCCTCTGACCCCAGTAGTGGTACTAGGGAAACAAATAGGTAGAAGCCACTAGGTTGTAGGTATCTTTTGTATGTGAAAATCCACTTGAGAGCCTACAACCATCTGGACGTTACAACCGAATCTGAGCTTCCTTCCCTTTCATAAGCGCTACGTGTCACCTTTGTTTGGATGCGACAGGTATATTTCATTCGTTAGGATGGTTGTTTCCTATTTCATCTTATACTCTTTCTAATAATCTGTCCATTTCTTTAGGACAATAACGGATTCCCACTTGTTGACATTGATTTGAACCAAAACAAAAGTGTGTTCTTATAGGTACACTGAGCTACATCGCCCAACTACCCCCTACTACTATAAGGTAAGCGGCCGTGAGATACAAATATGAGATTGACAGGCACAAAATAACAGAAAAAGTTTTTTTAAAAGTTACTTTATCGTGCAAAAACCACAGTCTAGTCCGAGATGGAATTCGTATATTTAAATGAGTTAGTACCATTACTTGTCTTTATGTAAATAGGGAGGTACTTATGTTAATTCGGAAAACAACTTGGTACAAGATCTCACGCCAACTGATGCCGGGAGTTGAAAAGAATATTTAACTTTATTAAGCTTCTCCTCGGATGAAGAGACGTAGTTCAAATGTTGGAAATGTTTTTAGTTTATTTGCGAGGTAACTTACGTTTGGACTGAGAGAAAATTGTTCTTTGGATTAGTAGCAACGTATTATTATTATGTTTCAACTAATTATGTAACCTTAGATGCAATAAAGATAGAAGTATTGAGTATGTAAATCAAGGCATTAAATTGTTTAGTATAGGTATTGTTCTTGCTGTCTATAAATGTAACTGGCTTAACAAAAAACATGAATGCATGAATATTCATGACGGTCAGGCCCCTCACAAGGTGGACCAACGATCTAGTAAAAGTTGCGGGAATTCCTTGGATGCGGGAGACATAGGACCGATCATTGGGGGAGCCCAATGTTCTCCACACAGATCGGGCCTATATAGGCCTCCTGATGATGATGAATGATGATGATGGTGATTGAATGCAATATAACTCTATCTCATCTAAACGTGTCATTCCCAGTTGCATCAAAAGGTGTCGCTTAGGAGCCCAGGATACGCTCAGAACTTGATTCAAGATTAGGGTAGTCTGAAAGTTATAATGAAGCGACTGCAGTCTAATCTTCGCAATCCAATAGAACAAGAACCAAAGAATAGAACCAGACAAAGTCAATCTTTTTACGGACAATGACGAACTTTTCGATTTAGCAATAGTAGGTATACGTAGTATACATAATACAAACGCTGATAGAAATAGAAACAAAACGCGTAGTGAAAAAAAAACAATAAAAGATGCAACAAGTTTATAAACAAACAGAATATCGCCAAAAAAGTTTCTATAATCCCAAATCACGCGCATATTATTGACAACAGCGACTTCTAATGTAACCAGCCCTTTTGGATAACTTGTGTCTACGTGAGATGACTACAATACCTTCTCAACCAGATTATCAAGACCTCAAGACATACTTCACGTCTCCTACTTCCTACGCGGATTAGACATTGCACGGCTCAGCATAAAATGGTAGGAAAATTTACTCGACCCCCCGACCAGTTTCTCCAGATCCCTGTCGAGGTAAGCATTGCAAGATATCTCGGGGCTACTAAAGGGGCTTAAAGGATCACGTAAGATGGTTTAAGTATTGTTGTCACGAGGATATAGTATGTAGATTCGACGAAAATTGCCAATGCTCAGCCCCGGCGATAAAATTGGGCGTATCCGTAACAGGGTTGAGGATAGAACGTTTTCAATTTGAATCGTTGGTGAGAGCTTTGAAAGACTGGTAGAGGACTTGTGTTTTACGTTTAAGAAGAAGTCACAAGCTGATCCAATTGAAAGTTAGTATTTTATTTTCGACCTAATCTATCTTAATGAATTTTAAATTTCAAAAATATCAAATAGCGCTCTTTTGCGAATGGACCCTTCATTGTTGGCGACACTTTTAAGGGTTCACACTGTACTAGATACAGTGTGAACGGTGTGAAAGTTGTGAAGGTTTCTATGATCAAAGCAAGCAACCTTTACAGATCATAGAAACCCTAGATAACGACAGGCGTATTCTACTATTTGTCTTATCCGATCCGCCCACATTTTGTTGGGGTGCAGAAGGATGGCCAGCTGCTGGGCGCACTACCTGGGGAACCTGGGACTATCTCGGTTTTCCAGGAAACTACTCCATCTTTGGCACTCATTCTTTGGAAGAACTTGGCTGGTTGGAGCGAACACCGGCTGATTTTACCCCCCGTTCGTGACATCAGGTGTGCACCTGATTTCCAAAAAGCCGAAAGCGTACGAAAAAAGAAGAATCGTCATATAATCGTATGAAATGCATGAGCAATCTGAAAACAACAGTGTGCGCAAGGTATGTAGCTTACGTGGACAGTAGGCAGTTACACAATCCACACAGAACGATAAACTATACTTACTCGTACTCGTATATATAAGTATATAAAGAAAGTTTGACCCCTGCCCTCATAGACTGGCAACCGGCAATCTGTGCCCCGATTACAGCCTTAATCACGTTCCACTATCCGGATAAGCTTACCCGCTGTGTACGGGACATTTCGGCCGGAATCTTCCGGGCATTGTGTCAGCTGACCGGATATCCTGTTTCAGGGTTACTTGCTAGTGTTGGGCTTGTATTGTCGATGTCCCAATTATTTGTCCATTACTAGTGGATATCGGGACAAATATGCTACATGCGATAGAGTCAATGCTACTGATTGGTTTCGTGATCACCCGTGGGAGAGCCACTCTTCGGCATGAATGGGCCGGCTCAACCGGAGTGATACCACGGCCTCACAGATGTCCGGCGTTGAGGACCTGCGCTGTATTTCGCCGAGTGAGTAAGGGTACCGGAGCTGATGCCTAAAAGGGGGATAAAAGGTTGGCAGGCCACTTGTGACTCCACTAGGGTTGCGGGTGTGGCGTACGGGCGGGCGGCGGCAATTGCGGTGGGTGAAAAATCTAGTTATAAGTCTTAATTATTATATTACAGTTTGATTGATTCATTGTTGTTGTGTGACTAAATAATTTACATAATATAAACGTGTAAAGTACGAAATATATACCTTCTCAAATCAAGTTTCATGATTAAGTGGGTAAAATGACATTGTTAGCCCGACGTAATGTGATTCCGTGATATATCAAATGGCACGCCCGATATAGATTGACTGATTACATTTGGTATCATAATGGGGTATTTGTAACATTGACATTTCGGGCTTTGGTTATTGAAATTGATGGAGACTTGAGCCTACGTAGATTTTGGAGATTCGCTTAATGTACTTACTATCGATGGCAGATTCATATATCTACCGTGTTCTTTAAAGATCTTACAAACTTCTTGATGGCATTATTCCAATGAAAGTAAAAAAAAGATGTCCAACAACAGGTCTATCCTAAAAAAAAACTTTCCGAAGCAGGTATTACCTAATAAGAACTGTTTGATGCAGTTTGTATGGGAAGATGATTTTTATATTAATTTGAGGTTTGACGCCATATTATATGGAAAAAAAATATTATTTTCATTAGTATCTATAATGACCTCATAAGTTTCTAAGGTTCAACAGTTTGCCTCAGAGCGGTCGCCCTTATTTACGTTTCATAATTAGACATCAATTTTAAAAACAATGTATTTAGTTTATTCACACGAATATGTAATAAACAACCACAAGGCTTATATGTTACACGAAAAGTCAAAACACGTGCGCAATTTATTCAACACCCACCGGCATCTATTGGTAAAGATTGGAACTAGTATTCGATAAATTGAGGATGAAAATGATTTGTGCCTCTATAATAGGTGTAAAACAGATCTAGATGGAATCTCTTATTGTCGCCCAAGAATCAATTGAACCCTGTTATGCATAAAAGATCCATTCAACATAGTAACACTGTTGGTTGGATCTTTTACGCATTACAGGATCCAATTTGAATTGCGCCTCAATCCTCAATCTAGTTAGTTATTTAGTTTCAATAAATTAATAGCACGACTGTCTAAATTGATTGCTTATTTCTCTTCCAGCTGAATAAGCAAACTGATTTCGGCACTTATCGTCTATTCAGAACGGTCACCGACTTCTTGAGAAATCAATTAGTGTTTCTTATAAGATATTGTTTTCATATCAACTTCAACCTTTCATGTGGTGTAATGGACTTGGGGTTATTACCGTCCTATTTGAAGTAAGTGTAGGTAAAACCTGCTTAATCTATATCAGATACTTGCTATTACTTTTATGCTTTTCTGCAATGAAAATGAAAATTCGTCAAAAAAATATGGATGATACAAAATGAAGATGTTATGGGACCGACTTTGAATGAAAGATTGAAATTTTTCTAATAAGAAATCCAAAAGTCTTAGAACAAATCTTGTTCGGAATGAATTGGTAGAAGACTTGGTTAAAGAGAATAGGCGTAATATTTACGAGGATAAAGAAATATTGTAAGAAGTTCAGTTCAAACAATGACAACAAGATCCAAAATATCATCATAACAGTTGAAAGCACAATCAACACTACAGAATCACTTAAGACACTTCCCGCTTCAAAACTCCCAACTCATCTCAAGCTTCAATAACATTCAAACGGAGACAAGCTTCATGTTCACTAAACCAATTACAGTTAGTTAATCAACATTGTTTCGCGATCAACTTTATCCAACCCTCGTGAGCGCGGTCCCACCCAAGCAGGCTTTTAAACAGACCGGTTAGCTGGAGCATCGTTGGCCCATTTGATGGATGTTTCCCTAACGTGCTGTGGCATACCTCAAAAATATGTAGCGGTAATATACCAGTGACAGAACTCGCAGGGTTACCGCTGAGGTGTAAATCGGGTTAGGGCACGCTACAAGGATATAGGCGAAAGTGATATACGAGCAACGTAATTGACAAAACGAATTCAAAAAACTCAGTAGTGCCTATTATTAGTAGTTTCTAATGAAAAGGAATCTCTTCAGCAGAGAAAGAGTTGTTAAATTCAAAATCCTGAGTTACGTGAATATGTAACTACCATATTCCCCACTAGAACTAGAAATTATCAGTGTCAGTTCGAAATCTGATGTGTCACTTGTGTTTGCGCAAACACTTGATCACTATGATATATTCTGCGTACATGTAGCCGAATCGGATGGAGGATAGTATGTATTATTATTCACTACCATTTACTACGTATATAATCAGATTTTAGTTAGATTAAAATAATTAGGTAAAATTCTTTGATACACCACCAAAGGCCTTTAATACCCCTTTGGTTTTAGTAAAATGTTATTCAAAAATGTTTAGCTGTCAAATTTAAGCCTCTAATCTCTGAAGAGCCAACGTTTGTGGGGCCTGAAGAATATTTAATAACAATTTTAATAATTCTTAGTCATCAATTTGCAACCAAAGCTGTCAGTCCTTGAGCCGCGTAAAAAGCCAAAAATTCTCTTTCGAATTTATAGCAAAAGACTATTAATAAAATTTAAATTGAATTGCAGTTATTACCCGCAATGTCACTAACAACTAATATCCGAAATAAATCATTATTAAATTAAATAAGAAATATATAGCACCTAAATTTAATAAAACCTTGCTGTCAAAAGCTCTCCTTCTCGTTTCTAGCTCCAATTTTCACTGTTTCAGGTATCATCATAACTTTCATTAATATCATTTATGTTTAAAATCGAATCGTCGACCCACCCTGTAGATTGATTGCCTAGCGGCCAAAATTCTAAATGAAGATTGGATTGGACTCCAACCCAGTTAGAAATATTACCTAATAAATACATTTTTTAAACACTAGGGGGCTTAATATTTAACTAAATATTAAGCCCCCAATAGATGGCGCTGGGAGTCGATTACATTGCACAAGTTACACGTAAACTGAAAAGGCGAAACCCTTTTTTCAGTTTACGTATTGGTTTCATATGGTTTTATTGTATGGGGAGTCGAAATTTTTGGCCAGCCAAATGGTTGGTAAAACACGGGGTTAGTGGATATATTTTTTCACAGATACACGCTGTATGTTTATAAATTTAACACCATAAATTGAATCTCATCAACTAATCAATAGAGAAAATTGAACTGACTATAGTTACCTGATGTGTGGGTGACCGAAAAATGGTTAAAAAAGACAAAATAACTACAAATCCCAATTGAGAGAGTTCCAGGGGGCCAAACCAGGGGGTGCTAAACGTAATCGAATTGACCCCGAGGCGCCATCCCTGGGAATTTATGGAACAATTTCGGACAACTTTTGCACCATTTCCGATATAAGCGCTGTAATACCGTGGAATCTCGCTCGAAATAATTCGCGAAGCGGAATCGAATAGTGAGGTTTCATTTTGTTCGGAATTACTGAATATTCTCGTTTGAGCTGCGAATATCTCAATACTCAATTATTTATTGGAAAATGCAAGTATGTTTACATTTCAGGAGGGAGTGTTAGCTCAAAGAATAAGAATGCGCGCTCCTTACATAAGGGAGTTCGTAGATAGGAATCACATCATGCATATCTGGATTTCCAATCTTTGCGTAGAATTCTGCATAATGTACGCATTTTTACCATTAGTTGTGAAGAAAAACATAGTGAGGAAACCCGCACAGTGGTGATAATATTTTAAACAATGATTCAGATGGTTTGGTTCCCCTTGATAATGGGTTGCGAAGGTTTGACAGCGATCCGATGAATAGGAACGAGACTCTTCAAATTGTGGGAGAGCCACACTTGGGCATGAATGGGTCCGCTCCACCTGATACCGCGGGCTCACAGTAGACCGGCGTGAAGCGTCTGCGCTGCGTCGAGTGAGTGAGGTTACCGGTGGCCTAATTTGGGGAAAGGTTGGCAGTGCATTTGTGACTCTACTGGTGTTGCAGTTTCTTATCATCGGGTGATCCGTGTACTCGTCTGCCACGTATCACTTTTTTTTTCAATCAACATCGTTCACATTTATTGACAGTTAGAGAGGGAGAGAGCTATACCTGTCTCACTTGCACCTAGAACACATTACATTGTACTTGACATATTATTTTTTTCTTAACACATCAACTAATCAATAGAGAAAATTGAACTGACTATAGTTACCTGATGTGTGGGTGACCGAAAAATGGTTAAAAAAGACAAAATAACTACAAATCCCAATTGAGAGAGTTCCAGGGGGCCAAACCAGGGGGTGCTAAACGTAATCGAATTGACCCCGAGGCGCCATCCCTGGGAATTTATGGAACAATTTCGGACAACTTTTGCACCATTTCCGATATAAGCGCTGTAATACCGTGGAATCTCGCTCGAAATAATTCGCGAAGCGGAATCGAATAGTGAGGTTTCATTTTGTTCGGAATTACTGAATATTCTCGTTTGAGCTGCGAATATCTCAATACTCAATTATTTATTGGAAAATGCAAGTATGTTTACATTTTCGGATCTAGTATTTGCTCAAAGAATAAGAACGCGCCTTCCATAGAGGAGTTCTAAGGTAGGAATCACATTATGCACCTCTAAATTTTCCAATTCTGCGAAAATGCAAAAGGTGCGCATTTCTACCATTAGCAGTGAAAAAAATGTGAGGACACGTGTAGGTTGCATGTTTGAGATAATTTTTGAAACAATTATTCAGATAGTCTGGTTCCCCTTGAAAATGGTTTGCGAAGGTTTGACAGCGATCTGATGAATAGGAACGAGACTCTTCAAATTGTGGGAGAGCCACACTTGGGCATGAATGGGTCCGCTCCACCTGATACCGCGGGCTCGCAGTAGACCGGCGTGAAGCGCCTGCGCTATGTTTCATCGAGTGAGTGAGGTTATTTATTTTAAACTTTATTGTACTAAAAGATAATACAATAGGCGAACTTAATGCCAAGAGGCATTCTCTATCAGTCAACCGTACCACCAAACCAAACCAGTCAAAGTTACCGGAGGCCCAATTGGCGGGTAACCCCCATTGGGTTACAGGATGGCAGCACATTTGTGACTCTACTAGTGTTGCAGTTGTCTTTGGGTGGCTGCGATCGCTTATCATCAGGTGATCCGTGTACTCGTCTGCCACGTATCACATTTTTTTTCAATCAACATCGTTCACATTTTTGACAATTAAACCTAGTTACCCTAAAATATGACCTACTTTAAACATATCCTCTCGTAGTGATGTGTTGCCCATTCGTATGTAGACAGCACAATATCCGGCGAAGCCCGGCCGCTGCAAGTGTCGGCTGACTGACGACATTGGTCCAACCGGAGATTTTGACGGGGACTTATTACTCGTACGAGTATTTGCTAGTGATGGGCAATGTCTTCTCGACTGAATCTTTATACCCGGGTATAAAGCATGTGGCCCTTTCACAGACGGTGTGTGTCTCTTTCATGTGAAAGGTGCGTTTCATTCGTGTGAAAGGGATGAGGTTATCTCCATTATACTCCGATAACTCTGGGATTCCGAGACCTCAAAATAGGACCAACATATTGCAATCTTCAGCTAATTTAGAATAGTTAATTATGTGATATCTACCATGTATCTACCTGAATTTTGAAGTTCGGATATTTGGGCGCTGTTGCAAGCGCCACACGGTCACGGTGTAAACTTCAGCTACTTGGTAGTGTATAAGATTATATTTTTAGGTATACCCCGCGGTGTTACCTGCGGTTTATTAGGGAAAATTAGTGTATTAATAGCAAATATTCACATTTTCAGTAGTACTTAAAATAATTTGTCAATAAGAATATTGTAGGCTTAAAAAGTTGTAAGTAATCTATAATTTAAATGAATATTGTGATAATAATTTGTAAGTGCTGTGATCGTACTAAGCTCTTCAAAGAAAAAACTGACTTCTGACTTAATGAGATCCTTTTTATTAAACCTCAGTTAAGCCAACCGTCGGTATAAACGGGTCGACGCTTCTACCGTTCATCCGAGTAATCGAGTTCCCGTCTGCCGAACGCATGAGAAAATAACCGCAGCGAGAAGTAAAGAAAACTTTGCTGCCTTTGCCTATTCTTCGTTTTACACACACAATAACAAGGGACCAATCGGGATATCTGTACTACTTTTCCCAGCACTAGCCAACGCATTTCGACTGCATGTTAGTACTAGTACCTACCACAGATAGTGACCAACGAGTGCCCAGTCGATCGTAGTTCACAGGGAGTTACTGCAGTTCCTAAATTTGAATTTAAAGCGTAGTGAAGCGATGTATCTTGATCTGACTGCGGCAACGATAAATGGTTAGAAAGGTTTAATTGTGGGAGAGCCACGCTTCGGTATGAATGGGCTGACTCGACCGGAGTGCTAGGTACCACTGCTACACAGAAAACTGGCGTAAAATGTTGGCAGTGCACTTGTAACTCTACTGGTGCTGCAGGTGTCCATGGGAGGCGGTAATTGCTTACCATCAGGTGATCCGCCTGCTCGTCTGCTACCTATCACATAAAAAAGGAGGGTGACCTAAGTGTGAGTCGATATGTGACAGGGCTCCGAAATAAATGATTTTACTAATTATGGAATATGCATTTTTTGTTTTGAATTGAAACTTTACTTTAATACGACGCTACATATCTAAGTAAAATGGAACGTTACCTAACTTTGATATTCCCAACTATCACTACAAAAACCAAAAGAAAACACTTATTTCGAGGAATTGCATCTTTGTCCAGCTCCACAATGCAATCCGCTGCAGTGGTCGAGCTCAGGCGGGAAACTTGAAAATAAATAGCGTGTCGAGAGCGCGCTCTGGCGGAAAAGTATGATAAACGGTCTTTGTTAAGCGCCATTTTGTTTTTAAATATAGATAGTTTTTGCGAATTACGTACGAGATGGTTTATATTCATTACTCGGTGCTTTTTAATCGTCCCGTTCGTCCCATAGGTTGTAACTACGTACATACTGATGAAAATAATAATTTTAGCATAGCTTAGGGTAATATGAAAACCAAAACTCACCTTACAATGCACAAATCGTCAATCTATCTGACCTAAGGGCGTCTAACATTACGTTTACCGAGACGATATAATAATGAAACAGTCGAAGAATAAGAGAAAAAAAAACATCGATGGGTTCAGGTGAGATTCGAATCCACAACCTTCCACAGTCCGGGTGGCTGCATGTACTACTATTTTTTAAGTGCATTATTTACTTATGAACAAATTGCAAAGAAGCTATAGCAAAAATAAAATTATTAAGAGTAAGAAAACAATAAATTAATTATTATCTAATACATACTAATATATTTGAGGCTTTTATATATTGCCTTAATAACAATCTTAGTCATACTCCTATTTTACATTGCTCTATAAAAAATCTGGAACTAGAATAGTAAGTTCCTACAAGCCTTGAATGTACCCTGTCACATACAGGCACAAAACATAGGCACAATGCAAAAAGACGCAGTAAAAAGAAATGCAAGTAGACTCACTATTAACCTGGCTTTGAATTTTCGCTAAATCCGTCACATTATCCCAAAGTAAGGCTAACTTGGCAAAATAACAGTATTGTTTCAAATATGTACCCTACAAGTAGAAACAAAGCTTAACCCAAATGATCGTCGTTTGTTCGTTAATGGAAGTTTCTAGAACAATCTAGCTCAGGCATCATTGTATACACGCGAATGTTCTAGAGTTTGTTGTTCTTTAATTTATTCGAGAGGCAAAAATAAACTTTAGCTCACTCGTATAAATAGCAGGAAGTGTGAGTCTAAGAATCAGTTCCGATTTGGAAAGCAACAAGCTAATCAATTACCCTGCGACTTAATAGTTAGAAATCAAATTACTTGAAAAAATTAAGTGTGTTAAGGATTGTCTTAATGAAAATGCTTGAATGTGTCTTTTGAAGATGCTGTAATTACTAGTTTTATTGAGATATTAAAAAATGTGAAAATAACCGGCGCGGAGACGCGCCGGGAGATAGGCCTATCTGAAGTTTCTCGTTCGTCTCTCTAGTTGGCGCGACGGTCGCTCGCCGCCGCCGCCGCGCGGGAACTTTTGAACGTGGAACAAAACTTGTGTTAACAATCTCCGCCCTCCTGCGAAGATGCTAGTTCCTCTTCTAGAAGGGGACAGATCCGGTTGAGAGCTCGGCGTACTGTCCCTTGGCTAGTCCGGATGTCAACGACGCGTACTGCGCCGTCGGGGCCTGGATGTACTGATGTGATTTGCCCGAGAGGCCACTTGAGAGGCGGGCATCTCTCGTCCTTGATGAGTACCATTTGACCCAGCTTCAAGTTGGGGTGTCTGGTCTGCCATTTTGTGCGTTGTTGAAGTTCGCAGATGTACTCCTGGCTCCATCTCGACCAAAAGTGTTGTCTAGCCTGTTCGATGCGTGCGAATCTGTGAAGTCGGCTCGGATAGCTCCTTGTAAATCTGGTGATGGCAGTGACGTCAGCGGTCTACCCACGAGGAAGTGCCCGGGAGTGAGAGGACATAGATCTGAAGGATCTGATGATAAAGGACATAGGGGCCTAGAATTCATGATAGCTTCGATTTGTGAAAAACAATGTAGTCAATTCTTCAAAAGTGAGATGCGTATTCCCTACAACCTTTTCATGTGAAACTTAGCCACCTTCACAGCTGACTCATAAAGGCCTCCATAGTGAGGTGAATATGCAGGAGAAAACTTAAATTTGATACCCTCATTTGCAAGGTCTGACACAGAGTTAGAACAGTTTTCTACTAGTTGTGCTAATGCTCTATTAGCCCCAACAAAGTTGGTGCCATTATCACAAAATATTTCGCGAGGCTTTCCTCTACGTGACATGAAACGGCGCAAAGCTAAAATAAAAGCCTCAGTACTTAAATCGCTTACTAATTCTAGATGCACAGCCTTTGTTTTGAAACAGATGAACACACACAAGTAAGCTTTTATCAGTCTCGCGCCTCTACCTTTCTTACTAGCGATAAGAAAAGGCCCTGCATAGTCAGTACCAGTTACCTCAAAGGGAAACCCTGGATTTACCCGTTGAGGAGGTAAATGACCCATTATTTGCCTAGCAGTTACCGCTTTCAGTCGTTTGCAAACAATACATTTTTGACATATCTTTTTTGCTAATACTCTGCCACCTAATGGCCAATAATGTTCTCGAATGACTGAAAGAAGTAATTGCGGTCCTGCATGCATTAACTTAATGTGATAGTATTCGAATAGTAATTTTGAATAATGATGTTTACTGTCAATAACAATAGGATGCTTTTTGTCTGGCAAGTAATCAGAATTATCAATTCTGCCTCCTACGCGTATTATATCATTTTCATCAATGAATGGTGATAAACTATGAAGTGAAGGTAAGTTCTTAACATCATCCTTTAAGTTTGAAAAACATTCTGACTGTGCTAGCTTTGACAATTTTATTTCTGATAATGTTAACTCATCAACATTTAATTCTGTGTAATTTCTAGAATTTGAATCTTTAGTTTTGCAATTGTTTATGAATCTACAGACATATGCCATGATGCGTCTCAATTTTATAAAACTTGAATGTTTTTCAAATTGAATAATATAATTATTTGCCTTTGTACTATTGCATGTTACAGCATGTGTGCGTATCTCAGGTAAATTCGTTTGTGTGTCTCCGCCCGCCTGTGTTGGCCAATTATCAATTGAACATTTAAGAAATGCAGGTCCCTCCCACCACAGCGATAGTGACTGCACCTCATCGGGGTACACGCCTCGTGAAGCGAGGTCTGCAGGATTACATGAGGAAGGAACATAGTGCCAACTTGCATTACTACACAGATCATTTACTTCGGCTACACGGTGAGACACAAACGTACTTAGCTTGTTTGATGGCAAGCTCAACCAACCCAGAACAATTTTCGAATCGCACCAAAAGTATTTTTTATTTATTGAGCAACGTAATGTATTACTGACCTTGTGACATAAACGAGAACCAAGTAAGGCTCCACACAACTCGAGTCTGGGTATAGTTGCTGCTTTTAGTGGCGCCACCTTTGATTTGGCGGTTAAAAGTCGCACTGTTACATTCCCTAACGCATCTATTGAACGCACGTACACACATGCGGCGTATGCTTTCAAAGATGCGTCAGTAAACGCATGCAATTCGATTAGAATAGGGTTTGCACATATAGCATGACGTGGTATTGTCAATTTTCTCAAACATGCCAAATTAGTAATGAATTTATGCCAAATTTCACGAATAGTACTGGGAATTTGGTCGTCCCATCCTACATTTTGTGCCCAAAGTAGCTGTAATATCATTTTACAAGTTATACCTAATGCAGACAGACAATAGTCCTAGTGGATCGAAAATGCTAGAGGAAATTGACAATATTTTTCGTTTGGTACATTTTTCATTATCAATGTGCTTTGGTAATTTTGATACTGACATTAAAATACAATCGATATTAGGATCCCATTCTATGCCCAATATGTTTGTTGCTGTTGATAACTTTAAATTGTCTTGTTTATCATGACAGTTGTTCGAAACAAATTTTAACAATTCTGTGGAATTACTTTTGATTTTGCGTAAATTAAAACCTGCTGATTTTAATTTTTCTGTGACTTGTTCATATATGTATTTTAAGTTAGTTTCATCTGAGTGCCCAGTATTCAAATCATCGACATAAAAATCATGTAACATTACTTGCTTAATGACTGGGTCTTGACATTCTAATGCTAATTGATTCAAACATCTTGTGCTCAGAAATGGGGCCGATGAGGTACCATAGGTGACTGTATTCAATTGCAAACAACATCAAGTTGCCAATAATTAAGCTGCCTACATTCTGTGGTGATCCATCCAAGTGGTTAGAGTTTCATGATACATTTTCATCTCTGATTCATGAGAATAATTCTATAAGCAATGTAATGAAATATCAATATCTTAAGGGGTCATTGACCGATAATGCAGCCTCAGTGATCGAGTCGCTTGAACTAACAGACAAAAATTATGAAGTTGCATGGAAACTTGTATGTGATCGCTTCAATAACAAGGCCAGTTAGTGCACACACATCTCAAAGCATTGTTTGATATTCCAATTGGTAAAGAATGTGAGCGATCACTTAGGTTCATTATTGATCATATTTCAAAAAATCTTAGAGCATTACATAATTTGGGTGAACAAAGTGTACTTAATCTGTAAAGCTGTACAATTAAATAAAATAAATAAATAAAAATCATTTATTTCTATAACCATTGTTACAAACTGTGGCCGAGACTACCCAGTAAGTTGTCTAAGACACTTGTGTTGGGTATGACTCGCACAATTAAGCGTGTTAAAAGATTAAAAATCATTGTTTTCTTTGTGACGGGTAGCAGACGAACAGACGGATCACCTGATGGTAAGCGATTGCGACCGCCATTAGACACCTGCAACACCAGTAGTCACAAGTGCGCTGCCAACCTTTAACCTCATTACCCCCAATTAAGCGGAGGCCTATTAGGGAGGGAACTGGAGAGTTCCTTCACTCAATCGACGAACACAGCGTAGGCGCTGCTTTACGCCGGTCTTCTGTAAGGTATTGGATTTTAAAATTGCATGTGATTGTCATATTACCTGAATTTGACTGTGGGAGAGCCACGCTTCGGCATGAATGGGCCGGCTCGGCCGGAGTGATACCACTGCCTCACAGAAAACTAGCGTGAAGCAGCCCCTGTGCTGTGTTTCGCCGAGTGAGTGAGGGTACCGGAGGCCCACCCGGGGGGGAAGGGGATAAAAGGTTGGCAGCGCACTTGTAACTCCACTGATGTTGCAAGTGTCCATGAGCGGCGGTAATTGCTTACCATCAGGTGGTCCGCCTGCTCGTCTGCTACCTATAACATAAAAAAAAATAAGAACGTAATCTGTACCCGCAGCCGTACGTTTAATAACATCAAATAAATTTGTTAATATTTATAAGAGGTTTATTAGACGGCATGCAATTTCATTACGCTAGTCGACACAGTATCAAAAATACGATCAGTCATGTAATATCGGATAGTTCAGTTAGAAGACAATATCAGAATTCCGATACCAATATCGAATCGGAATCTACATCTGTTTACAAGCTACGAAGTTCCCAAGTTCCTCCCGAGATTCCGCACTGTTGTTTGCTATTGTACCACAGTATAGTTCCCAGTTACCCGGACCAGTTTCCAGTAGCGCTACCATGAGTTTACAGTGACAGAACTCGCTAGCGTCTGCGTAAAAAAATGTATGAAAAAGTGTACAGCGCCTCTAGCGGTCACATGAGAAACTAAAATCTGTAGTATCGAGTTGTCAAATTGAAACGTATTCGCTAGCGAGTAACGTTTACGTAGCGCTACGAGTTGACATTGAAAACTGACATAACGTAAACTATTGCTCTGTCTCTTTCAAGTGCATCACAATGAAAGAGACAAAGCGATAGTTTTCGATAGCTTTCTGCGTAAACAATAACGCACTCGCTATCGAGCTAATGCTAGCGTGGTTTACGTGTTCGATCGAAATCTATTCGACGCCCGTTTACTCGCTATCGACTGTAGTAACGTTACGTTACTTTTCGATGCCAACTCATGGTAGCGCTACAGTACTAATTAGCATATCCCGGCTTAGATATATCACCGGGAGCGGAGCGACAAAATTACCTTCTCCACGCTCGGTAGGCCTGTGAAATTGATACAGCTGGACCGCTATATTTTACTAACCCGAACTATTTATAAAACGGCGTGGGAATACAGTAAAACTTTTGTGGGGTTAGGGTTTGTTAAATTAAGTGTCATCTTGATGTAGGACTTGGTTAGTAATAGTGCTAATACTAGGCACCACTATGACTATTCTCGAGGTTGGACCGGAGCACATAGTGCTATAGGTATTTATTACATTAAGTAAGCCTTCACTTATAATTGAGACATTATTTTCTATCAGTACCATGGCACTGGGCGTCGATTACATCTCGTAAGTGGTTCGCTTTTTCGGTTTACATATGGGCGTTATCGATGACTGTAGAATTTATTTGTTTATAAAAATATGTGACCCTTATACATAGGGTCACATATTTTTTTAAATAAATGTAGTTTTACCAGAAGGATTGCTCCACCTTCTTTGGTCATTGGACAGAAGTAAGGAGGGTGGTGCAATCCTTCGAGATTAGTTATTTAGGTACTTCTAGTTTCTTTTTGTTTGATTTAGTCGAATCCTTAAAATTACCCTTGATCCTTGTGAAACGATTTTATAATACTTAAGCACCTATTTGTTTGTTATTTGGAGTCAGAACTAGCGTCAAAAAACTTGGTTCACTTAATGTTTACAAAATAATGTTATTTAAATTTGTTCTACGAAACGTTGCAGAAAAGTAATTGAATCCACGTTATACAAAAATGTCAGCAAACATTATGAAAAAACATCCTAGACTAGAAACTTTTTAATTTGAATACTGACCAGCTAAAACGAAGGAGCTGATGGAATTAAATTATGTTTATGTTTCTTGAAGCGGTTTTCTCCCGCGCCCTTAGTCCTAAAGTGTTGTAAAAGTATGATTCGAATTTTTCAAACTTAGCTCGGGTTCGTGATCACCGATCGGCAAATGCCTAATGTTAGGCAATCACTTATTTAATGATCTTTTAAGCGTTTAAGCTTCTAAGAAGACTGTTCAATAAATAAATCGTGGTGATTTAACCTAATCTCATGATAGTAGCGATGACTTGATTCCTATGATGAAGGCCTTTCCCTTGCAGTCGGACTGTACCTATATAGGCTGATAGGTACCTACTTTACTTTTATGATCCGTAATAACTTATGGCAATTTAAGACTTTTAATTTCAGCTTGACGGAATCTAATTGGATAATGTTATCATACCAAATACGGCGATTTCATGCTTATGAAATCAAACTGTCCAAAATTTTATCTTTGTGTCAACCTATCAACTTTGTAATTGCAAAAGAAATTAGTTTAGTTTGTGGAAAAGTTTATGAATCTTTTATACGAATTTTATCAACGGCAGGCACATACAAAGTAAGTGACCTTTGTGAAGTTTCGGCCATGGCAGCTAAGCTTGAGGATCAGCTAAGAAACCCCAGAATTAATCGGATTTGAACCTACAATTTCATTCTGAAAGAGCACCTACATGTATTTTTATCCATTAACATTGCTCGACTTTCGCTCATTAGATAGTTCAAAATATAGTTTAGATAAACCTAATAACCGTTTTGTTGCTACCACTGGTAGCCACAATTTAATTTACACAATTTAATTGGACTTTTAAATTAAGACTCCTTCAAACCTTAATTACAACAAACGACTCTCAGCGTTTCCCTCTTACCTTCATCCTTTTAATCACAATGTCAGTTAACCCTTCACAAAGGGCCGTTTTCTTAATCTTTCCTGTTTCACTTTTCTGTAAACCACACAAACGCTTTTCGCCCGGGGCCGACGGATTGTAGCCAAGATTCTTTTGTCAGCGCTAATTCTCACAATGAACAATTAAATATCGAGAAAAGGTCGAATTGGCTTAAAGTCATTAAGCCACGTAAAGTACCCTTAAATTATTCACGGGTATTTGTATTATGGTTACTGAGAAAACAATTTGAAGTCGAGTGGGATTTGCACAACGATTGTTCCGTGTAGGTAGGTATACCTGTAGATTTGTAATTAGTGAGCACACCAACTCGTCACTACTGATGCTAAAGACCATACAGGGTGTATCTGTAAACATTTACATCCCTTTAACCACATGTTCTATCAACCATACTGAACAACATTTGTTCAAGAACTTTTCCAAATTCTTCGAAAAAATATTCGACTCCCCATACAAAATGACCAAGTCACGTGACCGACTTTGTATGAAAAGATGAAAATTTTTCATGCGAATTTTCAAAAGTCATAGAACAATAAATGTTGTTCAGAATGGTTGGTAGAACACGTGGTTAAAGGGATGTAAATGTTCACAGATACACCCTGTATAAAGTGAAGGAGACATTGCAGGAAAGCGGACAAACCTCGCAGTATTTCCAAAGCGCAAGTTTTGGATCTTTGGGGACTTGGGGAATAAAAGCTAAGTTCATCTAAGTCCCGTACTAAGAGTTTCAGCTCCCAGTATGTCCATTTGTTAGAGTACTCACCGCTCCCAGCTCAGCCGTCTCGGCGCATCCACGGAGACCTCCTCCGGGGTCCCTCGCACCCCCTGCGTGAGGAGACGAGCCAGACGCGACCCTGCCGAGCTGCCAGTGCTGGAAACTGAACCACGAGGCGTTGGTACCCTGAAGCAAAATAAAAAAAATATGTTTTGAAGTCCACCAGGGGTGCTGCACTTTTATTAGAGGTGAAGGTAGTATTATCGGGCAAATAAATTAAATTGTTGCATACAGGGTGTAACAAAAAGGGGGTATCAACCATAAAGGGAAATAATGTGTACCTTGTGTAGGTTCTATATGCAAAGTTTCAAATAAATCCTACTACTATTATAAAGGCGAAAGTTTGTAAGTATGGATGTATGGATGTTTGTTACTCTTTCACGTAAAAACTACTGAATGGATTTGAATGAAACTTTACCACAATATAGCTTATACATCAGAATAACAACATAGGCTACAATTTATAAAAATATATTGTGTGGATTGTCCAAAATATGACGGTAAGTGTCAATAATTAACTCTACGCGTACGAAGTCGCGGGCGGCCAGCTAGTAAAAAATAATTTAAAAAAAGATAAACAATCTTCCTGTAATTAATTTATAAAATCGCCGAGTGAGTGTGGGTACCGGAGGATGGTTCTCAATTATTACACTCACTACTTTAACATTCTGTAGTGCAATTGTTCTCTTAGCCCAATCGACAACCCTAAAGGTACATAAAATGTGACTCCTTATTGGTAGACACTGCAGAAAAAGGACCGCCAATCAGTATAATCCGCCGTCCTTTTTCCCCACAACACCCACGGGATGGCAATGCAGTTCTACGGCGCAATCTTCTCTCTCACTGCACGCAGAGAAAAATATGAGAAACATTTTATCTGGAAACCAAGATTCCCTGAGGACGCGCGATAAAATATAAACGCTTGCCATTCTTTTGTTTTGAAGACTTACTATGGCAAAACGAACTTTATGCCGAACAAACTATCGACTTAACTTTTCGATCATAGAAAACCGGTGGTAGAGATACATACTAGATCTAAGATGAGCGCGTTAAAATTGACGCCGCAAATGACGGATCCATGTGTAAAGAGCGCTGTTTGGCATTTTCGGATTTTATAAAACAAACTACCTATGCTACTATGGATTAGCATCGCACATTTTATTTTCGACTTCGACGGCATATTTGAAATTCAAAATATCTATAGCTGTAAAACTATTATTAACTATATTCGTTTAAGTTTGAATGTTCATGACTGCCTTTTTTGTTTTTGGATGTTTCAATGTTAGTATGTCATGCTGTTCACACATGTCATGCTAGAGGAACTACAGCCTAAAGTTATTTAATTAAGCATGTCTTCCTATAATGAAACCACTGTATCTCTGTTTTGTGTGACAAATAAATAAATAAATATTAATGAAATTGTGATCACTTTTTAAACGCTTTTAGCCTATGGATATTGATGTAAGACTTGACCACAGAGTATCCTTGTGACTTGACTACCTATTTGAAACTTTGTAGTCCTTTTAAAAGGTTTGCGTGATCTACTTACTTTATGTAACTAGTGTAAATACTGTGAAAATGAGACCTAACAACTGTCGTCCAAGGGAACTGACCACAAAGCGAAACCAAACAGTAATTAGTCATTGTAAACATGTTATGGCACCATGTTAGGGATAGAAATGTCACTGACTGGTGCGCTAATTGCTAGTCTTGATAAAACTACATAGAAATAATAAGTAAATATTTATTTAGTAAAGTGTCAGCCTATATTCTGTCTGCAGGGTAAAGGCCTCCATCATAGAAATTCACAAACCCAAGTATAGAATCCAAATACCTACCCGAATATTAAGTAATTGAATAAAAAATCTCTAGAAGAAATTGCGTTCCGACACAAATTTTGCTTCAATCAGCTGATCATTTTTGGTGTTTCTTGGATTTTCTCTTTCATAACACACAAGTAATATACTTTATAAGGGCAACAATACACAAAATTAATGTTATAACAAAAACCTGGCCGGCAACAAACTCACCGCTCTATTGGCTTGGCCGTAATTCAGCTGTTGGATAAACAAGACTATAAAATGTACCTGGGCAATATAAAGGCTTCTACATAATGCGACTTCTTTATGGAGACTAAACCCCTTTTTGTGACGAGTAATTTAGCCAATGTAAAGTCGATATTACTTTTTGCATCAATCAAAAAGTAGGTATACAGGGTGTAACAAAAAGGGGGTATCAACCATAAAGGGAAATAATGTGCACCTTGAGCAGATTCTATAATGCAAAGTTTCAAATTAATAAAAAAAAAATTTAGGAAAAGATAAACAATCTTACCGTAATTCATTTATAAAGTTTTGTATGTCAACAATTGTCAGGAATGCAAGAGGTGGTAACTATTCAAAAAGGAGCGGTCAAAGGTTAATATCCCTATCAGCTGATTGCTCATTAGTGTTGTGCGAATTGAAATGGATTTCACGAAGAATCGGATTTCAATTAAATATTAATAATCGTAATATTAACTTGGCAGGTTAAGAATCCTAATATGAGATTTGTAAAGTGTATCAGAATCGGTTCACTTTGGGATGATACCCCCTTTTTGTTACATCCTGTGTAATATATAAGCACACTTACACAGAGTGATAGAGTCAAAGTAACGGTTGGAAAGGTATTTAATTCGAGAAGTGTAAGTACAAAGGTGCCCTTTTTGCAGTGAAGGGCCCAAAGTGATATTGATATCAATATGGTTTTATACACTGCCGCACTGTGTGACGATGAGTTGTGACGTAACGTAAACAACTTGAGTCTTGATGACAAGTTTACCTACATCGCGTCGATAGTTATGTTTATGTAATACACTGCCGTTGCGCACCTTGCTTAAAGTATCAGCCTATATATATTTACTATCCCACTGCAGGGCAAAGGCCTCCATCATAGAAATCAAGTCATCGCTACTATGATGGGATTAGGCTTAATCACCACGCTTGTTGCCGCCTTGCTGCCTATTTAAAACTAAACTTCAACTTCATCGTGATTGTATTAGCACGTGTGTGTTAAGTGAAATATAATAAACATTAAAATATTTTTTTTAAATCTCTAGAAATTGAGTTCCGACACAAATTTTTCTTCAATCAGCACCTGATCACTTTTGGTGTCTTTTATATTTTTCTCTCCACTTATGATAATAAGAAAATGGTTGATACAAGACAACATACAGTAGATGTCCTGTATGTTTTCAGCATGTAACTGATTGTTAAATCATGTTTGGACAGACTTTAGTCTTTAGAATATTGTGTTAATTTAGTCTTTAGCTTTTAATCTGTAGACTTTATAGTCCTGCATGCATGCATGCAACTTTGGTACGGTCGCAAATGTAGTCTATTTGCGACCGTACCAAAGTTGCATAGAGACTGGAGACAGTGTCGCGTTTGCATGCGATAACCCGTATTGTGTAGGAACCTTAAATGTGCCTTTACAATATATGAACGTGGTATTAACTGTACCTGCGCAATAAAGCACAAATCTTCGAGGAAAGCTAAAAGCCCGCTGGGGACAGGCTAACCTGAATGTTGGGTATCAACTCGTTAGGGAAACCCAGCTTTATTACAAAAGCAATAAGAATGAACATTATTCTGTTACAGATAAGGTGTACTACAGTATACCTAAAAGTTTTATAGCGTTTTTTTTTCGTAATAAAATGTTTTGTGAACTATAAAAAAGCAGGTCCTATCTATAGACAAAAATCGTTAACCTCCATTTTTCTTTTACCTAATAAACAAACTCGTAAAAGCTTCTTCTAACCAGTCATAGGAGTAAATGTTTTTAAAATGAACTAGAATTAAGGAAATGGAATATTTCGTAGATGGAAATTAAATTTAAATATTATTAACACAAATTATTACAAGAATCTTGCGAAGAAAATTACGAGTAAAAGGAAATACGTATTATAGGTATATAAAGTTTACGTATGCTACCATTCATCATGAACAATATTTCTTCATGACATTTAAAAACTCGAAAAAAAATAATTCTATTTTTAATGTCAGACGGCAGTCGCTTTATTGTAATCACCAGACTCCCCAAAGCCTGAATCATGGTCCAAGTGAGAATCACACGTTGAGATGAGGGAATATTAGTAGTTACTACTCTTACTATCGTCATCGTACTAATATTCCCTCATCTCAACGTGTGATTCTAGTCGCAACCTTGCCACTCTGTGTTCACAATTACCGTAATAGCTTCATAGACACAATTAAACATGCATACAAGCTGCAAGCATTCGGCAATTGAAACGGCGCCCTTGACAGCACATCTGAGTAAGTAAATCATTAATTGAACAGCATTAGACTCGTAGGCCACTGAGCCATTAGAGTAAGTGAAACCGATCAATCCTTAACACATTACTTATTTATCGATCATAAGAAACGTTTCTTTATTACCTACATTATCTAGTAATAGCAGAAAGTTTTTAATCGAAGGGGTAGTATTCAATTTAAAGTTAGCTCCATCAATTATAGGGAAGCACAAAGGCGGGCAAACACAAGTTCTGAACTTGTCTGTTTAGCATGAAACAAGAGAGCTAAAATGAGTAGTTTGCTTTTATGCAGTCGACAAAGGAAAAACATCAAACAATGCTGATTGCAATAATAACGGTATTATGTACCTTAACTCTGTTTCAGTACCTGGTTGAGACGCACCATCATCATGTTTCTTTGTGAAACAATATAATTTGATCGTTTTGTTTGAACTTGGCTGTAAAACGTTACATTCCAAATCCTAAATCTAAGTCTTAGGGTACCTAAAGCGACCGATTTACCTGCTTCTAAATTCCTTAGTTAGGAACCAGGACAAAGAAATGAGCGAGTTCGCCTCCATAATATTTTTTAATTATTCGAAATTGCAATTAAATTCAACTAGAGTTACGCTCGAGTGAACTGTCCCAACATTCGACTTCGTGTAAAAAATCCATTAGTCCTTACTAAAGAAAGCGAAATGCTAGCAGAAAAAATCATGACCAAAAGTAAGATTAATTATATACCGAACCATGACATAATTACGGGAAAAGCATTCTTTTCAGTACTTTTAACCCAATTTTCCTGTAGCGTCCATTAGAGATTTGAAAACTTCTCCGAGAAAAGGCAGAAAAGAAATTATTCTGAGCCGAATTCTATTTCCCAATTTCTCTTGTAGAGAGAAACTTAGTGAAAAGGTAATGGAATAGGAAAAATGTATTCAATGGCAACAGTTATACAATATTAGTCTGTAATGTGAAAACTATTGTGTTCATCGTCCTAGCGTGTCATTCTCTATTTCATCCAATTCGATTTGGATTCTAAGATACCTACGCTAAGCACCATGATTTAGCAGACTGGTAACTAGTTACAACATTATCGTAATTTTTTTAAACCCTTAATAAGGCAACAGGGAAATAGATCCCCCTTGATTTTCAACCTTATCTTTCAAAACATAAAAGCTAAAACCAATTAGTTGACTATAACCTATTTAGAATAAACGTCCCAGGCGATATGCTTTACGCATACCAGATGGATGGATGTCGGACTCCCCTTGCAAGACGGGGGTTTAGCGACTAAAACCCTTGGGCATCACTCTTATCCTCCTTCAGTGGGGAAGTGATCACGATGACGGATAATAAACCTAGTTCACGATCCACAATATATGGAATATCGTAATCTTAGCAACCCTTAAGACGAGGGAACCACACTAATTAGTTCACGGTTACACGTTTGATACTCATTATGTTATATGTAGACTTTATTTTTGTAGTAAAATCAATCATCTGTTCAATCTAGGGGTCACAGACAGACCTCTAAGCAAAAAACATAGAAAATTACGACAGCCACTCGCGTACCTACTGCTGGAGTGCAGAGGTATGGCTAACCGCTAGGCTACAGCTACAGGCTACAATAGCTGCTATAGTAGTAGGCTGCTGTAGCCTAGCAATTGGAAACCTTTCCTGGCAGAACTTGGCTGGTTTTCAATGGAAATTGGCCAATTTTGCCCTCCACCAGCGAAATGGGCACACCTGATCTCAAATCACGGAAAAATCCGCACGAAAAAGAAGAAATAAGTATTTGCAGTATTATGGTGACATACTCGACACTCGTACCATAGACTTACTGTTGTATGTACGTATAATGGAGAACCTGACAACAGTTGGAACAAAGTACACATTGAGAACCACTCATTAAGCTCTGTGGAATTGTCGAGACCAACACAATTGCAGTATTTGCTCAGCCCATGTTTTAACATTGCCTACTTACTACAAAAGCAACGATTCATTAATATAAATTGGCGTTTCATCGGTACAAAGCAGCGGACTTGTATTTACGTTAAAATATTTATCATTTTCTCTTCCAGTAGTAGCACTATTTTTTTGGATCTCTCTCTCTTTTTTAATTAATACCTACTGCTTTGAAGCGACGGCTGCGCTTGGGGTTCTGGTTTGGGGCTAAATTTGTACTTGATTTTTTAAAGAAATTCTCGCCGTAGCGCCTGATTCCCTCTTTGGGGTGTCCCATCGAAATCTGGGGGTAGAGGAATAAAGAGTGCATTTGTGTTTACGTTCGCACATGAGCACTTTATAGTGCTCTTATGGGAATTGCTTATGCAAATACATATATCAGTCAGTTGTTTTATTGTAAATTACCTGATTTACAAACCTGTATCATGGCTAGGCCACGCTAGGCTGTACTTCAAGCTCCAAATTTAATTTCTGTTACATTTTCAAACCAAAACATCCACTTATGCGGCACCATTTAAAACCATCGAAGCATAAAAAAGGTAAACTAGTCCGGTAACGTTATTTCATATTTCACCAATCCCTTTTGAATAGGAGCGTTTTTACAATTACTCATTTCGTTGGGTTTGAAAGGAGCCATACAGTATATCTACTATAGGTGACTGACCAGGCTCAATTATCTTCATTTCATCTCGGCCTTCCTGAATCCTAGTTCTGCTTAAAATCCTCTTTGTATACAGCTTTCATCGTTTTTTATGATGGAAGCAGACGAACAGACGGATCGCCCGATGGTAAGCGATTGCAACCGCCCATGAACACCCGCAGCACCAGTGGAGTCACAACTGCATTGCCAACCAACCCTCCTTCACGAATTAAGCCTATAGCCCTCACTCGGCAAAAAATACGAATGAACTTGATTTAAGAACATAAATCTTTAAAATTTCTGCCTATTTTTTAGCGTGGCTGCTATTATGTTTGCCCACGGAGAAGACATATTAACTTTCCCATGTCAAGTAGAAGTAATTCAAAACAAACGTTTTTTATAAAATTGACCGGTATTTATAGAGATAAAAATACTATTTGTATTTTATTTAAACTAAGTTATCACGTCATCTAAAACAAAACCTTAAAATATACCTACTTAAACACAAAAATAGGGACGACATAGGTAATGTTAAGAGATAACTTACTTAAATGTCATTATATAGGTATAATTCATTATGTCATTATATAGGCTTCATTGAGTAGGCTCAATTGACATTTGAAATACATTCATAGGTACGGTACCCTAGCAAAAATACAAGTTTTATATAGCAAATCAGCAGAAATCGTCAGTGATCGTCAGTAAAAAGTCAGTGCAAGTGTCAATGAATAAAAGATTTTTATCTAATACCCACCACATAACGCCAAAAACACCCAATGCACAGCCAATGTCTGCTTGGACATACATTTTTAGTGAATGTCACAACTACTAACTAAATTGCCTGTATCCTATCACGATTCGCGTTGGAATATGTTACCTCAACTTGAGAGGCAAGTGCTCATACCCATGGGTCAGTGGGTCCCTTCGGACCCGGGGCGCGCAGTGGTCAGTACTCGTTCACTAGGGATGTAACTCTCTACATGGATAAAATCGTTAAAGATAAACTGTGAATCATCGATAACCATAAGTGTTAACAGCCCAATCGGTCAATCGATTAGTCGATTATTTGGCTCCTGGCAAAAGTCGGGACTAATGATGTTTCCCTTACAAATGTCAGAATTGATTTTCCCATGTTGTACAACGCCCCCCTATCAATGTCACTGAAAGGTCTTCTGATCGTAGTTCTCCTATACCATAAGATGAACCGGTTGCTCAGAAAAAAGTCGTCAGGAAGGACATTGTGGCAAAAAGTAGATTTGCGTAAGTATGAACTTTCTTATTTTATGTTATAGACACCTGCAACACCAGTAGAGTCACAAATGTGCTGCCCACCTTTACCCCCTTTCCCCCCAAGTGGGCCTCCGGTAGCTACACTCATTGGACGAAACACAGCGCGTAGGAACTGCTTCACTCCGGTATTTTGTGAGGCCGTGGTTTCACAAAGCGTGACTGGAGAACGTACATAATTTGTCACTTAGGTAGGTATTCCATTATCATCGCCCCATCCCTATAACCCACGGGGGATAGCGACAAATAGTCCGTCGCGATTGAAATGTGAATTGACTCGTTGCTTTTGTCGCGGGTCGGCTGCTTTGAATGGTCACGTCATACAGCAGGTCTGTTTCCCACGTGTGTTATGATTGTGTTAAAGCTAAAATATATATCCAAATCCGGTTGTCAACGAGAAAGCTACTACTATTAGCAGATTTCACTGCGCTACGCTTCAGTGGGAACGCAGCCTAAAAGTGTCTCCGTCAATCAAAGCTCCATTTTGTAAAGAACGCTATCTGGCATTTTTGGAATTTAAAACCAATTACTATGGATTAGGGTTGAAAATTAAATGTAGTACTGGGCTGATAGAATATCAACCATCCATACCACCTGGATGGTTAGCAATCTTTTACCGTGCGCTTTACACGACACTTTCTGCCGCGCACCTCCTCATTGTGGAATCAACTTCCCGCAGCGGTATTTCCGAACCGGTACGACATCCAAATCTTCAAGAAACGAGCCTATACCTTCCTAAAGGGCCGGCAACGCATCCGCACTCCTTCTGGTGTAGCTGATGTCCATGGGCGGCGGTGTTCACTTACCATCAGGTGACCCGCTTGCTCGTTTGCCTTCCTATAATATATAAAAAAAATCAAAATACATATTAACGAGAGCTCTAAACCCCGACAAGTTTTCATAATGTATGCATTCTACACTTCAAATAGCCTATCCGTCACACGATCACAATGGGGGCTATCGCGTGTGATGAATCCGCCAGATAGCGCACTGTAGAACTGAGATCCATACAAAGTGATTGGCTATTTTTGAAGTGAGATTTCAAAATGTCACAAAACGTTGAAGTTGAAATTCAGTCTAATCGTACGCCATCTAGCGGTATCACGCGACAGCCCCCATTCCTACAAAAAGAAACCAGATGCACCCGAGTTAAGCATCAAAGTTTACTACGATGAGCTCGTATCCACCAAGTGGAGTAGTACTATATTGAGAGTTCCAGCGAAGTTCGCCCAGTTTCGCTAGTTCCGAACTTTTATTAACTAGGTGGGACTTAAGGCGGAGAGGGATTGCTTCGTTAAGCCACGGAAACTTAACGTAATAGGAACTACCTATACGGTAAACGCTAGGTGAATTTAGCTCAACTAGTTTTATTAGGGCGCAGATTTGAGGGAGATGAGGTGCCTTTAGAAGTTTGAGAGTAAGATAGGCAAATGCGTAATCGAGTTACCAGATGTAAAGATATATTTTTTTAAAACTAATAGAACTTATTTTTAGTCAGACAGTGTTTTACAACTTATGTTAGGTAATTGCTCCGCGTTTAAAAGGAACTAAACATTAATGTGTTTATTCTGATTTTACAAGTCACTTGCTTTTTTTTTAAGTTACCTACTTAACCTCTAATGATATTATTAAGAAATAAAGATGTTGTTTTCAAATATTTTTTTTGTTTTATGACTGTTTTCAATAAAAAAAGGTTTTATGTTTGTGTAAGTACCTCTATATTCTTTGTTTAAGATGATTTCTACAATATTGTCTGTAGTGGACGTGTCTCCCTTACATTACCATAAAAAATAACAAAACATTTTTAAAATGTTAAAATACGACTTTGCAATTTCAGTTCTAAGCGGTTCTTTTCCTCTTGCGAGAGCAGAGTTCGCTGCAGCGGATCCATTTACGGCTGGATCGTAAATCTTATCATGCATTTTGCACGTTTTACGTCTGCTACCGGGGTTAAGGATCGCTCCACAACTTTGTGACTTAAACTGCCACCGTACAAGAGATTGTGGCACCACAATCTACAGTAGTTAAGTGTAGATATCTGATAAACATGTTGGGGAAAGGTCACAAACATTTTTAATTAATGGAGTTGGACCCAACACAGAAAATTATAAACATGACTTGTCAAACTTGTATCATAGGTACGGTAAGCATGAAAATTATCTTAGCATTCAAACCTACCAAAAATATCTGAGCATCCTAACAAAAAAAAATTGCATGGAAGTTTACGCCAAGGTGCTTTTACAATGTTAAGAACAATAATTAATGACATTAAATGAAATTACACCTGAAGGTATTGGTGCCAAAAGTAAACACTAAGATCATTTTGATTCTAACTGTACTCGTAAATAATGAATAAATGAATAGGTACTTTTTATTGCACACAAAACAACCAAACCAATCAATTTAAGGAATGTAAATGTATAAATAATACCTACAGTGTGTGTGAATACTCACTAGTTATTCATGTTATTTTTCCTCATCAATTATTTAATATTTTAAACCTTAAAAAAATAAGAAAATACGACAAAAAAATTGTTTGTCGTAAACCTGGCCCCTAAAGTGCGCTAAACTTTTGAGCGCTTTTTGTTATAAAATTATGGTTTGTTTTACGGCAAAAACGTTGGCTAGCGATAAAAAAATGTAAGACTTTGGTGACGTAAAATTGTTTACCAGAGAAAAGAATGAGAAAGTAAAATTCATCACCACATTCCTAATGCTTGTTCGTACGTTTTTCGGTATTATAGCGACATTTTGTGTATTTTTTTTCAACAGTCAAGATGACTTCACTCCGCCTGCTGGTAAGCGGCCGTGAGATCCAAATATGAGATTGACAGGCACAAAATAATCATAAGAAGTAATTAGGTTTTCAGGTTTTCACGTAGCATCACTAGGATTCCGTAGTTCCGCGTACATATGGCCTTATACTACTAGCAGTCCTGTAGTTTTGTGAGGAAATCTGTGTTTTTAATCCGAATAGTCGTAGTCTTCATTCATAGTTTTTGTTTTTAAATTCTAATTGTAATTCAGGAAATTACATTTTGACGGGGATACTTTTGTGTTCAAAAACACTCAAAGGGATTAATTAAAATAGTTCACGTCCGGGCAAGCGTCTTATTTAACACAAAGAAGTCAAGTTTCATCTTGTCCCGGTAAGGTGTCGCGTAGTGGAACCTGAACTTAACTTTTAATAAGATTAAGTTCATTTTACGTTAAGAACACTAGTAAGAAAACACGTAGCTAGCGTTGTTTCTTCAAAAATGTAGCAAAAATAAAACCAACGACAAAAAAATCAGCAGTGAATTGGCAACTGGCCTAACAAAAGAGTATTTTTCTTTAAAAAACTATAAAATCAAGCTACTTATTACCTTTGCAATAAGACAACGTTCAAAAGGCGTCATTTTTTTGTATGAGAAAATTTCAAAAACGCTGAAATATTAAAGATAAATAGCATTTTATTTAGTTTTTCTTTCTTTTCTTTGAACACACAACATCTCATACATTGACCTAACTCCGTTAAGTTGAGTTCTGACGTTTACCGGGAGCCAAATAACCGTAAGGCGACTGTATGCGACGGCATTCAGCGTCATAAAATTAATGATATTTATGACACCGACCTTCACGATACTTAGCGTGTCCGATAGTACGTACAGCCACACATCAAAGTAAGCAAAACTGTCAAATTTCTTCAATTGACTCTCATCTTACTGTCATAAATATTGGGTTGATTTTATCAATTGAGGAAATTTTACAGGTTGTGGTAGGTTGATGTGTGGCTGACTGTAAATATTTTTATCTTTTAAGTCATACAGAATCTATATATTTTGTCTTACATCAAGAGTTGTTGTATGTGACGTCATAAAATATATATACGCAATATATCGGACTTATGAGACATTATCAAAAAGTTCATTGACCTACGTATTAGTAGTATTTCATATCTTGTCTCTCCAGCACGTGCCAGCGTCTCAGCAGTCAACCAATTACTCAAAATACTGCCCAGCCAAGTTTGATTCACAGAATAATTTCGTTTCGAAGTTGGATAGCCAATTTCGTCACCTGACAGGGGTATTCAACAACTTCTAAAATTGAACTCTTTGTTTCTAGTTCGAAGTTTTAAATTAAAAGTTTAGTAATTTTAGAGTAGGTATTAGAAGGTTTTACGTTAACTTATTTATTCGAAACGTAAGTATACAACTCGGACTAAATGTGATGAATTTTAACAAGTACGTCCAGTGCTCGCTAAATGCGGGCTCGGTACCTCAGAGGTATCTTTTTTTTGTTCACTCAGGAAAAACATGGCGGAAAATTGTATAAAACCTATTTTGCGACCATTAAAACTATAATATTCTTGCGGCAACATAAACTACATATGTTTTGCGACTTATACTTATGTATCTATTTTCGATAAATATCACCAGGTCAAGAATTGGGGGCTGTTATTAGCTTTGTTCGTTCCTTATAATTTTATGAGGAAAGGATTTTAAAAACGAATATCCTTCGTGACCTCTGGCAGTGAAAGACCGGCTTTCGAAACGCATTTTCATGGAAATACCTGTATTTCCAGATGAGATGATATTGAATATCCGACCTTATTTTGAATCGCGAGCGCAACCTCGATATCGTAGGAATGCAATCTTATTTCCCCAACGCGTTGGTAATGTTCATCCATGCATGTGGAAATGTAAACTTGGAAGTATGTCTATGTCAAGATTGTATCAATGTTTGTGATATGTTGGAAAAAGGAAACGAAGAAGTCATGGGTTATCCAAAGTTTAGGTTGCTTCATCCAGCAAGTTTCCATCTCAACTTCCATCTAAAAATGTCGCCGCCAATTAAGGCGTCATTCGCAAAAGACACTTTAAAACCAATTGCTATGGATTAGAGTCGCTAAAAAGACGTCGTCGAAAATGATCTGCGAAAACTTCGGGCCCGGTGACTGGCAACAAGTAGTGCAGGATCGACCAAAGTGGTGTTCTCTTGTTTCGGAGGCCAAGATTCGTTTCGAGTAGCTGACCCATTAGCGATTATATTGATGTTTAAAATTATCAGTAGGTTTAAAGGGAAGTTTGGAAGGAAGAATTATAATCGGGCCAAAGACTCAATGGCAGTCAGTCAGTCAGTGTCATTTTATTCACGCCGACCAACTGCCAACATTAATGCGTTAAGTGTAGCGGTTTCTTACACGCAATAGCTCCCATTCCGGACCAAACCTAATACCACAATAAGGAAACCAAATTAAGGAAAGTCCCAGCTTTGTCCACCACTTGGGAACACCCAACCCGCTTCCTTCCTCCACTCGTTTCCTCACCGTACCATTACGATCCCGTTCCCAATACACTTGTATATTTAGCCGAGGACCAATTTCGGCCAAGCCTGCACAAAAAAATCAATATCCTTATTTGGTTCTTTGGTTAAACTGTGTTAAGGTACAAGTTAGGAGCGTTTTCAAGTCTCTGTTACAAATACTTAACATAAACGAGTCTAAACGCGACGAAATTAAATAAGTACATTTTAGCACTTACTGCTTGACGTTTCGGCTGCGTTACAACAGCCGTGGTCACAAGACATGTTACAAAGTAAAAATGCTTAGTTGGTATTGAGTACCACAGCGATAAGAAACTACAAACTAAGAATTAGCAAACTGAAGTGGCAGTGTCAGCGGCAGGCAGGCGGCAGGTCACAATATCCGCAGAACTGACAACCGTTGGAGCCGTAAAGTCCTTGAGTGGAGACCGCAACTCGGTAAGCGTAGTGTTGGACGCCCTGTGACAAGATGGGATGATGACATTCGAAGGCAGGCTGATGTGGGCTGGATGAAAGTGGCCGAAAATGGGGAGTAGTGGCGTGCATTACGGGTGACCTACGTCCATCAGTGGACGAGTGTGGGTTGCTGTTGATGATGATGATAAGAAACTAACATGTAAGGAAACCTGCACGTACCTACTGTTTCCTCCAGATCCCTGTAAGAAACCTATTTTTTTCTGCTGACTACATAGTATGCTGTAGTATAACAAACCAATTTATATTATAATGTAGTACATACTTATTGTCGTTTGCATTTGACATCTCTTCAACCCGCGCCCACGTAGTCCGCTGCCGCTATCAGATTCCGCCCTAGAACATCCCCTGCTTATGAATAAAAAATGTATTAGCCCGGTCTATTAGTACGAACAAGTGGTCATTTAATAACTGATTATGATTAATGAGCGTAATGCGTGGTTCTTTGTTATTTATATACGATAAGGTTATATGATGATGATGCAAGCTTAAACCCCGATAACTTAAGAGATTAGTACAGATTACTTCCGCACATTTTACTATAGGTATGCACGAGTATATATACTTACATAATTGTATTTTTCAGTTTTCTTACACACATTTTACCATTTTTTAGTTAAAAAAATAAAAATAGGTGATATATCCCCTATTACCTAATTTTATTTTTTTAACCTTCGATATACTTAGTTAAAAGTGTTGGCGCCATAGAGGGCTCCATTCACAAAAGAGTGCAATTTGGCATATTCGGATTTCAATACCAATTATTATGGATTCATAAACAAAGTTACCTACATCCTCACAAATATTCCCGGTTATATACATTTTCTTCTCCAATCATTAAAAAAGTAAAGTATCAGCCTATATACTGTCCCACTGCAGAGCAAAGGCTTCCATCATAGAAATCAAGTTATCGCTACTTTGATGGGATTAGGCTTAATCACCACGCTTGCATAATGGGGAATGGTGATCACAAACCCGAGCTATGTTCGAAAAATTCGAAACATACTTTGCTCGATCTCCAATCATACTAAGTAGTTTTTATTTTTAAGTGTCAGTATAGAAAAGGAAGAACATGTTTTATCCGTTGAATAGGTAATATCTCAAACGGCAAAAAACGAAAATTAAACGACGAGTTTTACAAACTTATAAACGTAGCGTTTTCGTGGGTTCTGAGTAGAAAATTCCTTCTGAGTAGAAAAGTCTTTATTTAAAATTCTTAGGGAAACCTAAATACCTAAGTAAATTAAAAGTTTTCACCTAATACTGCTTGATACTTTCCCCAGACGCAACCAGTTCTAGGTTCTAAGAGAACTTTTCTTTAAAAAGATTCTAAAGTCTAAAGTAGGGTTTAACCTTGAGACAGCAAAATTTGCTAAGTAAACGGCCCTAAAATTTTCCAGTTTAGTTCATTATCGTTTTTAAGGTTTTTTTTAACAATTATAAAGTTTCGTTGTTTTAACAAGCTTTGAAAGTAATGCCTACATGGAACATGGAAGTTTATGTCAAAAAGAAAGCAAACTAAACCATATTTTGTCAAAGCAAAGGAAACTCAGAGACTTTGTCAGCAGAAAGTGCCTAAATATCAGCTATACAATGTGATTAATATCATTATAGACGAAAATTAACGCAACGTTTATTTTTAAGCACATAAAATATGCACTTACTGCTTGACGTTTCGGCTGCGTTACATTATTATGTGCTTAAAACTTAACGTCGCGTTAATAATAGTTATAATGCAACGGTAAAATTTTAATAAGAACTATACAATAGGATATTTGTATCGGTCTGCTCACCTGCCCCTATTTCATAAAAAAAAAATCAAAAAATACCACTCAAAAGCAGACAAAAATAATAAGTAATTGATTAGATTTTATTATTTATTACCAGGTTTAGGCGATCTAAATAGGGTTTCCCTCGTCAAAGTCGCCATTATTATCAGTCCTGTGCAAAATTCCTCCCAATCGTGCAACGTTCTTGGCGATTATATTTTATTAATATTTATTTATTAATTAATCAAACAACTTTTACATAAAAAGCGCATTTGTCCTGCAAAACTACTAAATTTACACCATGTAATAAAAAGAGATATGATAACATTAATTTTCAACTTCTAGTTGACATTATTCTACCCTCTGTTATCCCACTGGGTGTCTCTATCGGCAAACTTGCAAAGTTACGGGGCGGGCGTGACGGCAGGAACCAACTATTTACAGCTGGAGTCGAGTGGAACCTTCTAGGATTTAATTAAATACAAGCCGGTACAATTGCTCACTCCGCTGTCCAGCTCTTCATTTCTGCTACTTGATTTTAAAAGTTGATTTTGTGAAACAACGTTTTAACAAGTACTTATTATTTAAATTAGCATTGGAACCGTCCAATGCTTTCCCAAGCAATACTTTGTAGCTTCTACTTCACTCGATGTAATGCTCTAATTTCCTCCTATATCATTCGGACGAGTGATTTAAAACTGCCAAAGAGGCGGCTTATCTTCCGCCTTTTAATCAAATTATGGCTAGCCGTATTGAATGGCGGGCGCCTAATATATTCCGGCAGTTTTATTTATTCAATCCGGCTAACCGTTGAACTGCCACATTTCAAAACGGCTCTGTTTTTGATAACAGCTAGCCGTAATGTAATATGGCGGATTATACAATCCGCCTGCGATATACAAAGAAGTGGTTTGTCCCTCGCAAGCTACAAAATACAAATTATTTCAGCTAAAACAAGACGTTTTGAACATAAAGTCCATATTTATATTTCGCTCAGCGTTGAAAAGAAGGGGAGATTGCGTTTGTTTCAAAGTCACGTAGTGCTTATAAGCAGGCACCGGACTCGTAATTACAAACATTCATGTTCGGTGGTAGCCACGTACCCGTTTTATTTAGCTAGCTTATCCAACGGTGGGTAAATTAAAAGAGAACAACGTTTGTATGAAATTAGAAGTACATATTTTATTTTTGTTATTGTTTGAATACCGTGTGAAACCGTAGGGTGAGAAAGACTTCAAATGCGTTAATGTGGCGATGTCAAGCTTTTTATGAAATGTCGAACTTTTTAATGCGAATTTCCAAAAGTTGAACGAAATTTTGCTTAGAATTGTAGCAGAAGACGTGGTTAAAGTGATGCAGTTAATGTTTATCTATACACTCACTAATCAACGACTGTTTAAATTTCAAGCAGAAAATTATCGTGATAAAAAGCAGATAATATAGACAACATATAAAAAGATAAAATTATGATTAACCATCGACGCAGGACGTGTACCATAAACACAAGTGAGTGCGCAGACAAAACGAAAGTGTCCTTACTCTCTATTCCCATATTCTCATATTATTTCGATGGGACACCAGTATGACACGACCGAAGGGGGCTAAGACGCAAGACCCACAGCTGTCGCAAGACCAACAGCTTAACGTGTTTTCCGAGTTACGGAGGTAGGTACAAGACCGCCATCTTCCAGACTTCGGGCGGACACTGAGAATTTCTTAACAGAAATACTCAGGTACTTTTGTCTGGAGACCTATTTTTGAATTGTCGTGTCACTAAAAAATGTGTGACTCGCATGATTTTTGACATTCGCATTTTTGAATCATTCGAAAACGAGCGTTTTGCAACGAGTGGTATAAATTTCTCGTTTCCGTGAAGCGAGTGGACGCATTTACGTCTACGTGAAACGAGTTAAAACTATACTTTGACAAGCTTGGCAATACCCTAAGCGAGTGATTTCAAAAATAGGGAAAATTTTGAATCATGCGACTTACGAGACGACGTGATTTGCAAAAAGAGTAGTTTTGTTCGGACGAAGCGAAAATTCATAAATAGGTCTCCTGACCTAGGTACCTAGGTAGGTTACCTGACCCGGTAATCTAATCCAGGACCTTAAGCGCCAGTCGCGCTTTATAGTGCGATCCACTACATATTATTAAAATTTGGCTGCCTCGGTGGCGGCGACCAAATTTTAATAATAATGAGACAATATCATGACATGGATAGAGACCTCCAGCCCTGCAGTTTCAAAATTATATCATAAACGTTAATAATATAACGTACACAATAACCCGCGCCGTTAAAATGACATTGTCCACAAGTGTATTATATTGCGTTGATCAAAAGCGATCCAGATGATTTTCCATTTGGTGATACGTAGCCATCTTACGTGGATTTACATGGTTTTATTCTCAATAATAAAGCAGTCGTCCACTTTCATTACTTTGTTTAATTAAGGTTGTTATTGGCAATATATTTCATTTAAGCGTGTGATTCCCGGTCGCAAACAAAGTTGAACTCACAGACCATCATCATCAGCCCGTTGCAGTCCACTGCTGGACATAGGCCTCTCCAAATGCTCGCCACTTTGATCGATCTTCGGCTACTCGCATCCAGCTCCAGCCAGCCCTCTTGCGCAGATCATCACTCCATCTGGCCTGAGGTCGTCCTACACTAAGTTTACCGAGACGCGGTCTCCACTCCAGAACTCGTTTAACGCGGTCTCCACTCCAGAACTCGTCGTCCCTTTGTATCGAACCAATCCGACTTTTGTATGCTTTGACCATGATTCAAGATTTGGCGAGTCTGATATTAACAATGAAATGACTGCCGTCTGGCCTTTGCAACTCTTTAACAGGGCAATCAGACCTACTGAATCATGGTTACACGTTTCAGAAACTACCTGAAACGTGCAGGTTCCCTCACGATGTTTTCCCTCACCGCCTAGCTTATCCCCCACCTACGGTCTGATGATCTATCCCGTGTAGGTCATACATTAATTTATTTAATTTGTTTTAGTTTAAGTATAAAGTGTCATACTGTAACAATTCAGCTTTTAAAAAAAACTTATGTTTATTCTTAAATCCTTTTGCTGCTTTATTATTATACTATGACAAGATAGTTAGAAGGCAAGCAATGCGAGGTCCATTAGGTCCCAGACTGGTCTAATTACCGAGCTGTCTACACCATGTGCTGTACAAAATACAGCCTGGTAACCTTTCGCTCTTAAGCTAGTGTAATAAGTTTCATAATTGAACGAAGTGTATTATAATATATTAAGTGCAATAACGTGATGGTTGGGAGAATGGATTAAAAGTGAAATTACACGGGTTGGCGTGGCCCTGGCTATGTTTTTTGAGGTTTAGATACTATGCTATTTTGATAAACCGTAGCGCTACCATGAGTTGACATCGAAAACTGACATAACGTAAACTATTGCTCTGACTCTTTCAAATGCATCACAGTGAAAGAGACACAGCGATAGTTTTCGATAGCGAGGATAGTATTTCAAACTCATGGTAGTGCTATAGATCTCTACTCTGTTGACGCAACACCACATACCAATAACAAAATACTAATGTAGGTAGAACCTTTAAATTGCATCGTATGTCTAGTGGGTAGATCTTACTTTTCGCCGACCCGGAAACCATATTTTCGAACAAGCATTGGGCTGGAATCCTTAGGGGACATGCAATGGTGCCCGTCCTAAGGAAGCGACAAACTGCCGTTACCAACAAAAACTATGACGTTACAGAAGGCAAAGAAGTTAAGTATGCAACCTACGACAAATCAAGATGGAGAAACCTGGTATCTGCCCACGGAAAAGACCCCAAAGAGCGGCCATAGCATAGGACCCAAAAAAAAAATTGCATCAGCTGATATCTACTACCCTTAGCAATATGCTAAAAAAAAATAGAACCACCATGTGGTGGTGTGGTAACCATGCTACAAATCTGGACTTAAGTCTGGGACATAATTGCCCGCGGTTATGAAACAAATGACATTCATAATAAAAATAAATTCGCACAACTTCTCATACATTAACCTGACTCTGTTGTGTTACAAATAACTGACAACAGAGGGAACACAAATGTAAATACATATACATCACTCAGACATTGAATAAACACATGTGAACATCGCACGATGTTTGTCCAGGGTAATCGAACCGACGACCTTTGTCAAATAACTGTCTAAATGCTGATACATTCCACCTCCAACAATAAAAGTCAGCTTTTCACTTTACACAAATTTGATTTTAGATGTCACGTTACATGCCTAATATAAGAATGAATCGGCTTCGAATGCCAAGGGAGGAATCCATTAAGGTTACATGCATACACAATAACAAGTATAAAAATTGTGAACGAGCTTGGAACAAAATTTACGTAAAAGTTTTTCATTTATGAATAACTTAGTGAATGACAGACAATCTTTATAATTATGTATGTTTATTTACGAGTATTATAAGAACTTTTTGCTTTATAAACATTTTCTATTTTAGGAAATGGAACTTTTCATTAAACTCATAAATGAGAGTAAACGAGTTTTCAAACGATTCCGTTAAGCCAATGATTTTCTTTTTGTCTACTATTTGCTAATAGCATATATAGACCCCATTTTGGTGCGTGGGAGAGACACGCTTTGGCATGAAAGGGCCCTCTTGACTGGTGTGATACGATGGCCTCACAGAAGACCGGTGTAAAGCAGCGTCTGCGCTGTTTTTTGTCATGTGAATAAAGATACCGGAGACCAAAATGGGAGAAAAGGGGGTATAGATACTAGCGCATAGATACCTGCAACACCAGTGTAACCCCCTTTCCCCGATAAAGTATTGGGTTTGGGAATCGATAGTAAAACGTGGTAAAACTATCGATAGTTCAGCAACACTAATCTAAGTGCGTTTTCACATTCAATGTCTGTGAGTTACTTGTCAGCCGGGTGTACCCGTCTACATATTCAACAGTTCCCGTATATCACTTTGGACGTCGACTAGCTTTACATTGCTCACACGTAGCATGTTGAGTTCAAATAAATCAAAAGTCAGTAATGATTTATCGTGTAAATGTTAGGTTCCCGTGGGAAAATAAAACTATTTACATTGATGGATCTTGTAAGTTATAACATAGGTAGTTGCTAAGTTTGATCATGTTACAAGATACGACATTGAATTTTTTAAGAAACAACACACCTTCGTAAAAGTTGGCAACGCATTTGGACTCCTTTTGGATAAGCAAATGTCACTGGGCGGCGGTGATCACTTATAAACAGGTGACCCGCTTGCCTACCTAAATCATAAAGAAAAGTTATTTTGATTGAAAAAAAAAGGATGTGAAATGACGCATTTTTGACCAAATGATGGTGGCAGACGAGAAGACGTATCTCCTAAGATGATAAGTGACACCGTATCATGAAGGTAAGCTAATGACACAGTTGGTACATACCCACAAAAACCAATGGCAATCACAAGTGCGCTGCCAACTTTTAAACTTCCCTCCTCCCTAATTGGGCCTTCGATACACTCAATCACTCTGCATAAGATGGCGCTGCTTCTCACCGGCTTTCTGTGAGGCCATGGTATCACTCCTCTTGAACCGCCATTTATTCCAAATCGCGGCTTTTTCTCGGTAAAAAGCCATCTATCGCTATGTAGATTGTATGACATGACAAACATATGTTTCATAACCCTTTCAGAATTGAGGTCAATGACATTCACGTGCCAAAATCCGCACGATGTGTACACATGGCGTATACACGCCCGTCCGGAAATTCGCTCGAAACGTGACAAGTGAGTGTCGCACGGAAATCCGGATCAGCGGGACTGTAAATTATTACCACCGGAGAGTGATGGTAGCTCAGCGGATAAGAGCGTGTGTCTTGTGAGGAGGTAAGTTCGAATTACAGCCACCTCTAGGTTTTTTATATGCTATGCCTATTTCTATCAATAGTTGTAGTGGTATGAATACAATGCAAAAAAGTTACATCGTATATTAAATTTATAAGTGCGCTGTGTTAATCTATTAGTGATGGCGTTGGAGGCCCAATAGGAGGAAATAGGGCTTAAAAGCTTGGCAGCGCACTTATGATTCCATTGGTGTTGCGGGCGGCTGCAATTGCTTATCAGGTGGTTCATGTGCTCGTTTGCTACTTAGAACATATTAAATAAAAACCCGTTTATTTTTACCTAGGCCTCTAAACTGAGTTTGTATGAACGAAAATTACGTCTTCTGGATTCCGTTTTTTGCTCACGATTAATAGTAATAGGGTTCGTAGGCCTTTTTTAGTAGTTTAGTAGACATTTTCCAGACTTCATATTCAATAGAAGTTTCAATGTTCAAAAACAAACAAACATTTTATGGTAAGAACACACTCGCTAGACGATAAAGTTGTCGTAGCAAACTGAGTGTTACGAGTTGCTACGGGCGTGTGCTACGAATATTTACTACGGTCGCGGTGCTCGTAGCAGCTACGAACAATATTTTGTGCTCCGTGTTCATACCTCAATAGCTACTTTTACAGTTAAAAGAGAATTATTATAAATTGTATGCAGCCAACAATAGATATACCTAAACACAAGGTGTCTAGAAAACATACTAGACACTTCGATAACATGACACAAAATTATTGACATCCAAGTTATAATTTTCACGTAACGTTCAATTTGCCATAATATCCACTTGTTCTGCTTAGTACCTACCTACCTAATAATGTTTTCGGGTAGTTAACGTAACACGTTACAACTAGTGTGCAAAAGTATAGATGACTGACTCGCAGTGCTGTAATAGCACTTTTATCTCAGACATAAAGGACTGTATAAGTCCAAATAAAGCAACTTTTGATGCCGTGAGTATATGAAGCAATCAACACCGTTGTTCCGCTGTAACATGTGCGTTGAATACTGGTGAAATATTCTAACCAATAACATTTTTCTGGCGCTTACTAATATTTCACTTAGACATAAACACGCACATAAGTAGGTACCTAATGTTAGTAGAAATGTCTAGTGAATAAAATGATTCGGTAGCGCCTCTCTGCTTCGATCAAGCCTAAAAGCGATCAAACATTGAATTTGGATTTAGAAGACGCCTTTGACCTTTACCTTCTTTCGTTTATATCCTTTTTACGAATCCTAAGGTTTTAGGTAAACTTTTTCATCTGGAAATAATGCAAAGCGAAGTTTTATGGAGTCCGCTAGTTGTTACAGAACAAATAACTAGCCATAAGCCCATTAGCTTTCAACAAATATGCAAATTACGCCTATCATAATTTTGTAGTTGCATGCTAGTTGGTCAAATTGTATGTTATTAGGTAAACGGTATGTTGAGTTGCTACGGTCTCAGTTGCTACGAGCGACATTGCTCGTAGCTCCTCAGTCAAGCAGCTGTTCGTAGCACACATACATAATTTGTGCTACGAACAGATACTTAGCTCGTGCAATGTAGAAGCATGAACGCGACGAAAAGTGACTAAGGTCGCAGTAGCTTATGTAGGGTTACCATATCATTATTTCAAAATACTCAAAGTGCAATGGTTTCTTAAAAATTAAAGTTTCAAGTATGGGATATAAACCCTATAACCCTACACTGTTTTGCGCAAGTAGTATTCCTACACTAGGGAGATGAAGCACCCCAAAATTAATTAAGTCAACAATAATATGAATTAAAAGAGAATTTGATAATTATATTTTTATAAATCTGTACAATTTACACCCGGGAGAAAAATTTAAAAATAAGATCTTGTGGGGTTCTGCAGCACACCGAAAAAAAAAGGTATTTTTAGCCCTCGAAATCAAATCAAATATTATTTATTTTTCTCTCACTTAAGACATAATTAACTGGTAACAGTAGGTATAGCTAACGGCACAAAATAATAGCAATGACCGTTTGTTTGCGCACTTGTTAAAAAGAAGACTTTCTACTAGAGTTGCTTTCTGCGCACTCAAGGTCATCGCGAGCTTGCATTGCGTCATTAATGCCCTGGACATTGCAGCATGAGGCGCATGCTGCAATGTCCAGGGCTTAATGACCAAACTGCGCATTAATGACATATGTTACCTTAACACAAGTCCATCAGCTCTCTCCTCGCTGGCTATGCTGGTCCGCGGCGAGCTGCCCAGGCGGCTGCTGGCGGACTTCCGCCGCAGCTCGTGCAGGTCGCCCTCATCCTTGTTGGTGAAGGAGATCCTAACCATGCATTAATGACATACCTTAACACAAGTCCATCAGCTCTCTCCTCGCTGGCTATGCTGGTCCGCGGCGAGCTGCCCAGGCGGCTGCTGGCGGACTTCCGCCGCAGCTCATGCAGGTCGCCCTCATCCTTGTTGGTGAAGGAGATCCTAACCGCGCAGAAATGACATGTTTACCTTAACACAAGCCCATCAGCTCTCTCCTCACTGGCTATGCTGGTCCGCGGCGAGCTGCCCAGGCGGCTGCTGGCGGACTTCCGCCGCAGCTCGTGCAGGTCCCCCTCATCCTTGTTGGTGAAGGAGATCCGCGGCGCGTGCCCACGGAACCCGCTGACTTTGTGCGCGGACACGCCGCGGCAGAGCATCTGGCTCTGCGTTATATCTGTGGACAAGGTTAATATCAGGTTTAAGAACTTTATTTATCACATAAAGAATTTTACATTCACTTATGATGAGATTCATCATCATCATTTCAGCCAATAGACGTCCACTGCTGGACATAGGCCTCTCCCAAAGTTCTCCACACAGATGGGTCCTGTGCCACCCGCATCCAAGGGACTCCCGCGACCTTCACCAGATCGTGGGTCCACCTGGTAGGAGGCCTGCCACGGCTGCGGCCTGCTGCACGCATGAGATTAATTAATAACAACTATTATCTAAATTAATTAATTAGGGCTACTCGTCAAACCCACACACACACACACATTCTCAGCAAAAACTAACCCAATTAGGGTTAGTTTTTGCTGAGAATCAGCCACTCGCAGTTTTTTTTATGTGATAGGTGGCAGACGAACAGACGGATCACCTAATGGTTAGTGATTACCGCCACCCATTAGGAAAAGTAATGAAGAGTTAAATTTTTCAACCAGCTGTTCTTAAAGATATACCTACTATTTATCTGTCTGTAAGAATATCTTGCCTCGCACTCTAAATTAATATCTGCTTTCAAAGCCCAATGCTCTTCTATCACGCCATTATACAATCCATCAAAACTTCGTTGCGTGCTATCCATTTTGTTAAATAAAAACTGGCATGACATCCTACGTGGTGACAAAAGATAAGTTTATATCTATAAAATAAATACTGTGAAACGGGGTGAGTAGGGACGATTTCTAACGTCTATAGGCAGGAACTGATTCTTATGGTGTTAAAATCCCTATATTCATAGATTCCGTTTCTTTTTACGGTAGCTAATGTGTTTAAATTAATAATAATAATAAATCTTTATTTGCCAAAAATTTTTTTACAAATCATTTGAACATCGGTAGCCCCCAAACTAGGTAGTAGTGTCTCTTGGGGACTTGAGTTGATGTTTTACCTTTTTGTTATAATTACGGCTTTGCAAGATTGAGATTTATACATACACGTTTTTGTTAATTAGAAAAAATAAATAAAATAATAATAATAATAGTGACACAACTGTGTGTGTGTGTCCGTGTGTGTGTGTGTCTGTGTGTATGTTTGTGGTCGTGTGTGGTGTGTGTTATTTGTGTGTGTGTGCGTGTGTGTGTGAGAAGTGGGACGGAGCCTGATTCGGAAATTCTGTAAAAGTATAATCATACTGACAACATAAATACTAAACATTGAGAAAATAGGCTTTCAAACGAAGTTACACGTAATAATTGTATGTTTACCATAAATTATATAGGTAACCATACTAATTAACATAGACAACAACAATATTTACATACTTACTTATGGAAGGATTTTCTCTTAAAATAGCCCCTACCTTGGCTCGTGTATGTTTAGGGCTGTCACTCAGCTTTTTACCCCTTTCAAGTAATAATTCACGACAAAAGTAGGTTTTATGTGCCCCTAAGGTCTAACCTAATTTTTTGTATGAAAAAATTCCAGCGGTTACGCACAAACATTAGATAAAGTGAATTTTCATGGTTGGAAAAGAAAACTCTTTTGGAAAAGAAAAGTCTCGGCCTACAATTCATTTGATGCAACTTTTTGTGACTGTGAACGAAAATTATTTCGTTGTTTTGTTGTATACAATAGATTAACATAGCTAGAGCATTTTTCTCAGTTAATTAACCTTACCTATGGGTATTTTTTTATTTTATTTTTATATATTGAGGACAATCAAGGTGACCTCACTCCGCCTGATGGTAAGCGGCCGTGAGATCCAAATATGAGATTACGAGGCACAAAAGAACAGACAAAGTTTCCATTGCGGCTGTCACTCTCACCCCGAAGGCCTGCTAAGATCACGCCACGCCTAAAAACCCAGGATTATAAGAAGAGGGAAACACAGCATTGTGAATGACGTGCAAAATTGAATTAACAAGGATGAAACTGTTTGATGATAAACCTGTAATTATTTTGAAACCCCGTTGGTCTAGTGGTGTAAGTACCGGGCCGTAATGTCAGGGTCGTGGGTTCGATTCCCGGGCAAGAAAGCAGGATTCGAATTTTTCGGGTTAGTGATCGCCGATCCGCATTAGGCAAGCGTGCTGATTAGGCCTAGTCCTATCATAGTAGCGATGAATTGATTTTGATGAAGGCCTTTGCCCTGCTGTGGGACAGTATGTGCTATAGGCTGATACTGTAATTATAGGTCACCGAACCTTATAAGTGAAAGCACTCGCATGGCAGCCAAAATTCTTCAAATTCTCAGCAATTTAGTTAAGTCTTTTGGGTCGGCCATCTTGCGAATTCCACGCCCCGGCAGATGGGACGGGTCTCGAGTGACTGCTAGGAGCAATAAAATGAAGGGCACGTTTGTTTTAATGTATTAAAAGTCCTTTTGTTTCGCCGGACGGAATGACGTACCAAGAAAGAAACGTAGTGTTTTTGTAAGGAATAAAATTTGTTAAGATTCTAAGTGTTGCTGTGTTTTGGTGGACACCAGAGTCATGCATAGTCATCGTACGAAATATCTACCTACTTGCTATCTACTTGCTGCATGATAACCTTCTGATATTATGACACATACAATATACTCTGACTTTGGATGGGAAGAGGCGTTCTCATAATCATCATCTCAGCCAATAGACGTCCACATCTGGACATAGGCCTCCCCCAATGTTCACCACACAGATCTATCCTGTGCCACCCGCATCCAACTAATTCCAGCGACCTTCACTAGATTGTCGCTCCGCCTTGACGTGGCGTCCTGCCATTGTTGGAACTTCCTATACTTTGGAGATTATACAATAATGTCTTGACTTTTCAAAATTCGTATAAAAAATTTCATCTTTCCATACAAAGTCGGTCACGTGACTTGGTCATTTTGTGTGAGGAGTTGAAAATTTTTTCGAAGAATTTAGAAAAGTTGTTGAACAAATGTTGTTCAGAATAGTTGATTGAACACGTAGTTAAAGGGATGTAAATGTTCACAGATTTTGTACATAGATTTTGAGTTATTCTGATGTGTAAACTATATTATTGTGGAAAACTTTGGCGTTTATTTTACTACCAGTCATAATTTGAACCTGCCCACATCCAAACTGGAAGTAAGTTATTTAACCGCAGCATTGTGACAAATGTTGTTCGGAAGCTTGTTCCAACCGTCTCAATTGGATCCGAGCCGGAGTTCCCGCAATTTATTTAAAGTTCACGTTGCGGTGTCATCTTATAAATTGCTCGGTCGGAGGCTGCGAGCAACAGTGTTCTTGTGATGAAGTATTGTTTGGAAGAGACGCTTCTTCAAAGTTCACAGTCATTTATTGCATTCATGAGTAGGTACTAGGGAATGCAATTTCCGATCTCGCGGGATCCCGATCTCGCGAGATCCCGTGTTATTTTTCGGGATCAATCCCGAAGCATAATATGACGAGATCCCGTTCGAGATCGACGGGATTGGACAGCAATGGTCTTCGATGCTACACGATCCGTTCGAGGACGCACAGCGGGGCGCTGACTGACTGACGTACCTACTAGGTACATATTTCTTGGCACTTAGATATTGTATTTTGTTTACTAAGGATTTTTAAACCATTTAAGTTGTTGGTGTATGTTTAAACCATTTTCACTGCTCATAAAAAATACGAAGAACTGAACGAGCCAAGAGAAAAAATGAGCCTTAGCGAGATTTAAAAAAGCGAGCCTGGGCGAGTATTTAATAGCATTCCAGATTGTTTTAATACCAAGTTATGTAGAGTCTGATGTAAGTACTACTATAATGTGACTGTCATATAAAAAGGGTTTGACGTCTTGATTTAAAGATAATTAATTTACTCGTAATAAAATGTTGCCCTATCGAAACATATCAACAACACTATCGAAGTACTAACAATCCGCCACGGATAAAGTGAAAAAAACAACTTAGTTGAGGTAATTTGGATCCTTTGTCCGAGATACCACTGAAAGGATGAAACCAACAACCTCTAGACACTAAATGACATTGATACGATTATCGATACTTTGACTAATTTTGAAGATCGTCATATATCGATTTTCGCTTCTGCACCACTACTCAGTGTTATCGATAGTTTATCCACAAGTAACAAGCCGTAAATTACACCCGTCGGCGACGGAAGCGAATTCAGAACAACTCTAGCGCAAGTAACGACGGGCTATTATTCAACAACAGAAACACTTGGCTCGGGCGTATATTTAACTAGACATGCACCAGTATTGGATACACTAATTGGCTCAATTGAGACAAATCAAACAAAAAAAAATCGCTTTAACGATGGGACCTCCTTATTATACTGATTAACAATGTATGTATCTACCTTCTTGTTATGTCATTTTGGGAAGCAATAAACGCATTTTTTAATTGTATTTCTATCACAAATATATACGTTTCTGTGCAACCAATAATATCTGAAGAATGAGACAAACATAATGTTCCTACCCCAGATAACCTGGGTAGAACACAATAGGGTTTTGGAGATAAGTTCATACATATTATATTTATGAATAATTGACTCAAAATTAATTGATAAACTTAGTAGATACGTTTTGGTTTGTTAAGACGATTACACTTTTTTTTACTCCTCGTTAACAAAGTCCAGCTTATACAGCTGGCGGCACGAAAGTATGGTGATGACCGTTATTTTGCGCACTTGTAAAAAAGAAGACTTCCTATGAAAATTGGTTTCTGCGCACTCAAGGTCTTAACAGCTGTTTCGTGTCGTAGACTATACCAAAAAACTTGAACTATATCGACTCCTTTATTCACTCGGCCAAAGGAACTAATTCGGGGCTCTCCAGGGAGTGAACTAGGCTCCTCTGTTGTTGGACATTAATCTCGCCATTTCGATTAGATCTCGCTCTTGCTTACCGCCTTGAGTTAGTTTGAACAAGGACAAATTAAAATATATGGGAATAGTTTGGCAAAACATTTATGGCGGTATAATCAGCGGTAGATTACAAAATTTGACATACATAAATGTTCTGTAAAGGACTTGAACTGAATAAAGATATTTTGATTTAAAAATATTCATATTTGTGTTGTATTCGTTGATTGAACGCATTATGGCAAAGAAAATCATACGTTGGCTGATGTTGATGAGATCAGGCTGAATCACCACGCTTGCCTAATACGGATTGGTGACCACAAATCCGAGCTATGTTCAAAAAAAATCTAGAGAGCTACCAGATTGAGAACCTTTATTAACCGAGTCGACTTCCGTAGGCTCAGGAAAGACGAGGTAGTCAACCCATTACACCCCGAGTTGGCATGATTCCCCATGCGAAAGCAAAAAACAAAGGTAATCATTGCACCATGGACCAGTGGCTTTGCCCTTCCTTAACAATAAAAGTATACTCGAAAAAGAAACATTTGAATAATAATTTATTTGACATTTCCCAAGTCGCAATCCTTTTTGCAGGAAAATATTCGCCAGTCGGAATACAACCATTCCTAATTATTTTCCTCTGTGCATCGGAGCACGCCGCTCATTTCCGGCACAAGCGCAGAGAACAGAACCTCCAACTCTTTGATGTTACGTCGTTATCCGCCACTCTACGTACTCTTTCACGTAATGTCTATCTTTGCACGTAATATCTAGAGTAAAAAAATCTTTAATACTCACTTGAGTTTACTTTTGCATGAGTCGGATCCAGTTAAGAATTTCGATTATTTCGTTCCCGGCAAAAGTCAGAATGAATGTTGTTCATTTTAGGCAGACGAGCAGATGGATGGCCTGATGGTAAGTGATTGCCGCCGCCCATAGACATCTGCAACACCAGTAGAGTTCCAAGTACGCTGCCAACCTTTCCCCCTAAATGGGCCTCCGGTACCCTCACTCACTCGACGAAACACAGGGTAGGCGCTTCTTTACGCTGGTCTTTTTATACAATTCTCAGTTTTTGAAATCTATCGAAAGAAATAAGGTTGTACAACGTTGTTCTTACTGAGAGATCTTCTGATGCTTGTAGTACTATAATTTGACGAAACTTGACTGGCAAAATTACTTATAACAGCCGAGGTCACAAACGCACAGGTAATGCACACTGTCATCAGTTTTAGTTCAGGATATTTCATTAAAATTACAATGTAACGAGAAAATCTACAGACAATATAATTTTTTCTCTATTTCAAATTAAAATACCGAAACAAAAAAGCACCTATCTCAGTTTCTATTAAATCCATGTTTGCGCCATTATTTTAGCCCCGCAAATATTTGCACCATTCGGAAACGGTCTGGAGAGAAGAATTTTTTTATTGCCTTCCTTGGATATTGGAATCGTCGACTGTCTGTCGTGTTTACTTATTTGGTCATTTTGAAAAGCAGTTTTTGCGAGGTGTTTTTTCTGTGTTTCTAGAGGAAAATGTCTTGGAAGGTTCAACGGGGAAACTTATACCTCATCATCATCAGCAACCCACAGTCGTCCACAACTGGACATAGGTCTCCCCTAATGCACGCCACCGCTACCGATTTTCGGCCATTCTCATCCAGCCCACACCAGCCAGCCTTCGAATGTCATCATCCTATCTTGTAGCAGGGCGTCCAACACTACGCTTACCGAGTCGCGGTCTCCACTCAAGGACTTTACGGCTCCAACGGTTGTCAGTTCTGCGGCTAATGTGACCAGTCCACTGCCACTAAAACTTATACCTATATCTTAATTTTAAGAAAATTATCTCCGACTCGGTCGTAACCTCTAGTTCTCTTTAGGCCTTCTGTTATTAGTAGGACTAAGAACTGGCCTTAAATCGATAGTGAGAAGAGATCTTAACCGCAATTAACAGGGTTCAGTGTGGCTAACCTCAGACTAAACCGTGTAGATTTGTAATTAGCAGCTTTGATTGATGCTCCTGTATGATCGAACCTAGTTTACTAATTATACAGCAGTATACTATAAATCATGATGAATGGTCACATTAGTCTAATCCATACTCCATACTAATATTATAAATGCGAAAGTAACTCTTCTGTCTGTCTGTTACTCTTTCACGCCAAAACTACTCAACGGATTTAAGTGAAATTTGGTATACAGATAATCTAGACCCTGAGAAAGAACATAGGCTACTTTTTATTGCGAAAAGGGGGTTGTAAGGGGTTGAATGTAAAGTACCAGCCCACTGCAGGGTAAACGCCTCCATCATAGAAATCAAGTCATCGCAACTATGATGGGATTATACTTAATCACCACGCTTGCCTAATGCGGATTGGTAATCACAAACCAGAGCTACATATGTTCGAAAAATTCGAAACATACCTTTCGAACCCGCGACCCCGAGATCACGGCCCTGTGCTTAAGTACCACTAGATCAACAGGGCGTTTTAATATCATGTATATCTTATAATTATTCTTAATATATAGACCTCATGACGAAATAATACAAGGTTAATATTACACTTGTCTTAATCAGCACTATACTCTGATTCATAATCATGTAGGTAAAGTAAACTGACAGATGTCAATGTGTCATCCCCATACATTATCACTCGATTTGACACATGCAAAATGTCAAAATGCATAGAAACTTGTCATTTTCATCTGTCAGTTTACTTTACATGATTATGAATCAGAGTATAGAGCAAAAGTAAGTTTCGAATTTTTCGAACATATCTCAGGATTATGATCTATGATGGAGGTCTTATTTTGTATCTTTGCTGTGGGATAGTATACAGGCTGAAACTTTACTCTTATATGTCAACTATATGATGTTTTAAAATTCATTTACCTAGTAGGTTTTACGTGATATACGTACATACATCCTTACACGCTTTCGCGTTTATATTAGTCACCTATATGAAATACTACACAAGCTGTTTTTGGCGTGAATTATTTCCTTTTAGTCCTACTATTTTAAGCAACTTACCTATCATATTATTTTTCAATACAACCCCCAATCACAAAGACGTTAATTAATGGAAGACGCCCTTAAAATTAAGGGATGATTCTAAAGATGACTTCTAACAATCAGCTCGTGAAACAAATTATAAGCAACGAACCCTTTTGAATTATTAAATTTTGTCAGAATCCAGGTAGACATTACGGCTTAAGCCCAGTGAATTTTGAGGAAACAAAGTTAACTTTGAACTAATTTATTATCTTAATCAAAGGTTACATCAGTCCTTAATTATCAAGAATAATGTAATCTCAGATTATAATAATAACTTGGGTATGAAGTCTAGAGTAATGAGAGTTTTTGCAAATGATAAATTCGATAGATGGCGTTACATAGACGAGACTGGTCCACCAACGAGTGGGTTGGTTAAATTTTGACGTGTCATATCTGAAAACGGTAAAAAACCTAAAGGGCGGTGCACTGGGAGCTGATGCTTAGACTCACGGAGCGACAGGAGAAACACAAAATAATCTTTCTCAGCCCTTTTAATAACTGTCGGCAGCAATACTACAACGGTACTCCATAACGGCACTCACAGTTAAAATAGACTATCAAATTAGAAGACTCTTAAAGTACAAATTTAAATATAAGTTAAAATGCTTATGAAACCATAGACAATATAAAAATAGGCCTGTTGCCAACAATATCAATATTGCAAAGTTTCGTATAAAACAACGTTTGTCGTATAAAACAAGTACATATTCAAGTATTTATTTTGTATTATTAACAACCCATGTCGTGGACGATAAGATGGCGTCTTATCTTTCTCATGCTTTGTTGTCTTTAAGCAGTCCGACATCCTCCCCCTTATTACAAACGGAGATCTAAGTTAGTAATGGTTCAAAAATATGAAGCTGTCACTTTTATATAAGTCACAAATGAAAGTGACAGCATCAGTTTCCAACCAAAACTAACTATAAACAACGTGTTAGACCTAAGTCTGTAGGTAAACCAAAATAATTGATCTCTTTAACCACCAAGTAACCTTATATTGTAAGCTCAAACGTTACACGTACAAGTCTTAGTTATTGCTTGTACATTACATCAGGCTTACAGCTGATATATTACATTACTAGTAAACTCATGAGATATTAACAATGTTAGCAATATAATACTGGCAATATCTACAGATATTACCTAGTGTATTGGTTTATTGCGGCAACGCAATTATCAGATCAGATATTTGTATGAGTATGACCTCATATTAGCGGATATTCAAGCAACGAGCCTATACCTTCCTAAAGGGCCGGCAACGCATCCGCACTTCTTCTGGTGTAGCTGATGTCCATGGGCGGCGGTGTTCACTTACCATCAGGTGACCCGCTTGCTCGTTTGCCTTCCTATATTATAAAAAAACCCGATTGCGTATAAAGCTGTCACTTGGAGACCGGGGTACGATAAGACCGCCCTGGGCGGCACTTTTTAGAGAGCCCCAAAATCTCTGCTTCTGGCGGCAAATCTCATCGCCCCGGGCGGCCGAAACCCATGCTAAGTCACTAGAACTGTGGGAGAGCCACGCTTCGGCATGAATGGGCCGGCTCGACCGGAGTGATACCACTGCCTCACAGAAAACCGGCGTGAAGCAGCTGCTGCTGTGTTTCGCCGAGTGAGTGAGGGTACCCACCCGGGGGAAGGGGATAAAAGGTTGGCAGCGCACTTGTAACTCCACTGGTGTTGCAAGTGTCCATGAGCGGCGGCAATTGCTTACCATCAGGTGATGCGCCTGCTCGTCTGCTACCTATCACATAAAAAAAAACTAGAGCCTTCGAGAGAGAGTTTTAAAAGCCATAATAATATAATTATAATAATATAATATTCACTACATCACATACATTTTTCTGACTCTGAGATAGGTAGCTCAAGCACCTGTGTTACAGATATCAGAACAGTGGAATTACAAATATATACGTATAATACTTTTCTTTTGTAAATACATACTTATAATACATAGAAAACACCCAGACCAATACAAACAAACATGTTCATGCACACAAATGTATGTACTGTGCGGGGATCGAACCCGCAACTCTTGGCCCAGACGCAGCATTCACTACCACTGAACCAAACGGGTAATCCCAAATGAGTCCCGTATAACTATTAAAAGCTAAACACCATTGTTTTCCTCAATGTTAGTGACTTTGACTTCGACTGAGGGCGAAGTAAGAAGTTCACGTCGAGTACGTGCTCATCTAACGCGGAGCTGTCATCTTTACCTCATAAATCTCACGGGAGGGGTAGAATGCTAACAATGTTTATCTTTCAACTTTACGGAGAAGAATTTGAGGGAAGGGAGATAAGAGTACGAAAAGGCGCATTAAAAGCGGTCCACTATCGGCGCCATTAGATTATATTATTATGACAAATTTAAGACATTAATAGAGAAAAATATTTCTTCTTCGTAGCTCAGGTATAGCCAGATAGTCAGGGCTGCTACACATTAGTGTAAGTATAACAAATCGGTCTTCTTTCTTTTGATATAAATCTTCATCTTAAATTATTGTTATTATTTCGTGCATCTTGAGCAATATAGGGTCATACATAGCCATTTTAATTTTTTAAATCCAACTTAGTATAGAGAAAAAATCTCTCTTGTAACTTAACATATACATGTAGACATAAAAAATACACAATTCATATTTTTCCTTACACCACTTAACAAAGCATTAATTTAATAAAAAAATTCACACAACATCTCTACATTGATCTGACACCACTCAGTAGCTTAAGCAATAATCGAGATTTAGTGTACCACAACACCTATTTAATATATCCAAATGTACCCAGTTTAGATTAGTTTTCCACAATATTTCCACAAAACCCATTCTCTAAAATACAGTGAGGCGGTTTCATGAAAAATTCAAGGATTGATTACAGGGAGCGAGCGGCAAAATGATAGCTTGTGGCGGACCCGACAACAGAAACACCCACGACGCTATTAGCTACACCTAGCTGTTTATACGCAGAGAGCCCTTGCAATAACCGCACATTAATATTAGAGACCGTCCTAAATAGGCAAACTGTTTGATATATTTTTTTATGTGATAGATAGCAGACGAGCAGGCATCACCTGATGGTAAGCAATTTCCGCCGCGCATGGACACCTGAAACACCAGTGGAGTTACATGTGCGCTGCCAACCAAAAGGTTGCATTGATAAAAATCAATGCATAGTGGCGCGGCTGTGAGAAAAAAGTGTAAATATTTAACTATTTAATATCTTGAGAAACGCCTATACACCTTTTTTTTTTTTTTTTTCCCATGGGAAACCATCATGGCCTTCACCTTGCCACATGTGGGGAACAAGGTGGTGTGTAACCTAACCTACCGCTGCTCCGCCGCTGCGCCTCCTGACAGCTACTCCTACCGCTTATTCAAAGTTTACCCACCTCGTCCATCCGTGCAGCAGTGATTATCTGTACTGTGTACGAAATATTCTATAAGAAGACATAATCATAAAGTCGAGGGCTTCTCGCATATAATCTAATTCCCCCATCCGCACATACTCCGCAGCGTTAAGACTTCAAGATAAGTACTTAACTTAAGACTTCCCACACTTCAGGCTTTCAGACATCACGACGCAGCCATATAATGCCCAAACTTGTCTCTTAGCACCCTTTTCATTCATATTTAAGCACAGCTAAAAGGAACCCTACAATTACAACCCTATTACCGTCATTCCCTGCGTTAAATATTCAACGTAACGCGTCTACAACGAAAATGTTGAGAAATGGGGAAACGAACCGTGGTCTTGTGGTATTGACCGTTGCTTACAAACCTACAATGATTTGTAGCTTCTAGGTATTGTAGAAGATTCATATTGTATTGGTTTGCCTGATTAGCTAGCTATTTCATTTCATTTTGCCCTTATTAAATCTACAAACATTTATAGAATAATAATGACTGCTTCGGTGGCGCAGTGGGTAGTGGGTCGCTTTTTATGAGCGACGCCTGCCTTGACGTTCTGGGTTCTATCCCCGGGTCGGGCCAAAATTGGTACTTTTGTACAAAATTAATTTTATACACCACATCACAGCTACATAGAGCACAGTTTCAGCCTGAAGTCTGAAAGTTGGCGGTTTTGTACCCCGGGCCGTGACACGGGAAACACGTTAAGTGGATGATTCTGCGCCAGATCACTCTTCGATCATGACACATTGGTGAGAGTGCACTTGTGTTTGTTTACAGTCTCACACTTTTGAGTAATGCTAATTAATGCCACGTAGCCAATTTTGTTGGAGAATATTATCTTCTACACTATTTATAAAGAAGTAACTTCTAGACAACGACCAGACTTATGGTTAAAGCGAAAACACAGAACACTACCGCCATCTATTGGTTCAGTTTGGGACCAAGCGGATTGAGGGCGGGCCACAGTTATTAATAATTGTCTCCAACGTAATTCTTTGTCACCACGCGTCCTTACACAAAAATTTCATAAAGTTAGATAAACGGCTGATCTCATAACTGGCGTAATATCCCAACCCTTCTCGTAATCCCAGCTTACAATCGCCTGCGAACACTTTTTGCAGTCACGTCCGCACCGAGTTATATCTAGTTAAATATTATTAGGATCCGTGTTATGGACATTAGAGTTGGATAAAATACAGTTATCGGAGATGAAGACCTTACAACGTAGAACCTTTTTTGCTCAATTATGGGGCGCCATGTTTGTGAGGTGCTATGCTTTTCTTTTGTTTTGAGAGTGAGTTTTACACTCTCACGCACTACAATACGTCAGCTCCCGTATTGAAAAGTTTTATGTCAAATGTGCGAAGAAGTATCGCTAGCACTATTGGAATACTATTGGGTGAAGAGTGTGTTACCATGGGTAGATAGTTGAAATTCTAGCCATTAATGCAAATTACTAAGCGCTGCTACTAAGGTCTCTTTAAGACAAAAACTAGTAGGTTTTTCTCGCATTTGCCATACTTTAAGATGTGGTTTAGGTAGGTACCTTGTTTTTACATAAGATCAGAAGTGTTTGAGATCGTATATTGCTTGTCGGTCGAAACATCATATAATCTTGTCTTTAAATTTGAAGATTAACTCAGTTGACAGGAAATCTCTACTGATTTTTAGTTATATTATTATTATTAATAAATAAATACATTATGCAACGAAAAGGTTTTTAAATAAACCAAAAAAAAAAAACACTGGCGCCATCTAATGGCACGCACAGCACCAACTACTGTCGCACTTTTAAACTAATGTCCCGAAAAGAAGTGAGAACGGGCCAATAGTTAGTAATAAAATAATATTTTTAGAAGTTAAGTAGCAAATTATCTCAGGACTGTCGCGACTGAGCTCATTTACGTGATTTGGCAATTTACCTGCTTTCATTTATTTCGTGGAATCGTCTTATTTTTGTTTTCATACTCTGGAGTAAACTAAAATTTCCCGCTTCACATTCTCATGAAGATTATGTAACTCTCGGGAGAAATGAATGTCTATGAATGTTTGTTTGAGAATGTAGGATCCATTCTTTTGTTGGTGTTGAAATTGCAAAGAAACTTGTATACGAGTACCTATGTATATTCCTACTTAGGCTGACAGCGTTCCGAGAAATTCCCTGTTACGTGTTTGCTCTGATAGATGTAATGTTATTTGGAGCAGTGGTAGCTTATTGGATGAGAATTCACATTCAATATGGGAGGGAGATTGTGGGTTTGAAACTGAGTATGTAACCCAAGATTCTTTAAAACTATCACACGAATGTGTCCAGGGTGGGAATCGAACCCGCGACTTTTGGCGTATGAGGCAGGGTCATTATTAAATGCGCCAGCCGGCGAGTCAAATGACAAAAAAAAGATAATGTAAGAATTATCTCTTATCATTCTTCCACATTTTTTTTGTTCCTAACCCGCAATATCTCAGAATTTATTATGATCAAATGTTCGCTAGTAAATCAAGTCTAGGTTTAAGTTATTTAAGCCTAAGTCTTATTTATTAGCCATTTTGAAAGGTCAGCGTTTTAGTCGAGAGTTTACGGCTCAGCTTCTGCCGTAATTTACTCGTAAAACTGTTAAAGATATAAAGCAATGGATTAATCAAAGTATCCAATCTTTATCCTAGCGTGTCTTTTCCAGTAGCATTCAAAGTTGTCTCTTCGAACCCCAGGGTATGCGAGGAATATCTTTCAGAAAGTCATATATTCAGTGACGCGACTGCCATTTGAGCTTCACTACCTTTGTACATGGCAAACCAACCAACTGGACCATGGTTACATGATCAGAATAAATACTAAAACGTGAAAGATTCCTTACGATGTTTTCGTCCAAAAACCTTGGAGGTGCATGTTTTTTTTTTATGTGAAAGATAGCAGACGATCAGGCCTCAGGATCACCTGATGGTAAGCAATTACCGCCGCTCATGGACACTTGCAACACCAGTGGAGTTACAAAAGCGCTGCCAACCTTTTATCCCCTTCCCCTCCGAGTGGAGCTCCGGTACCCTCACTCACTCGGCGAAACACAGCACAGGGGCCGGTTTTCTGTGAGGCAGTGGTATCACTCCAGTCGAGCCGGCCCATTCATGCCGAAGCGTGGCTCTCCCACAGTTAAATGTTTGTGCACTATCTACATAGATATATTTTATTAGACGGAAACCAAATACAAGTAGGGAAGTAAAGTACCTACAACAAGAACAGGTAATACAGGAAGTCGGTCTTAAAGCTTACTAGATACGGCTTCACTCGCGCCCCCCACTTCCCTAAAATGGGGGGTTAGAAAGGGGCAAAAAGTAGCCTGTGTCATCAGCATCCCTTCAACTATCTCCACTTAAAAATCACGTCAATTCGTCACCCCGTTTTGCCATGAAATAGAGACAAACATACAGACAAACAGACACAAAATGTGTCTGTCTGTCTGTCTGTATGACCCATTTATCGTCGTAAAACCCAAAAGCCTTTTAAAAAGGCATAAAACAATTGATTATCCATTGTGTCTGCTGTCTAGGCCTTACGACGTTAAAATATTAGTATGTATAGCGATTTCTTTCATGTTTCAATTTTAACATACAACCTCCCGTTAAAAAGATAGACTTATCCTCTGATCTACAAGTACCATCAGTCTCATCGAAGTATCCAATATTCACTCATAAAACCAAAACCCTAAGACACACAATAACCTGCGGTCTAAAAGCGCGACATACTAAATCTAACCCTAAAGCTCCACAGACGTCCATAACATAATACAGAGACAAAATTCAGAGGCGCCAAAATGTGCCCAAAAATTCAACTTCTTTGCAAAGAGGTGAAACCCTTTCACGGCGGTCGTTTGCTCGAGCACTCACAATCCGGGCCCGGGGGAGCCTCTCCCATAATCAGATTGTCCTCAGTGAAGATGGTTGCATTTGCACGACACCGTACGTCGGTTGGGCCTATCACAGTATATCCAGTAGAGTAGTTTATCCACACAGTACGAACTGACTTACTTACTTACTCCACTGGCTCAGCGACCCGAAAACGAGTCTTGGCCTCCGAAACTAGAGAACGCCACTTCGGTCGATCCTGTACCACTTGTTGCCAGTCCTTGGCCTGAAGTTCTCGCAGATCACTCTCGACGGCGTCTTTCCGAACTTACTTTACTTTACTTTTTTAGTACGAACTGACACGACATTGAAATCTTTATCAAATGACACCTTTGTTAAAAGCCAGCAATGCTTTTCTACTCCTGATGTAGCCGATGTCCATGGGCGGCGCGGTGATCCAAAAACTTGACTGGTTAGAGTAACTTAATCGGCCAAGTTCACCCTGCCTCTCGTGAAATGAGCACCCGTTTGCGGTAACCGTTCATGTTGAAGAAAAAAATGTATTTACGCTGGTCGCTGGCACAAAAAAGGCAATCCTAACCCTAACCCAACACAAGTGGAGGCTAAAAAGGTCTGTCGTACAGTAGTTTAAACCTAATAATTTAGTCACTGCGCAACTAAGTTTAACTACTGTATATTATCTGTACTATGATGTTATGATAGCTAGGTAAGAAGGTGGCATGAGTAATAAACAGAAGCGTGAATCTCGTGTCTCGGCTTTTGCTTATATAGTAATGGATAGCAACGATCTCGCTTAATTGAGTTCGAGGTAGCCAAAGCTCGGGTTTTGATTTCCGGGGTACGCATACACGAATCCAAGATTTTATGAGTCTGGTAAAGTAACTGCTGTCTGACCTTTGCAACTCGTAAAGAGGGGAACATCATGATAACCTGGTCAAGATCATTTCACAATTTGTACGAAACGAGCAGGTTTGCACACGATATGCTCATTCACCACCAAGCGAATGGTAGAATGACATAGATTTGAAAATTTCAGAGGTGCAAGCTCGAATTGAAATCTTCGCTAGATTAATAAAAACACCCATTCACTAACCACTAAGCTGCCATCGCTCTCACATTAATAAACTAATGAAACAAAATTTATTTACGAAACCCGGTTTCACAGAAAACGGCCTTCTCACGACTTTGATCTTGAAACACTTCGATCCGAATCCAAAAAAAAAATAGTTAAGGTTCTAAAAGCATATTATACAAGCAACATTATAAATTCTCCCTCTGAGACCTCATAAATGACCTCTTTCATTAGCCGAACTTGCCGAAAGATGTAAAAGTTAATTTATAATATTCATTAATTAATTGCGTACTAGACTCGAGAGTTTCGAATACTTAATATCCCCAACGTTTGCTAACACAATTTGATTACAATATGTAGGCATAAATCTCGCATTTTACCCAGAGGGATAATATTATCCTTGTCTGTAAATAAATGCTTTTGACAATGTGTGAATTTTGAATGACTTATCTTTTAATGTAATCAGTCAGTTTCGATGGGATCCCATCAGATTACGAAGTACAGTGTGAGTTGAAAGGTTTTAGGAGCTAAAACAACCGCTTTACGTATTTTGCAAGGACAACTAGAACAATATTATACTTTCTGAGGTTTTTTTATCCGCTCCGGTACCGAATACCCTTTTAGCTCTGACCAAAGACGTCGAAATAGTTCTCAAAATTAACAATTGAAGTGGCAGTGGCCATATCAGCCAACCGCTGGGATACACGAATTTGGGAGTGAAGAGCATGTCTAGGTAAGCGTAATGTAAGAAGTCCTCAAGCCAGATGGAGGGACGATCTGCGCAAGATGTCTGACAAGAGCTAGATGCGAGTAGCGACAAATCAATCGGAGTGAGAGGCCTATGTCCAGTAGTGGAATGCAAGTCTGATTATTAGGAGCTGTGACACAGTTACCATAAGCTTCTCGTATTAATCGACTGTTCTGATGGGGTGTCAGGTATTTGTTTTGGAGGCGAACACTCAGTTCAGGTTAAGCCAGTAAGTAAGTTAACACAATCTTGGGTCTAATCGATGTTTTATGTTGTCCAATTTATATCAACTCAATGGCTGTAAAGAGATACCAAAGTTCGTTGCACCAAAAAGGCCGAAACGCCTACCGCTCATATTTTGCGAAAATAAGCATGAGTAATTGCAATAAAGTGTTCCCTTCTTTACCGCACTACCTGCGAAGCCAAGGGATTCATCCGTTCATATTTGGGGTAAACGATGACATCCTCTGACCCATAGACTATTCAGGACGGTTTACCTTCAGCCACTAAAGGCAAACAGCTTTCTTGTTTTGTTAAACTCTAGACTTAACTCAAGTATGCATAAGTTTGAATTTGCAATTTAGATGCAGAGTAGGTATATACTGATCTACATAATACATGGATATCTTGCCGTTGGTTGGTTAGCTGTGCAATTCTTGAGATGTTTGGAGAATATGAAATGAGTTTTGATAAAACGAATACTTTTAGTTCGTATGCCAAGGAATAGCCTTTTGAAAATTTATAAAGACTTAGGCTTCTACGGTGAATGTTCAACTACTTACTAAGTGTTCCTTGACAAATAAAGTCAGATTCGTTTTATATGACGAGGTGAAAGCAGATCAGACAGTTAGATAGATAGGTATTCTTTATTGCACAGAAATACCTAAATACATGAGTGAAACAACAGCTATAGACAGTACAATAAGGCGGTCTTATCGCTTGTAGCGATTTCTTCCAGACAACCTTTAGGTAGAGGAGGATCAGACAGTTGAGGGATCAACCGATTACAATCTAGATCTTTCCACCGCCAAATATCGCTGATACATTGCAGGTCTTTAAGAAATGAGTTTGCTCTTTTCTTGAAGATCCCTGTCCCTAAGTACTAACTTGTCAAGAGATAACTGTCTTGATACTTTTTGTTTTATAAAACGTCGGTGGTACACAAGCATACTTCTTGCCTAATGGTAAGCAACTACCGCACCCTATGGATGCTTGCAACTCCAGATGACCTGCATGTTATATGTTGCCGACCCCTTAAGACCCTTACAGCCCTTATTTGATGAAACTCATACTAACATTTAATTACACTTCAACTGAAAGAAGAGCAATATCTCAACATACTTATGTTTCTTTTTATAAGAGGAAAATGAGCAGGCTACCCTTGATGGTGAGTGATAGCCTCCCATGAATCAAAACACCAGACGGACGGACGTATATTGCTAGTATATTATACGTATAAGGAAAATGAATGCCGAATTCTCAGGTTACATATTTATTTTTTGTAATTACACTGAGCAGTAAACACGTGCCCAGTTGAAACAAATAGGTACCTATAAAACTTTTACCGCTATGATAATAAAAATTAAATGTAAATCCAAGTCAAAAACGTTAAATTTATTACTAAGTATTTTCAATGACTCCACAAATATGCCAATATTCTAAAAGTAAAGAAACTGTAATCTGTTTTTCTTGCTCCGCGCGAGTTCATATGGGATGCCGTCTACGTTTTTATTATTTTAGGAAATTGGTGTCGTCTGGGGTGATTTGAAATGTTTGACTAAACATTTATTGACATTTTTGACCACGTTTTACATTTAGATAATTAAAATAGCAGTGAAACTTTGGTAGAAAAATATTTAATTGGAGCAAATAATCTTATGCAGAAAGGACTAAAAATTACAATTTATAGCAATAAATCTGTCTGTACGCTTTTGAACTGGGCACGTTTGTTCGAAAATCATCTAGTTGTTCGGTTTATTTGCTGCCCAGGATATAAGATAGATAGATAGATAAATAGATTCATTTATTCTGCTGCACGAAATTATGTCATGTAGGTACATTGTCCAGATACAATAAGTCTTAACAAACGAAATATAAAAGTCAAAATAAAGTAAAGAACAGTGGTGCAGCAAGAATGGTCTCCGTCTCTGCATGTGTCAGCATAACCATGACACTACCTATGTATTTGACCTATAGAATAAGCCAAAATTGTAAGTCTATGATTTGACTCATACCTACCCGTTTAGCGTAGTCGCACTAACACAAACTTTTGTCGATTAAACATGTTTACATGGTGTCGGGTCTTTGTTTGTCAGGGTTACACTCAAAAAGGGGAAAGCTTGTGTGTCTCATTACCAGAGATCGGAAAATCTACTACTGTTCAGTAGATAATTACAATACTAAATAATAATAACCACTAAGAAAAGTCTAACAGAATTTTAATTCAACACATAGATAGGTATCCTTAAATTAAATGAAATATTAGTGTTAAGGTCGTAACAAAAAGACCAGCCATATAATAATATGAATCAACAAAACGCAAAAAAAATTAGTTTGGGTAAATAAGAGCCAGATTTTAAGATTACTACCCACCAACCCATAATGCCACTACTTTCCAACTATAAATACCTAACATTGCTGAACATAAAACTACTCCATAATCCAGGCACTGAAATGGCTCAACTGTCCAATCGAACTTCGGGACAACTTTAATCGAGGGATCGAAACAGCCCGAATAGGTAATTGAACTCCAGCAACATTTGTTTGAGAAGAGATGGATGGAACTGTTCTGGCATTCTGCGAGTGTAAGTAGTTTCTGTACAGTATAGTTTTAAGGCAGTCCCCCTACAAGGTGGACCGATGATCTAGTAAAGGTGGCGAGAATTTCTTGGATGCAGGTATTGATCTAGTGAGGGTCATGGGAAAGTCCTTGGATGCGGGTGGCACAGGACCGATATTTATGGAGAATATTGGGCGAGGCCTATGTTCAACAAAGAAGGTCTATTGGCTGAAATTATGATGATAGTTTTAAGAAAAATGTCTGTATGAGATAGAGAGACATACAAGCAAGCATCACTGGTTAATGATCACCGCCGCCCATGGACAACAGCCACACCAGATAGAGTTTTGTTATCTTTGGTTAAACATATTTTACTCCTCTACACTAAAATCAGTTCCCATGTTTGTGTGTGTGTTTGTGAGTTATCTATAGAATAGATATAATAATTTATTTGTAGCTAGATGTCTAGCTACAGAATAAGTAGACATACCTAGTACATTGAAGTCCAAGTAACATTGAAGTCTTTTTTGTGATTCTTATGATTGATAGACTAAACTAGTAAGTTCCACATTCTCACAACAAAACCATACAAAAGTAAGTGGTTGTTTGTCGTTATAACACAGGAAAAACAATCCCATTAAGTCGTGTCCCAGACGGTAGTTTTTACTCGATACTTTGCGACGGCGAGCTTGACCTTTCGGGTCGACCGCAGTATATTTTGCAGTATTCGTGCTCAGCGGCTAACTCTGTTTTTGCTTAGCTCCAGAATACTCGTTGTTTCTGATTAAAATGGCAAAACCAGTTGTTTGCAATTGCAATATTTACTCGCATGAATTAGTTTGAAATGTCTTGATTAAATTGAATCTTATTTAGAATGTTACTTATAGTAAGTTTTATTAAAGAATACAAAACATAGGTAATTAGTTCCTTATTCGTTGACTTCCATAAAGCAACGGTCTTGGTATACGAGAATTGGAGGAAACTACTAGAAACAATGGCGGTACTCCATACGGCGGTGACTTTTGCTTGCTGATCGGCCAATACATTTTCAATCTTGATCCACACAACCATGTAATGAGAAGGGAGGAGGGAAATGTAACCACAAGAGTGATGGCTAAATGGGTGGTGGAACAGAGGACGGCCGAAAAAGAGATGGATGAGTTGTTCGAAGAAGGTTATGACTGAAAAAGGGGTGGATGATTCGATGACGAATGACAGGGACGAATAAAAGAAGGAAACATACTGCGCTGACCGTTATTTTGTTGTTTCAAAGTCGTTACATTAAATTGCTTTCCGCTGGGGTTTTTTTACAGCTGGTAAGCAAAAACTAACTTCGCTCTTGTGTCACAATGTATGGCATTACTGTGTTTATCATATTATTTTATGAATAAACATACACACTAAACAAATTTTCAAAACGAATGGCTACATAATTTAAGTAAATGTTTGCAGTGACTGCCAAATTAACTTAACTACGCAAGCTTACGCAAATATTTGCCTAATGAAGTTTGTAGTTTATTTTCTAAACACATCTCCAGTACATGTCCAAAACATTTAACATTTTAGAGATCAAAGCAAAACGTACCAGACGAAAAAGAATACATTAGCGGCAAAGTAGTTAGAATTCACTAAAAACGCAAACTCACTTCATAAATAAAATTCGTATGAATATTTTGCCACAAACAAAATAATGAATTCGAAAGCAAAATGATCAAAAGAAACAATTGCTTTAACAACTCTATCGAAAGAAACAAACAGTTGACTATTTAAAACACCTGCAGACGACATTAGAAGCGAAGGTAAAATAATGACAACAGTGTAGTTCTTTTTTACGAGTCTTTGAAAAATAAAGTTAATATTGTAGCGATAAGTTATACCCAGACAGCGCGTGCAGCGTAGGTCCGAGTTACACCCTTGCGGTGTAAAAATAGCGCTTGTGTCTTAGACTTAAGGACGGTTCAAAATTCAAAAAGATAATTCCATGTGCCGTCGTGTGTATGATACAAATCCGAGTAGCAGTGTCAGTGTCAAGTTTGTTTATGTTGTTTCCACGCTTAAATTACTGAATCAATTTAGAGAGGAGGTAGACTAAAAAATAAGGTAGGTATATGCTACATATTTTGTTCAGAAAAAATGACACGTAGTGTAATTAGAGGATAAAAGTTTGTTAACGTATTGGTTACGAGAAAAAGTTTGTTGGTAAAAATTAATTTAGTTTCGGCTTTTTAAAAATGTTAAAAGCCTAAATGTTTAATTTATGATCTGTGTTTGGATAAATTAAAAGAGTAATTGATATTATGGGTAAATCACAATCACAATGTTCAGGATAAAAAAATTACTCTGACGGCCTCGATGGCGCAGTGGCTAAGGTGTTCGCCCGAAGCGCGAAAGGTCCCGGATTCGATTCCCGGCCAGGTCAATTAAAAAAAACTACATTTTCTAAGTTTGTTTGGGTCTGGGTATTCTGGGTTGACGCCCCCAGTTAATTAACGTCATCTGGTACTTATACGAGTAGTACAGGGGCTGCCCTAGTTTGAGACCAGGTTGATTGGTGTGATTGTCTGGCGCATTTATTTATTTTTATTTATTTCTCCGACTGGGTTAAAATCAGCACACAAAAGCTAGTTTCAAATATTTGCTACCAATTCAGTTCATTGAACTATCCATCCATCTCATTATGTTACCCCTAAAATTCGCTCACGTCTTCCATTAAAAATGCAGATTCTTTCGCGTTCGGAATTCCTTTTATCGGAGATTCGTTAAATTGCTCCGGCCCGCTGGATCGAACAACAATGTACTTGACTCTTCGGGGTATCGCGGTTGAGGTGAGAGGCTCGTATTATCTTGCCTAGCCCTTTCACACTCGGCGGGTTGAGGAAAACATCCTACTACTATTATAAAGGCGAAAGTTTGTTTGGATGTACTGTTTGTTACTCTTCCACGTAAAAACTACTGAATGGATTTGAATGAAACTTTACCACAATATAGCTTATACATCAGAATAACACATAGGCTACAATTTATAAAAATATATTGTGTGGATTGGCCAAAATATGACGGTAAGTGTCAATAATTAACTCCACGCGTACGAAGTCGCGGGCGGCCGCTAGTCAGAATATATTTCGCAGGCCACGATCACAAGCCAAATCATAAACAAGCATAAACTGAGGCTGGCTGTTCCAGCCATCAACACGCATAATTTTTTTGAGCAAACGGATCATCTGATGGTCAGCCATTGTCATCGCCCATAGACACCTGCAACATCAGTCAGTCAGTCACAATTTCGCTACCAATTTTTAACCCCCTTTTCTCCCAATTGGGCATTCAGTACCCTCACTCATTCGACGAAACACAGAGCAGAGCAGCTTTACACTGGTCTTCTGTGAGGCCGTGGTATCACTTCGCTCGCATCGGCAGCCTACCTACAGAGTAAAGTAAAGTATCAGCATATATACTATTCCACTGCAGGGCATTTGCCTCCATAATAGAAATCAAGTCATCGCTATGATGGGATTAGACTTAATCACCACGCTTGCCTAATGCGGATTGGTGATCACAAACCCGAGCTATGTTCGAAAAATTCAAAACATACTTTTGCTCGACCCAGGAATCGAATCCGGGACTCTGAGATCACGGCCCGGTACTTAAACCACTAGACCAATGCAACGGGGCGTTACCTTACGTACAGTCAAGTTCAAAAATATGTAGGTATACACCTTAGGACCTTGTCATAATACATATTTATAAGAAAGTGGAAGTCGTTTTCTTATACATATGTACTATGACAAGGTCCTAAAGTGTATACATATTTTTGAACACGACTGTACCTTACCTACAGAAACAAAAAAAATCAGGCCAAACATGATGAGGAAGTTACGCCTTTTTGTACGTAAACATTGCTACGGTCCGCTTGATCGGATAACAATGTACCTATCTACTTGACTCTTCAGAGGGTATGGCTGGTTTTATCTTGTATATCCCTTCCCAGTCAGCTTTGTGCGGAAGGCATTTTCATTTGAGATTTGCATCTATATTAACAAACCATTGTTAATACAAAAAGGTGTAAAGGTACACTAATTTATAGCGGTGGTATCCCATAATCCTATACCTATAGAATATAGAAACGGGTTAAGGCAATTACGTTTCTATTTGGAATGTGTCACAAGAAAGAAAACGTTAGTCTGTTTTTTTTTGTTATTGCTTGTAAGTAACCAAATCTATTTGCGTATTTCTACCATTAGCTCGGCTGTTAGGAAGTTGGGTATGCGAAACACCTTCAGTGGACATGCAATGAACAAACGGCAACACATTTTAAGAAATCAAAGAATGTTTTTTTAATTAATGAAACTCCTGGAAAATTAAGATTGACTTTAAAACTGAGTTAGGCCTTTTTAAGAGAACTCCGCATCAAGCAGTGCCTTTCTTAAATTGTTCAATGTCGTATCCTCACTTTCTTTGGACATATAACGCGTCGAGATGACTCATCCGTGGAAAGGCGGTGCAAGGCAAAGTTGAAGGCAAAAGAGCGCGCGGCAGGTCACCAATGCGTTGGACTGACCAAGTAAAAACTGCCCTCAATGGTCCACTCCACGAGTGCACTAGAAATGCATCACTGAGGGAGGAATGGCGAAAGATTGTGAAGCAGGCCATAAACGCTAATGTGACGACCACGACCACTATGCCAAGAGTGTGACGACAAAGAAGAGGCCTTCTTGTTATGGCTTTTAAAAACTCTGTATTTCGATTATAAAGCTGCCATAAAAGGCTTCTGACGTAATTGAGTAATAGACATAATAAGATTTACTACTGTTGACTGACTGACTGACTGACAGGGCCTACTGTTCAATACGCCTTTTTTGGACTTTTATAGCTTGAAATTCTGATAATCTTCAAACATTACATGGATTACGAACGGCCTCGATGGCGCAGTGGCTAAGGTGTTCGTCCAAAGTGCGAAAGATCTCGGGTTCGATTCCCGGTTAAGTCAATTTAGGAAACTACATTTTCTAAGTTTCCTTGGGTTTGGGTGTTCTGGGTTGACGCCATCAGTTAATTATACAGTTAATTATACATAGTACCAGGTAACGGTACTCATAGTACAGGGGTTGTCCTAGTTGGAGACCAGGTTGGTTGGTGTGATTGTCTGGCGCATTTATTACTTATTTTATTTATAAAAATCTACAGTCCCAGTTCTTATGATAATATCGTTTTTAAATATAATACCACGGAGGCAGTTGATAAAAATCATTCAACTATAAGTATATTCACCAACAAAATATTTGAATAAAAATCGTTGCTACTGCCTTATTGAAATGAAGTCAGGCATAAAGCGACGGATCGACAAAGACACCACTAGAAAGAACGGGCTATTTTCGAAATACGAAGCGAAGATTTTATTGGGCCGGAAATCTCAATGTTATGACGCACATCGCTCCCTTACCCACCGACCGAATGATTGAATAATACAACCCATTCGTAGGGATGCACTTATCGTATAAAAAGCACTGAGATTTGCACGGACGTTATTTATGATGACGAGGGTCAGATGCATTTTACGAGCGATGAATGAATGAATGAATATACTTTTTATTGCACACAAAACAGAGGTATAAGACTTAAAACTAGAGTTGTTAGAGTAGGTCAGTGGACGATAAAGCGCATAATATACCCCCCTACAGGAAACGCAACAAGCTCTTTTTACGCACTAACGAGATTTTCTAATGCACGTTAGTTGCAATTCTAATTGTAGCTATACAATTGCGCTATAGCTACTATTTGAAGCTCGTAGGCTCACTTCGTTTTTGGACTTATATTATTTATTACTTATATTATTTGCCATTAGTTCCAATCATTGCCAAAAGTTGGCGCTGGATTACATGATTCCATGATATTGATTACATCGCGCCAGTGTTTTGTCTTTTCGGGTTACTTATAAGCCTATTAATGTTGTCTCTTTATAAATAGTATAGATAGATAAGGCACGTTAAACATCGACATAAAAGGGCCATAACATCTCTATTCATTCAGTATTCACGAACGACTGGCAACCCTCGTTGCGGGGAATACCCGATGACAGCCATGTTTGCTCTGGGCAGGGCCGGATTTAACATAAGACTCTGCAGCTCTGTAGAAAAGTGCCTAAGGCTCTGTATGTAGATATAATCTTAAAGAAGTAAGGCAGTAAGACTAATCTTATGCCAGCTTCTAAACGAAGGTTGGCGATCTTATTCCTAAACGGTTTGCTTTTATTTTGTACTACTAGCTCAGATTTTAAGTCATGCATGATTTTTCTACTAGATGTTCCGTAAAAATGTTTCTACGAGAAGGGTGGCGTGGTAGCTAAAGTAAATATAAAGGACGGGCAGATGGTCAGCCGCAAATATGGCACTAAATCAGTCCTCGCTATAAGACTCCGGTGGTAAATTAATCCGTCGGCTCGTCTTTTACCTGTCACATAAAAAAGACCTGCATAGTTGTGGTGCTAGCTAAAAGAATAAGGATGAATAAAAAGACGAGCGTACTCGTATTTCTGCCTACTCGTAAAAGTAGCCAAAAATAGGGCACCTAATCGAGTCCAGGACCTTGAATCTACTAGTGTCCGGTGACATAAATTTCATTGAGGGTAGGTAAGTCGCCACTTTCGCACTGGTTAGTTGACACATCAAAAGATTTAAAGTTTTACTGTGTAAGTAGTTAATCCTTGCGTAAAGCAACGCTTGCGCTATATTTCGTCGAGTGAGTGAAGGTGCCAGAGGCCCAATTGAGGGAAAAGAGGGTCAATGGTTGGCAGCGTACTTGTGACGTCTCTTTTGGTGTTGCGTAAGGTATGGTAATGGTAAGCGATGTCGCCGCCCATAAACACCCTTGGGCGCCGGCAATCGCTTACCATCGGTGATTAGGTGAGTCCGTCTACTCATCGCTATATATCTATGAAAATTAATGCTGAAACACGTCCCCTAGGGTGGTAAAGAGCTGAGTATCAGCGAACATTGTGAAACTGTGGAGACCTATTGATCAAATTTGGACCCTGAAACACACGTCCGTCGTGGTGCCCGAACAACCATTTGTTGTGAAGTTAGTTCTGCAGCGGACCGGAAGGTATGGCCATTCATTCAATCAAGTTGTCAAGTCAGATTGACGTTGGGCTGATACATTTTACATGAGGGACTAAGTAGTGAGAAATTATTTCGGGTCTATATTGGGAGGCCAGTTAGAAGACATACATAGGTACATAGTACCTAGAGCTTTTACGTTTATAATAGATCTCAGTTTTTTGGAACGATTTAGAAGCGGCAGAATTTCCTGACGATTGTAACTTAAGGACCTTCAAGAGAAGAGCTTACTCCTTCACAAAAGGCCGACGACTCATCAGCGATTTCTTTGATCTTGCAGATGTTCATGTGCGTCGGTGATACTTACCAGCAGGTGACCCGCTTCTTCGTTTGCCGCCTGTTCTTCAAAAAAGTAGTAACGCAGGATGTTACATATTACATTATGGGAAGCTTATGAGTTACGATGTCTATATGTTGCTCACGCTTATGCCAAAAATTTCACTCGAATTCGTCAAGTAGTTTCCGAAATTAGTGCGAACAAATAAAGACAATGTATGGGATTTTTAGGCCCGAATTCCACCACCCAGATGGCATGGGGTATACTGTATACTGCATCGCGAATACGGGGTATTTTCTGTTTTCCCAAATCCTATCCTAGGGACTAACTTAAGTATATTAGACTGAAGACTTACTGCAATCAAGTACAATCAATATAACTTTAATCAGTATCTAGGAGATATGTTTTTAAACTTTCGCGTTGCATTATACAAATACTTCATATAAACGGGACTAAACGCGACGAAAATTAATAAACTAAGTACATTCTAGCATTTACTGCTTGACGTTTCGACTGCGACTGGAGCATAGCACTTACTGCTTGACTTTCACAAGCGAACTGGAATTCGCTTGTGACCACGGTGTTGTAACGCAGAAACGTCAAGCAGTAAGTGCTAGAATGTACTTATTAATTTTCGTTGCGTTTAGTCCCGTTTATATGAAGTATTAGTATCGAGGAGGTTACAATATTGTGCATGTTTTCTATCCACTGAGCTATCAAACGTTCTAACTCCGTGCTAACAACGTCCTTCTATCACAAATCCCTTGAACCCGACATATAGTGCCATTATGACCCAAGAAAACCATTTCCTGCAACGATCCGACCCACACGGCAATACATAACGACGCGTCAGAAAGACGCCCCCCTTAGATATATCAGACGAAATAGACCAAGGTAATAGCATTGGAGAAAGTTGTACAGTAATGTCTTCTAGCCTATTTTTTAAGTTATAGATATGCGAGCGGAAAAATTGCGGATTAGTGATTGCACCTGCAACACCAGTGGAGTCAGAAGGCTGCCTTACTTTATTGTTCACTAGTGGCCCGCCCTCACTTCGCTTCGGGACCGTAATTCAGAAATGAACCAATAGATGGCGCTGTGCTAAATTACATCGCGCAAGCGTTTCGTGTTTTCGGTTTACCTATAAGTCTTTTCGTTGTCTATAGAAGTTATTTCTTTATAAATAGTATAGATAGAAGATATAGAATATAGATATTCGTATATTGTGAAACAGGCCCTTACCAAACCCACCAAAGCGGAGACTAAAGTTAGCCATGGTTTAATAATGATGCTGTTACTTTTATAAACGCGAGAAAAAAAAAACAGCATCAGTTTTAAGTCTGGACTAACTTTAGACCACGTTTTGTAATAAGGTGGTTAGTGTTCAATAAGTTTGTAGAGCTTTTTCATTTAATTTTAACTTTGAAATAATGTTTTTAAAGTACAATTTTCTATTATATTTAAGCGTGTTTTCGTATCTGATTGTGAATAGATGGGTTCATATTTTAGTTCAGAGTTAAGAAAAGTATACATTTCGTGTTAGTCGAGTCAGACAAAGTACAGTCACTTTAGGACCTTGTCACAATACATAATGTATAAGAAAGTAGGAGTCGTTATTATACATATTTATTGTGACAAGGTCCTAAAGTGTATACATATTTTTGGAGTTGACTGTACAACTATTTAAATACGGACAGCTAGCAAAGATTAAGTCAAGTCTCTTGATTTGCGATAGGACACGTGAATAATTTAGGGTTGAACCCATAAATTCACAATAGTATCATTGTGAATGTGTGACCTTATTTGGGCTTTGTCAGGGCTTTATTTGAAGATCCTGATTTATTCATTCATGCCATGTCTTATACCTAGTTGAAAATCTATCAAGATATTCAATTTTCTTTGTGCGGTATTTAGGTAGGTATTATATTTTGAATATTAAGATCAATTGTAGCTCAGTGGATAATGGGTCTTCCATACATATCGTAGTTCGAATTTGGATCTCTAGATTTTCCAAACCTATATGCGTATTTCTACCATTAGCTCGGGTGTGAGGGTAAACATAGTAAGCTTAGGAAACCGACATATTTTCGATAGTTTCAATTGGTCTGTTTGCCCTTTGTTGCGTATGTCAGACGATACTCGCTTCATTGTGACGATACTAACTGTGGGAGAGCCACGCTTCGGCATGAATGGGCCGGCTCGACCGGAGTGATACCACTGCCTCACAGAAATCCGGCGTGAAGCAGCCCCTGTGCTGTGTTTTGCTGAGTGAGTGAGGGTACCGGAGGCCCACCCGGGGGAAGGGGATAAAAGGTTGGCAGCGCACTTGTAACTCCACTGGTGTTGCAAGTGTCCATGAGCGGCGGCAATTGCTTACCATCCGGTGATCCGTCTGCTCGTCTGCTACCTATCACATAAAAAAAATGTAATTACCAGGCTCACCCTGGGCTCCAAAATGACAGCAACCAAGAATTACTCATTGAGATGAAAGACTACATATATTTGAATATTAATGTTGACTTATTGTTATATTACGAGCAAATATATATTATCACTCAATTTAAAAAAATACCTACACACTGTAAGCTCTGCTTTATTAAGTCCCGATTCAACTAAACTTCATCCAAGGATAATTCTAGAAGTGTTAAGTATAACGTTGCGAGATGGTATGAAATGATAGAATTATACAGAGTGTATCTGTGAACATTTACATCCCTTTAACCACGTGTTCTATCAACTATTCTGAACAACATTTATTCAACAACTTTTCCAAATTCTTCGAAAAAATTTCCGCCTCCCCATACAAAATGATCAAGTCAGTCATAGAACAATAATGTTGTTCAGAATGGTTGGTAGAACACGTGGTTAAAGGGATGTTAATGTTCACAGATACACCCTGTATAGATTTACTGTCTGATATGAATTAATGTCTTAGTGATCGTAAATATAGGAGATAGAAAATGTTTCTTCAATAAAATATGAGTAAGTCACCAATACCCCAAAACCAATATCGCCACGTTTCATGTCACAAGTTTGCCACTATAAAATATTTTAATGAAGATATTTTCACAGAATAATCAGAGCGTTCATAACATGTGATTTACGACGCCATTGTCAATTTACTATCGAGCTCACAACGCTTTAGGGATGTGTCGATATTTAAGTATCGATGCTGAATATCAAACACAACATTAGCAAAGCAAGTAACAATAACATTCGAATATCTGTTAACTTGTTTACTGCTGTATGTTCTATGTTTTATGGCCAATAAACGCTTATCTATCTATATACGATCAAGGATATAAATTCATATTCTCATTTTATGAGATAGGTGACAGACGAGCAGACGGAAAACCTGATGGTAAGGTATTGCCGCCGCCATTAGATACTTGCAAATTTCAGTTGAACTTCACTGCACTGCGTTACCCACACTCATTCGACAAAACAAAGGTAATGCTTCACGCCAGTTCTGTGAGTCTGTGGTATCACTCTAGTCAAGCCAGCACATTCATGTCGAAGCGTAGCTGGCCCATGGTCAACATTGACATGACATTGATGACATTATTGGCAAGGCCGACAATATTACTCGACTCTTTAAAAACTGAAGTCATCTCACTTGTACCACGTCCTAAAGTAAAGCATTCACTATGTAGGAACTATCCATATCCATACTAATATTATAAATGCGAAAGTAACTCTGTCTGTCTGTCTGTCTGTCTGTCTGTCTGTTACTCTTTCACGCCGAAAACTACTGAACGGATTTAAATGAAATTTGGTATACAGATGGTCTAGACCCTGAGAATGGACATAAGCTACTTTTTATTGCGAAAAAGGGGTTGTAAGGGGTTAAAAGTGGGGTAAAAAGTTACTTTTCCACGCGGACGAAGTCGCGGGCGGCCGCTAGTGGGTAATAAATCCATGATGAGATGATAGAGCGTCTTCACTCGTTAATTCAATTTAGAAAAGTTCGATTTCCAAAATGACCCGACAGTGCCCGACAGGGAGTCAAACTTTGTCTGGAGGCGACTTGAGGCAGGTACGTCTTAAAACACTGTCTACGCCTGTAGAAAGGGGATACGACTACGAGAACTAACTAAATACCCCTGCTTCAAGTCTCTCCCCAGACCATCGATGTCTAACGTTTTTCTAACACCGATCCGCCCTACCGTTTATAAACGATATTACCTCCCATGATAACGCGCATAATGACTGAGTTAACACAATTACTTACTCCATTAATAAAGATAGAACATTTTACACCGGTCTGCGTCTTTGCTCAATGCAAAATCCAGCAGATTTGTACTAGTACGCCAGCAAAGCAATGATGGCCACTTCATAAAAAGTAGACCTGGCAACTGATATGTGATATGTCTTCTATCTATACTTTATATAAAGAGGTAATTTCTATAGACATTAGTGAGGGTTATATACAAATGAAAAAGGCGAAACACTTGCGCGATGTAATCGACACTCAGCGCCATCTATTGGCATAATAGCAATTATCAAATCTCGAAATAAAGTGAGGGCGGGTCGCTAGTAAGCTTTCATTCAGCTTGATGCCCATGATTACCTATTTTAATTGTGGGAGAGCCATGCTTCGGCATGAATGGGCCGGCTCGACCGGAGTGATACCACTGCCTCACAGAAAACCGGCGTGAAGCAGCTCCTGTGCTGTGTTTCGCCGAGTGAGTGAGGGTACCGGAGGCCCATCGGGGGGGAAGGGGATAAAAGGTTAGCAGCGCACTTGTGACTCCACTGGTGTTGCATGTGTCCATGGGCGGCGGCAATTGCTTACCATCAGGTGATCCGCCTGCTCGTCTGCTACCTATCACATAAAAAAAAAAAAATTTACAGAAAACATTCGTCCATTACTACACTTTACACCAGATCCACTAAAGCGCGATTAAAGTGATGGTAGCTAAAGATTGTAGCTAAAGATTACATTCTTATTGGTGGAAAAGCCATAAAACATGATACCAACTGTTTAAGTTGTCTGAATAAATCCCAAAAACCCATTGCTTTTAATCCTCCTTACAATTTGTTGTCGTAATGGCCATGACTACAATGGGACTTCGTGCTGCCCATATCTATTACGCAAAGCTGCGACTTAGGGCTAAATGGCACAGCATAATTACTTAGTTGGTCGTCATGTCGTCTGCATGACAGCACACTGAGTTTCGCGAATGAGCTCTATTATTCTGTCGTGTGAATTGTGTCAGGAACTACATGTGTAGCTGAACTGTACTAGTTCACTTGTTTATTTCACTCACTCATTCCTAGCTCATGTGGATTAGTTTACAAAGTCTCATCAACATCACATATTATAGGACTGCCCGGATGGCGTGTTTGGCAGTGACCCTGCATCATACGCCAAAAGTCGTGGGTTCAATCCCCACCTAGGACAAACATTCGTGTGATGAACACTTTTATTTGTTCAGTATCTGGCAGTTATATATTATTATGTTTTTACAAAAAAAAAAACAAAACTAAATCTAAATTTACGTTATAGTTAGCACATGAGCAGACGGATCACCCAATGGTAAAGGATTACGTCGTTTATACACAAAGTCTACAACTTCAGTACAGTCAGCAGTGCGCTGCTAACCTTTTCCTCTTAAGCCTTTGGGACTCTCACTCGGTAAAACCCACGTCGTTTTTTATGTAAAACCGTAGTATGGAGTAAGTCCATTTAAGCCAAAGCTTAAACTAAAGGTACCTTAATAACATTATTGTGCTGTGTTCCCAAAAAGCTGGCAAAATTACCCCGCCGGATTGCAATTTCGTTTGAGTGAACGATTTTAATACAATCTAGTGACCAGTTGGAGACTAATAACATAGACATGTGGACGTGGAACAGCGCGCCATATTATGTGCGTGTAATGTGCAGATTGTGCACCGATGGACTGATTTAGAAATGTATGCTAGAATAATTTTGGTACTAAACTGTCGGGATTCAAATGTTACTAAATACGTACTCGGTATTTTGTATTTGAATGTCACTTTGTTTATGGTATAGGCCGATGCCTATACAAATATCGATATATTATAATCTCTATAACCTCAGGGTTTGAAAAAGTGATCTCAATAGTGCTGTCATTAGTAGTTTTACAGCTATAGATTTTTTTAATTTCGAACATGCTGTCGATGTCGAACACAAACTTTAATGATATTAGGTAGGTATATTATAATAATTATCATAGACCCTAATTCATTGTGATTGGTTTTAATTCAGAAAATGCCTCTTTTGCGAATTAAGTTTTCATTGGTGGTGACACTTTTGACGCGTTCACGCTGATGATAGAAGAAATAAGCTTATTTCTGAAACTAAAAGTCACTTAGCTAAAACAAAAGTAAAAAAGGAGATGTCCCCCACTGTCTAGTCTGATCTATACAAATTCCAAACTTAAGAAAAACTTGACGGGATTATCTCGCTGTTTTTATTCTTTTTCGTCAAATTTGTAACAAAACGTTTCTGTCTTTGTTTTATTACGTTCCCGAGAGTGTTTCGTTAAGATAAAGCTAAGAAAATAAGTGGAAACTCACGGGAGGGCAGTGTGAGCAGACAGGGTATGGTTTTATTACTTTTCGACATACTTTTTCTTAACTTCCTCGAGACATCAACATGAGTTTGAAAATAGGTACACTTGGTGACTGCGTAACAGTACTTGTTAACCCAGATAGCAAGCGAGCTTGCTGCAAACTGATTTTAGATGTCACGTCAAACATGAAAAAATCAAGTTTATGACAAAATTTGCTGTAAGCTTGTTGATTAAGGTATGATGTTTCAAGGCTTTGGTAATTTTGAAGCAAGTTTCGAAACGCAAATATAAAATTGTAATGCTATGTATTTGTACTAGATTACCAAGTTATTTGTTGCGGTTCACGGAACGAAACGGAACTCGGTGCATTTTTGTTTTAGCAACGCGAACCGCAAATATAAAATTGTAATGCTATGTATTTGTACTGGATTACCAAGTTATTTGTGCGGTCGTGTTATTTTCTACATCGCGATGACGAGATTTTTTTTCCAAACAATGACTACCAGAAGTCCAATTTGTGAATATACTTCAGTGAGTCATGGAGTCTTTATTGAAATCGTGACTCTATGGTGGAGCCGCTCCACCAAGACAAACTTTCCCAAGCAGGGCGCAGTGGCAGACGTAGTACCGAGGGAAGCGCTGCGTCCCTCGGTAAACGTCTGCACTGCGCCCTGCTTGGGAAAGTTTTTGCTTTTTTTTTATGTGATAGTGTAAGCGGACGAGCAGGCGGAGCACCTGGTGGTAGCCATTGCCGCCGCCCATGAATGAACACATGCAAACAAGTGCGCTTGCTAACCTTTATCCCCTTCCCCACCGATTGGCCCCTCCCAAAACTTTGTTATGTCAAACTTGCCTATACTTTATAAAAAACAAAATTCTAGCAAAGTTTTTGTTGCTTCGGAACTAGAAAGTTTGATTAACCTTGCCTCAAGTTTATACATTGCCCACGGCAAATTTTGAAGCACACAAAGCTGTCATGTTTGATACATCAAACCTATCGCAAGTCAGTTTCAAGTTTAACATTGTTTATCTGGGAAGCCAGTAGACTAATTACTACTCTTAAGGGACATAGTTAAATAAGACATCGGGGCGGGGAAAGTAAAGAGCACGTTAAGATGAGGAAAGCAGCTGGTAAGCTGAAGAATGCATGACTGTGTAACATCGGGGAGCTGCCAAACTGTTTCTTACTCGCTAGATGTTGTAGGGATATTCTAGACTGACGGGCAGCCTTCACTGGTTAGAAAGCTACTTTAAGAAGAGGGTAACGCTACGCTGAGCCTCGTGCTCGTACTCCATTTGCGAGGTTTACCGGTCTGTGGCAGACTGACTGACAGACAGACAGACTAACGTGCGATTCAACAAAATATTTTGACAACCTTAATAAAGATAGGTAGATATACCTATATATACGTAGATATTCTTATGGTAGGTACCTACAGAAATAGAATACATGACATTTCAGATTTCAGTGATGAGAGGTTTCAAACTAAATAGCGTAGATACGGATACGCTAAAAGTAGATACTTTTCCGCGCGTAAACGCTCGTTTTAGCAACCGAGCTTTTTTAAAAGAAAACGATATAACCATTAAAAATGTTTGTAATTTTTCCATTTGGGTTGGTTTGCCATGGTTACCCAAAACGTTATACCAACACCTACCCAATATTAGGCAGTGTGTTTTCAAAACTGAATAGGCATTTAATTTTTCCACGTTTTACGTAGCAAGGTCGGTCGTGTTCCCCAAGTTCAGATGTATTCATTCATATTTCAATCTTCCCGTTTTGTTTGCTTTGGTAAATTAATATTTTTCGCTTAATTTGTAAGCAACTTGATTTGAGTATTTTGACGAATCCAATTTATTTCGAACCTAGAGTGTTTCGGTAAACATTTACATCCCATTAACCAGGAATTCTAAAATTGGACATCACATACAAAATGACTTTTTTATGCGAATTTCCAAAAGTTAAAGAACAAATGTTGATCAGAATGGTCTACAAACCATTATATGGTTAACCGGTCTCTCAACCAGATATGGCTAAAAAAGAATTTAAATATTTACCGGTACTCCCTGCTTTTATCCATACCGACTATTACTAAAGAGATAACTTCTATATACAACCACAAGGCTATTTTGTAACCCGAAAAGACAAAACACTTGCTCGATATAATCGATACTTGGCGCCATCTATCGGCATAGATAAAACTAAATTCGAAACAAAGTGTACCTAGTATTAGATAACTTATTTTACAATGCTAGAGGCAAGGTGCAGAAGCCAAATAGTGAGAAAACGACGGAAAAAAGTGGCATTACGACACATATGGTATAATTCAAATTATAATGTAAACTCAGTTCTTCGCTACGAATAGTAGTAATTTTTTATTCTGTGCGCAAATATGACTCAACTCGTGGGTGTGTTTTATGTAAATTACATAAGTTGATACGAGAATGAATTTCAAGTGGAGCAAAATTTTTGCGAAATTTCTGCAACGTCATTTAATTAAAGAAATGCTATTATTTTACGAAATTAAGGATTGTACGACGGAACTAACGTCATGGTGACTAGCCTGACTGAGCATTTCAAAGTAACTAGGGTCATGCGTTTGATTCTCAGACAGTACAAGCGTTTTTTTTTTTTTGAGCCAGACGATTATTGGAATATTATTGATTGGAACGGCATGGAAAATATCGATGCCATAGACATTAGTAGACGCTAATCGTTTTCATAATTTGAAATAAGAAAAATTGATTAATTGAGACAACATCATCATCATATTAAATATTAGCACGTGTATAAGTATAAGTTTAAGTGTTATGTACGCCGTTATTGTGGTGCATATCAGAACTGATAAGTATAAATTAATTAAGAACCGTGATTGTATTTATTTATATGTATCATGTCATCATCATCATCATCAGCAACCTACGCTCGTCCACTGCTGGACATAGGTCTCCCCCAATGCACGCCACCGTTCCCGATTTTCGGCCACTTTCATCCAGCCCACTCCAGCCAGCCTTCGAATGTCGTCATCCCATCTTGTTCTACGTTTGGCTCATGTCATGTCATCATGTGGCTGTACTTAATAAATAAATAAACATCACATAAATTGTCCTGGTCACAAACCAAGGTTTTTTTGCACTATGGAAACCAGAACCAACGAAGGAACCACAATCTACCAAAACTAACTTCCCGTGCCAACTTATTTATCAACAGTTTTTTTTTATGAAATAGGGGGCAGATGAACAGACAGATCACCTGATCACAAAATAATTACACGCAGAAAGTAGGCTGCCCACTAAGAGCTAAAAACGTGTCATGTACTCACGCATGCGCACTAACGGGGAAATACGCCTTTTCGACCACATTAATCCTAGCCTATGACATAAGATTGTCGAACTGTCGAGGTCTGTGGTAGAGGCCGCGCGCTTATGTAGGTACTCATGCCGGGCAACAACCCTAGCATATGTCAACGAACTCTTCTAAATTCAAAATCAAGCTGAGTCTACCTTCTGTGTGGAATTTATTTGGGACCTGATGGTGGTTTCAGTGTTGTTGGAACCGCTAAGAGAGCCATGGACGAACCGCACGCTAGCTTATTAATGTGCTTTGCGCCTTTTGCAAGTAGTTTCACATTTTCCTCTCCATTGAGAGTAGAAGTTGAGTTCACAGCAAAGTTGATGAGTGCTGTAAGTGGACGTGACCTCTCTAATGAAGGCAGTGGGAGTAGTGTTGTCTAAAATGGGTTTTGATTTTGCACTTTTCAGTCTCGCAACTAATATTGTTTTGATCAACGAAAAACAAATTAGGTTATCTTAGATAGTTCTTTAAATTATGCATTAAAACTATTATTATGTGTGACCACGGCTACTGTAACGTCAAGCAGTAAGTACATATTGATGTTTTTAAAAATTAACAACTCGTTAATTCCCGTCTATAATAATAATAGTTATATACATAATGATAAAATTATGTAACGGATAATTTGATAAATCGGGCAGTATTAATATTTACTAATAAACATTTGTAAATATGTTAATATGAATAGCATCATGTATGAATATTGTAACATAAAATACACAATAAACATGCAAGATAAAGAAACGCTGGGTCGGGGATCGCGAAATATGTTTTCGTACCATCATATTATAAGAAACACTGTTCGACAGAAATGTAGGTATTTCATAATTCGTATTCGTACATTATATATGCGAGTGTGCAGACGCAATACCAAGACTGGCCAAGTCTTGCATCTGGTCAACACTGTAAAGAGGACGGAATACATCAGTTTGCTCGTCACGTATCTTTCAACAGCATTTTCTCGGCTTGATGTCGATTTAATATACGAAAAAACTTTTCTGTTTTTTTTTCCTTTTCAGCCCGAAAATTCCAATTTGTCTCCAAGCTATTGACACGGAAATGAATTCTTTTTTTAATTTATTACAGAATTATACGGTTTTTTGTCAAGTGGAAAATGAGCCAGTCAGTGTGGTCTCTCCTCAATGAAGCATTTTTTTTATTTCAATAAGTCATCATAATTCATGAAAATCTAAAAGTCCAACTAAAATGTTCTTCTCATACATTTTCGGGTGTGACTGACTTTGAGGAGCTCCTGGGACGATCATCATACATGGAAATAAAGTAAAAATTGTCTCTGGTTTACTATATGACGTAGTCTATGGTCTGGATCAAAAATCAAGATGGCGGACGAGGTAGCGGCCATTTACATTAGTTGTAGGGTTTCACTAAGTACTTTTGTTTTTTCAAAATGGCGTAGACGAGACAGCTGTTTCCCGCCTAAGAGCCATTCTCAGAGCTCGCCAACATTTTCACACGCGTCTCTTGAACCGCTTCATCGAAGTTCATCTCGTTAAACAACACCAATCGATTTCGACGGAAATATACCTTATTTGTGGAAAAAATAACGTCGCGTGTCGACGTATTTGATCTCCACAAATGTTTTCGAAGTTCCTACATGGGTAGGCAACCGTAAAAACGAGTCGGAGCGAACCAATTTATAGGATAATGAGTTTTTTATTATTTTTTAAGTTAACGGCTGTGGTTAACTGGACACTTTGTGTACTGTACGCACAGCGTGTTTCTCGTTCCCCCGACTAAGGGTTACTTCGTATTCGTGATCAGTTTTCAGTCAGATCAGAATTAATCTGCTTTTAAAATTAGAGATAACCACATTTTGCATTTGTGAAAAATAATTAGTAATTATTAATTAGTAAGTAAAACGCGTACCATCCTAGACCTCATCGTCACTTTCCATCAGGTGCGATTGTGGTCAAGCGTTGGCCTATAGTTAAAAAAACTATATTAGAAAATTCAAAACTATCAATGATAACTTTACAGTAGTTACATCTACTAATATACCTATCCGCTCGGTGTTTAAGCTGCATATTATTTACCTCGCTTTCACTTATTCGTCCCGTTATTTCCTAAATGATAGCCCGACAATACACTTACGCCCCCACTGAATTATTAAACCTGAAAACCCCTCATCTAGTCAGTTTCATCGCGTGACTCCACACAACTAGAAGCGTGATATATTCCATACTTCCTTTATAAACCTTTATTGCAGCAATCCAGGAGTTAGGTCGTATAAAACTCAAAATAAACACATTTACAGAGGTGCTTTAAAGCGCCATAAATAGCTGTTAACGGCCGAAAATGAGTTAAAATTTGATGAGTTATTTTACTATGTCTGGCGACACGTTCGACGATTTATTTATAACTTACCTATTCCGATGGCTCACCGACCTAAAATGTGTCTTTGCCCCCGTTCGGATAGAAGAATCCTTTACTGGTGTCGACCATTCACAGTTTCACGCCAATTTCCAAATTCAAATTGGAGTAATTTTTTTAGCGCCTTTTGCATCGATGCAATGAAGCATGAGGAATGATGGCGTGAAGCAGCACCTGTGCTGTGTTTCGCCGAGTGAGTAAGGGTACCGGAGGCCCACCCGAGGGGAAGGGGGTAAAAGGTTGGCAGCGCACTTGTGACTCCACTGGTGTTGCAAGTGTCCATGGGCGGCGGCAATTGCTTACCATCACGATACGCCTGCTCGTCTGATACCTATCACATAAAAAATCGAAGTTGCTTGACCGATCTGGTAGCTTAGATTGATAGATGGATGCTGTTCATCTAATCGACTATATCGATTAACGTCACGTAATCCAAACACTCGATCGATCAATTGATCTATTTGCCCTTTGACATTCAGCACCTCCTACCGCTGTTGTTGCAGGGCTCGCATAATTTGTCGCGCGTGACGAGGTATAAATGAGCGGGATCGCATACGCTTGTACTGATTCCGCCTCATGAAGCCTATTTAGTTTAAATTTCCTCTTAGAGTTCGTTTGTCTTTTCGCTAAGTGGACAGAGTTTTGTTTTGAACGGAGAAGCAATTATTTATCGGTGAAATTGCGTACTCCAAAGTATGTGCAATGCAACAATAAGTAATTTGTTGTTATTTGAAAAATCTAAATGATTGCGCGTTATAATCGACACTCCCCTCCCCTGTCAGTTTTGTGAGTACAGCCTCAAATTTTTTATAGCTTGAGTTAGTAGCGAAAACAAGCAAAAAATGATGATGATTGGTGATCTAATGCTAAAGGGACGTTATTCGTGTTTTCTATTTTGAGGGCTTAAGGATGTCTTAAGACCCAAATGTCCTCATACGAGGCAAAAACAATTGATTTTCTATCGTGTCTGCTGTCTGGGCCTTTCGACGTTAATACGACAAAATTTTTACGGTGTGTTAAAGAGTTAATTCACTTCACTTACATTATATTCGTTTCAGACAGATTTGACGCTGTAAGCTAGGCTTTAAAAGCCTAGACTTGATTATTTACTAAGACAGTCTTGGCATAATGAATGCCGCTTAGACAGGTATGGTATTAGTATTCAAATGTTATGCCGAGGGCTGCGGCTAGCCGGCTAGCGACTTGCACGTCACTTTAGATTTGTGGTTCTAAACTCGCAAACTTTGCATTTAATTGACCTTAGAAATAGTGAAAAAGGGGGCAGAGTAGACCCTGACTGTAGACTCTACTGTAGACATTGTGCAGACCTAGCGGGCTGGCGGCACTGGATAATGATGAGGAGCTCACCGAGGCGGCAGGAGAACCTTCGAAGAAGAGTCCGTAATAACCTAAGTTATTAAGCCTAATCCCATCATAGTAGCGATGACTTGATTTCTATGATGGAGGCCGATGCTCTGCAGTGAGACAATAATAGGCTGATACTTTATTTAACTAATGATTTATACTCGGATTTAAGCCTAGACTTGTTGGCAAGGCGCGTTTTTATCTACTGAGCTACCATTGCTCTGTTAGAAGGTAAATAAAGCACTACCAGAATTCATTTCACGGCACACAATCATACTATCGGCTTGGACGGCCGCCAAGTCTTAAGACTTGCAAATAGTGGCAGTTTTCCACCCTGTGGCACACCCGGTTTTGCAATAAAGAAATCAATTAACGCTGCGAATAGTTGAATAATTTATATTCTCACTGTCTCTGCATAATCCTTTGCCGATAACGATCTTGCTGTAGAGGTGCATAACTGCATAGTGCATAATTTAAAAGCGCATTTTATTTTTCCGCACTTCTGGCGCCTACCTGAACTAAACCAGAGTAAAAAATAAATTCACTTCAGTGAATAAGATGAGAAAGATATAACTATTAGTGGCCCGCCCTCACTCCGTTTTGGGACCTTAGTTTCACTCTGACTACCTACCAATAGATGGCGCTGGACGACGACTGCATCGCGGTATGTAGTGTTTCGCTTTTTTGGTTTGTTTATAAAATTTGTTGATGTCTATAGAATTTATCTGATTATAAATAGTGTATAGAATGTATTTTGAAATTGACTGACGGGATAGCGCATTTGGTAGTGACCCTGCCACATGCTGTGAAGGTCGTGGGTTGAATCCTCACCCTGCACAAACACTCATGTAATGTAATGAACATTTGTGTTTGTTCAGTGTCTGGGTGTTATATGTATTTCGGCACAATATTTGTGGTCCTCTGTTGTCTGATAACTGTAACACAAGTGATTAAGCTACTTGACTCCGTACTCGGAGTCAGGTCAATGTATGAGATGTTGTGTGAATTTATTTATTTATATTGCTCATGTATTCTATTTCCTGTGCAATAAAGAAAATATATCTATCTAAATTATATGTATATTAAATAACACACCATCTATATTATTTCCACCCACGTTTGACCCCACATTTCTCTAGAACTTTCTGATGTCATTCAAACCTGTGCATGCGAATAATCAACGAGGAAAAAATTCCATTGCTCTTTTACCTTTACAGCTAGGGTTCCGTAACTGACAAAGAAAAACCGGAATCCTTCGGTCAACTTCGTTTTCCGCTTTCTCCAACAAGACCCTTTTTCCCAGGAACACATCGTAATAATAATACTAAACCGAAATCTATAAGCGAACGGAAATGTAATGTTAAAAACTGATAACTATAATCTGAAATAGTGATAGGTGGCAGACGAACAGACGGATCACCTGTTGGTAAGTGATGGCCGCCGCCCAGAGACACCGACAATACCATGAGAATCGCAAGATACTTGCAACGATATTTTAGTTGAAATTATACGTGCGATATTTCATTTTAAATAATACTTGCTATGACCTCAGGCCAGATGGAGTGTCGATCTGCGCAAGAGCTGGCTGGAGCTGGATGTAAGTAGCCGAAGATCGATCAAAGTGGCGAGCATTTGGAGAGGCCTATGTCCAGCAGTGGACTGCAACAGGCTGATGATGATGATGCTAACAAACCCATAGTAGCTGTATGTATGTTTATTTAGATTTTTTTTATGTGATAGGTAGCAGACGAGCAGGCGGATCACCTGATGGTAAGCAATTGCCGCCGCTCATGGACACTTGCAACACCAGTGGAGTTACAAGTGCGCTGCCAACCTTTTATCCCCTTCACCCCTGGGTGGGCCTCCGGTACCCTCACTCACTCGGCGAAACACAGCACAGGGGCTGCTTCACGCCGGTTTTCTGTGAGGCAGTGGTATCACTCCGGTTGAGCCGGCCCATTCATGCCGAAGCGTGGCTCTCCCACACAGATAAGTCTGTACGGAACTCTCTGCGCGAGTTCAACTTGAGTTTGTGTTTACCTTTTATTTTTGCATAATGAACGCACGATCTCGCTTTTACGAGGACCTCTCCTCTCTCCCTTGTTTATTGGTTTATGAGTTGTGTATTGTCAGATTATTACATTTCTCAAAGAGAGCACATACCTACTCTAGGAAAAAAGGTATATAGGGAGTATCAGTAAACTTTTACATTCCTTTTCCTACCAGCCGTTCTGAACAACATTGGTTCTACGACTATTAGAAATTCGCCACCTTGGGGGACCACCAAATGCAGCCTCTACGCTACACCTCTGCTTCAATCAATCCTCTAACCAAGCGTTTCCCAAAAGCCGGGTTGCGACATTTTCGCCTTATTTAAAAAAATTAGTAATCCTTACTTGCATAAAAAATCTTTAGTAAAAAATAAGAAACAGCTGCTGCATACTTCGCACTAACTAAATAGTGACTAAATGCCAAAATTGTATTTAAATACCTAGTACTAATAAACATTTAATACTATTTATAAATGTGTATTGGAACCAGCTTGAGTTTGAAAGTACTTAGTGGGTCACGAAGGGTCAGTGTGAAAATAACCGGGCCATGGCATAACAAAGTTTGGGAAACACTGCTCTAACCAATATTTGGCTACGGCGACCAATCTTAACGTTCAGCCACTTACGCAAGATTATAGTGCTCAAGTGTGTGCGCAAACACAGGTGCACTTTCTTTTCCCTAAGCCTCTTAATCCTATGGGACGCCAGTGTGACACGACAGAAGAGATTGAGCGCAGAACCAACATCTCGAGACACAGAGAACATGACCGCGAATTTCCGGACTTCGGGCTGACACTGAGCATTTCTGTAGAAATACTATCCTCGCTATCGAAAACTATCGCTTTGTCTCTTTCAATGTGATGCATTTGAAAGAGACAGAGCAATAGTTTACGTTACGTCAGTTTTAGATGTCAACTCGTAGCGCTACGGAAAACGTTACTCGCTAGCGAATACATTTCGATAGGTTTTTATTTGACAACTCATACTATATTTTAGTTTCTCAAGTGACCGCTAGAGGCGCTGTACACTTTTTCATAGATTTTTTTTACGCAGACGCTAGCGAGTTCTGTCACTGTAAACTCATGGTAGCGCTACAGAAAAACGTCGCTTTAACGTAAGACCCAAAACCCTCATACGAGGCAAAAACAATTGATGTTCTATTGTGTCTGTTGTCTGCGACCCACTACCTACTGCGCCACGAGACAATCAATCTATCAATACCTATAATACTGCAGCCCCTACCTGGAAACTTGATAAAATCCTTTCCCGGCACTTAACGTTGTTCCTATCACTGTAATAAAAGGGGTAATATTGGCAACTTTGTCCACAATAGCCCGTTTTATTGTCTGAAACTTTCCGCCGACTCTCGAGAATTGACGGTATTTCATAATTAAAGGGCACGAGGGAGGAAAGCATAACGTCTATGTCCATTATTTAACTCATCGTAATAATTAAAAGTTTTTTGAAGAGAACCATCAAACAGCTATTTCATTTTACCATTTGCGCAGTGTGTATTGTTTTGCTCAAAAAACTGTTTGATCAAAAACTTTAATCAGATACCTAAAAAAAAGATCCGGACAATCTAATGGTTTCTAGATATATTCAGTTGGTCTGTTAAAGGGTTGCAAAGGTCAAACAGCAGTCGCTTCATTTTGATTACGAGACTCCCATGAGACCAACATGAAGCGCACCGCGGCGGGCTCCAAATCGGCAACTTTGGATGCAACCGGGAATTACTTACAGAGAGATTTATTAAACAACGGGAAGGAAATCCTGAGAGGCCTGATTCCGTCTAATTTGGACAGACACGCATCTAAAAAGCCTATCATCATCAGCAACCTACGCTCGTCCACTGCTGGACATAGGTCTCCCCCAATGCACGCCACCGCTCCCGATTTTCGGCCACTCTCATCCAGCTCACTCCAGCCAGCCTTCGAATGTCGTCATCCCATCTTGTAGCAGGGCGTCCAACACTACGTTTACCGAGCCTATGTCCGACACTATCCGGACGCCTAGAGATCCTACCACACTTCACTGTATACGATCAACCCGTTACTCAAAAACCCGCGAGCAGAAACGAACTTGATTTCCAAACGATCCTTACCGAACCGTTATGCAAATAATATAGCAATTTCCATGATTTTCAAACGAAAATTCGCCGGATTATACTCGTCCGCTTTGACTGAGGTCCGTAACGACCGCATCTCGAACAAGACTCTCGTGATGCCAAACCAATTTGTTTCTTAATTTAATGAAATTGAGTATATTTTTCAGTGGAGACTTTTGTTTTAACAGGTATTACTTTATTACAATTATGCGAACAATTCATTGATTTGGTTTCGAATTTGTCTTTCTTAATGACATTGTCGGTGAACAATTTGAAACATGAGAAAATGATTTATTTTCACGGAAATTGCTTTATGGAAGTGAAGTATTGACTGACGGATTTACAGCCTGAACGACCTACTTCCATCAATTTAAATCAGTTTAATCTAGTTTGGGAAGTCATTTGCAAACTGGTTAAATTAGATAGGTAAGTGACAGCGTGGAAAATAAAAACATTGGGGAAACAGTGTGGAAAATAAAAACACCCCATATGGAAACTACTCACCGACATAGCCCACCGAATTAGCAAACTGTAGTGGCAGGTGGGCTAGTCACATTAGCCGCAGAACTGACAACCGTTGGAGCCATAAAGTCCTTGAGTGGAGACCGCGACTCGGTAAACGTAGTGTTGGACGCCCTGCTACAAGATGGGATGACGACATTCGAAGGCTGGCTGGAGTGAGCTGGATGAGAGTGGCCGAAAATCGGGAGCGGTGGCGTGCACTGGGGGAGACCTATGTCCAGCTGTGGACGAGCGTGGGTTGCTAATGATGGAAACTACTCGAATATTCTTAAGTTGGGGCGTAATTTACTAGGAAACAGGATTGTTCCTACATCTTTTTAGTGAATGACGGGAATTGAATTGAAAAAAAAAAAAAACCTATTTTAATCAAACTTTTTTTCTTTTCCAAATAAGGTCGTACGTGGGTTCTATCTACACACTGGACAAACATTGGTGTGATGAACAATTGCGTTTGTTCGTTAATTATCTGGGTGCTATATTATATGCATTCTGTTTGTATTTCTCCTGTCTCCTGGTAGATTTTTAAAAATATTAAATTCACACAGCACCTCATACATTGACCTGACTCCGTACTACCTGACTACCTGACTACCTGACTACAGAATAAATAAAAAATAAATAAATTGAGACAACATCACATACATTGTCCTGGTCCCAAACTAAGGTTTTCCCTTGTACTATGGAAACCAGAAACAACGAAGGAACTACAAACACCCAGACCCAACACAAATATCTGTTTCATCAACAAACATTTGTGTTGGTGCGGGAATCGAACCCGCGACCCTTGCGTCTCAACCGGCGTTCAAACCATTGCGCCAAATGGGTCGTCACAAACAGAACAGAAGAAACACAAATGTCAAAACACCAACATATATAACACCCAGACTGAACAAACACAAGTACGACCCGAATGTTTGTCCAGAGTGGGAATTGAACCCACGACCTTTTGGCGTATGAGACAGGGTCACGACCAAATGCGCCATCCGGCCAGTCGATTATATCAATGCTACGTAGGAAACCTAGTGAACCCTCGAAACGCGTCTTTTCTGCATGACCTAAAGGTAGAGAATGCCCTGGGCATTAAGTTCGCTTATTGTATAGCTGGAGGCACGAAAGTATAGCGATTACCGTGTTTTGCGCACTTGTAAAAAAGAAGACTTTCTATGAAAATTGGTTTCTGCGCACTCAAGGTTATAACTACACTTTCTTGCGGCAGACTATAAAAAATAACAAATGTTTGTACAATAAAGTTAAAATAAATAAACGCGAGCCCGACTTACGCTTGGCCGTCTTACTGTGCGCGTAGAGTACATCTATCACAGGCCCCAGGGAACTGGTGCTACATCTATTTCTGTAAGCGTTCTCTAGATTTTTGTATCGTTTATAGCCTCAGTTTGTATAGTAAAGTTTATTTGCAGCTCCGTATTTTAATCGTTTTTTCTTTAATTGTTCCTTAGGGAAGGTAATAAATTAACTGGAGATTTCTTTTAAGATGTTAAAGTTAATTGAAAACCATGTTTTGTACTCATTTAGGTCTATTGAATTTCAAATTAACTAGGTACCAGAAAACCAAGACCATAGATTAACTGGTAAAATTAGTAGGCATAGTTTGACAAAAGACAGAGACAGACTATACAGAACGTGTACGAGAGAGACACGATGCGATATACTGCCTAGCGCGTTGCTCAACGAACTTTTTCTTGGAGCTGGAGCTGTTCTTCTTATGTAGTATGTAACTATTTCTTTAGTGCTCTAGCTTTTCCATAACAAAGACTCAAATATTTGGTTAGTGCAATATCAACTCTTGAAAATACAACACTATACACCAACAAGACCTAAAGTTATATTAAACCTGTACAGATATGGGAGAGACGTACGAAGTGGTTTGAATGCATACTGTTTTTGATAGAGTGTGGTCCAATTTATGAACTTAGCAGTTCAACATTATTAATTATGTGCCGGTCATGATCAATATAGTATCTATTATTATTATAGACGGGAATTAACGCGACGTTATTTTTTAAGCACATAATACTGTGAGCGTGGTGTGTCGAAGTGGTTTCACTGACATTGTATCCAGTGGTGATTTTATAAGTGAAACTGTGAGGGTATCGGAAGATCCACAGCCGGGCCCCAGCAGACGTCGCCGCGCACCGCCAGTTCGCTTGTGACCACAGCTGTTGTAACGCAGCCGAAACGTCAAGCAGTAAGTACATAATTATGTGCTTAAAAAATAACGTCGCGTTAATTCCCCTCTATAATAATAATAATATAGTATCGTTAGTTATCAGATACAAGTTGCCTGCCCTCACTTCGTTTTGTATTAGTAATTAAAATTGGATGTCAATCATTGCTGATAGATAGCGCTAGGTATCGATTACATCGCAGTGTTTCATCATTTTGAGTTACAATTTTTTTTTTTACATTTAAGACAGCAAAAGACACATACAAATTACAATTTCAGGATATATGGGGGAAAATTACCAAACTTAACAATTACCTATTGTTCCTTGTCCTGCATGTGTGCCACAGCAATGGGCAAAAGCTCAGTGGGATTTTTACTCATAATTTTATACTATCTACTCATATTTTTATGTGACAGCTGGCTCTCACCCAGATGTCAATGACCCTGGCAGTCTTTAAATCCCTCCGAACTATATCTAATCTTGAAATTTCCCGAATATTGGTGTAAAATATTATTTGCCTTCAACCCTTCCTAACGATGGCAATAATGTAAGGAAAACCTGAGAATATAAATCCAGATCTAGAGATTCCTGTTAGGGCGCTACAAGAATGGATGGAAAGTTTTTCCCCGGTGCCCGTGATAAATGTAGGCAGAGACGTGCAGAGTAATTTGAATTTTGTTAGCGTGTGGTGCAAGCTACAGGCGTAGAGATAAACTAGACAAAATTATGAGTAATATTTATTATAACAAGGTAAAAAAATTTGCTCTGTTCTTGCAACTCTGTTTTAAAAAATATATATATTTTTTATTAGACTATAGGCCAACGCTTGACCATAATCGCACTTGATGGAAAGTGACGATGAGGTCTAGGATGACACGCGTTTGCCAAAAAAAAAGCTAAATAATGAGTATTCAATGAGTGAAGTGTTTAAAACATTATGTTTCCCGTATTCCTGGTCGATGAAATTACTTTTCGTCAAGTGCGTTTAAAAATATTAACATCTGGTTAAGGATTATGTTCAGCCGGTTACTTTGTAGTTGAGAAACTAGTATACTGGCAGTAATGGGAAGTAGTACTGGTAGTACTGGGAATGTAAAAGATTTTTTTACCACTTTTGATAATAATGTTAAGCATATCATTTTCCTGGCACGTTGTAGATTAAATATATGGATGACATACAGCATATTACACATACTACAGCGCAGGAAATGGCAGTACACATGACTGTATGTAAGGTATATCTAAATAAACATAAATTAGATATTTAGGTGCAAGAACCAATGTCCAAAATTGAAATGCGCCAGCTGAAGAGATATATCTTTAGCTTGATGTAAATGTAAAATTCGTATCTCTTGTCACTTAGGCCAAACCAACCTAATGTTGGATCGCAGCCAAAATTGAAATCCTTTCGTGGCACTTTATTATAACATTTAGCAAGTTATTACTTTTCTGACTATTCTATTTTCAGGCGCCGAAGTCAGTTATAGAAATGATGTATCGGATTCAAATGCACTTGGACTGCACTTTTGGTTATTAATGCTTTTGATAACGTCCGAAAGTTAAATTAAGTAAGTTTAGTAGGAACCCTGACGTTCAACCTAACCACAGTTGGAGGGGAAAAGTCGTGAAAGCCAAGAAAATAAGGTTCTTGACCGATCAAAATAATAACAGAACACGTCTTTTCTTTTGTGCAGATTCCTAAAACGAAAAACACATCACTTAAGGTACAGTGGAGTTCAAAAATATGTTTACACTTTAGGACTTTGTCACAGTACATATGTTTATGAAAACGACTTCTACTTTCTTATAAATATGTATTGTGACAAGGTCCTAAAGTGTAAACATATTTTTAAACTCGACTGTACCTACAAAACTTAAACCCTCTCATTACAAAACGTGGTCTAAAATTAGTTATGGTTCAAAACTGATGCTGTCACTTTTATTTGTTAGTTTTATGAAAGTACAGTGGCCAGCACATCAAGTTACTACAATCTGTCAAATTTTCTCAGTTGATATTGAACCAAACACGTTTGACATAAAAGTGAGGTTCGATTGAAGAAATAGGGTATTTGACAAAAAAAAATTATGGGTTTAATCAAAAGACCTCTCAATTTAAGAAATATTATTGAAAGAATTGCTTGATTCTGATTTGAATCACCTGAGATATCACAACTTTAAAAGCACATATTTTGGGCAAGCCCAAAAACGCTCTATACAAATGGCTACAGGCAAGTGACGTCACACGCTTGTATCTTGTATGCGCGTCTAGTAAATTTTGTTTGGTAGCTATATCAAATGTTTCGTTTAAGTAAATGGTTTCATAATAAAAGTTGGTGGAAAATGTACGGGTAGTTCAATGATATAATTTTTTTTTTTTAATTGTATACTTTAAAAATGGACTTGCCCATGAAACTTTGAATGCTCATAAAACCAGCTAGACGTTATATTTTTAACTGAAAATGTTGGCCATTGGTTCTCATTTACCAGTATTTTGGAAAAGTATAAATATTTTTTACTATATCGAAATTAGTCAAATACCCTATTTGACAGATTGTAGTAACTTGATGTGCTGGCCACCGTACATACAAGTATCGCTTTTAAACTACGACTTAGTCTGTTTTGTATTAAGGGGGTTTCAGTCTATCCCACTATTGCACTAAGCTTTATAAAAAAATCTAATGTGAAATGTTTGCATGTCATGAACCAATTTATTTTTGACATTGGCAAATCTTTGCCCACCAGGTATTAAAATCCAAATTAATAAATTATTTTACAATGAACGTTAAAGATCGACGGCTGGGTCAGCCTCTTTTAACAATAATGTTTATGTTTTTACCATTTTTGATATATATAATTGATTTGTTTTCCGGTCTTTGGTCTATGTTTTTGATGTGATAATAATGAGTATTTTGGAAACATAAGTAATTATCATGCAAATATCGGTATTTTACTGGCACCAGCGGACCTACAAACCACGTTCAACAATAATCGTGAAAATGCAAAACCCCCAGCACAATGACGTGACTACTAACAAGTCAGACACCCCGTCACCGAACGCCGCAGAAGCAAACACTTCGACCGCCTCGCGTGCTCGGGAAATGCATCGACTAAACGGCGAAGAGGAACGCCGCCGCCGCACGCGACGCCAAATGGAACACTTTTAAAGCCGAAGCGAGGTTGATAGCCGGTGTGCCAACCCTACAGATTTTAAGAAGTAAAGTAACGTATACAATTTTTTAACTATGCTTCTTTTGGCGACTAGCATTCTGACACTTTGATCCTTGCCTTAAAGACTGAAAATCTAAGTATCTTCTTGTATACTATTTATAAAGAAGTTAAACGTATAGTCACCGCTGACACTAACAGGCAACTCGTAAAGGCAAAGCTTGTGCGATTATATTGACTCCTAGCGCCATCTATTGGTACTAGTCTAAGTAATTTTATTTTTCTTAGTATTGGCGTGAGGACAAAGTTATATTCGACATACAGATACTGTCAAAAAAGTTAAAGTTCACTTTGATTTCCTAAATTAAAGATTAAAACCCGTGTGTAGATGTAAAATGTTCGAGTTGCTCATAGATTGGTATTAAAACACCCGTTTTTTTTTAAATCTCGCTGGTGTTTTTGTTGTTGTTGAGTTGGCAACACCTGTAAGCGGTTCATAATAGTTCACAAACAGAGTTATCTATGCAAACGGAGTAGGCCCTTTTTGCAACCGTTTTTGTTACGATAATCATGGCTCGGTTAGAGGTCACATAACTAGCAAAATAACATTTGGTAGCTCAATAAAAAGAACGGGGTCATCAGTTCTATCTACACCTAACCTTTTTTCAAATTCATTCATCAATTCATAAATCGTCTTTATGGACTTAAATTGAATAAAGAATATTTGGTTTCCATTTCTATTTCTAAAAATAAAATTTATTACCGTTTGATATTTTCCACATGTTAATAAACTAACGGCACAAAATAATTACACACAGAAGTTAGACTGACCCGATATTGAATTTAGAAGAATTCGTTGACATAATATGCTAGGATTGTTGCCCCGCATGATTACATAAGCGCGCGGCCTCTACCATAAACATCGACAGTTTAACAATCTTATGTCATAAGTTAGAATAATGTGGCCGAAAAGGCGTTTTTGCCCGTTAGTGCGCATGCGTGAGTACATGACATATTTTTAGCTCTTAGTGGGCAGTCAGCCTTCTGTGTCAATATGTAGGTATTTTGTGCTAACGGCTTGAACTATCTTACGGCGACATAGATCATGTAAGAACTGATTTTACGAAGTCATGGCTAATAGTAAGCCAGTTATTAAATTGATAATTGTATTTTGTAACTGTATTGTGTAATCATGTTATTGCTTTGATTCTTTATGATATTGCTTTTTCAATAATTTTTCTCTGGTCCTTGACTTTGTTAACATTTTATTTTCTTTGTTTATATTGTTTTTTTTATTCTTATACTTATTAATACTATTATTCACATCATTAATTTATAACTGACTAACCTTATAAGCGTTTTGGATGGTGACATCTGTTAGTTTGTAATAAAAATTTAAAAAATAAATAAATAGGTATTACAAAAATCTTAACAAATAAACTGACCATTAGTTCGTTGCGGATCGATTTGCGCCTGCAGGATAGAGAAGCCAGGCGCGATGATGGCGGGGAGGGTGCGCGAGCGCAGGAGAGGGGGCGGGGCGCGCCGGCCGCCGCCCAGCGCCTCCGCCGCCGCCGCCGCTGCCGCCGCCGCACTGGAACAGGCACACTTGTTAAACATTGTTAAACATTTATAAAGATTACTTTATTTTATAATCGAGCCAAGGACTCGTGGCTAGGTACGATTACTTAGTTGTCAAAGTTGTTCAAAATGGCCTCGACTTTATATATATTCGAGCCAAAGACCCGTGGCACAACCATAGACTCTATATACGGGTAAGTTCTATATATTATAAGCTTGCCACTTATCGCTACTATAAACCAAAGGTTACGTCCATAATGATTACCTACTTGCTCAGTGGTTACGTCCCTGAGTTTGACAGACAGAAATTGCAACTCTTACCCTCAAAATAACGACGTCGTCGAAAATAATCTGCGAGACTTCAGGCTAATGACTGGCATCAAATAGTGCAAGATCGACTAAAGTGGCGTTCTCTTGTTTCTGAGGCCTAGACTCGTATCGGATTGCTGAGTTAGTGGAGTAAAAGAAAGCATCCTCAAAATAATGTTTGTTGCATAGCTATATGACGATTTATTTTTACATTGTGAAACAGGCTCCTAGAATGCCACCCTGACAAAAAACAAACAAAACGTGCTTATAGCCACACTGCTAATGCCAAAAGAGACAGATGATAATGTACCGCCGTGTCAACTATTTATCATCTCCACATTCGTGAAGACTTATCGTGTAAAATAATAAAAATCCTCTCATTATAATGAATTGTTTTAACATATAATTAGACAGACGAAACAATATATTTAAAAACAAATGCCCCATCGCGGAATTCTACAATACTACAATCAATCCTTATCATCAGTTGATTCGTCTACTGATCTGCCCCCTATTTCATCAAAAATCATCTTTAAATTTTCACAGGCTTAAAAAAACGTCATAGTTACACATCTAAACACACTCATTAGGCAGCTAAAAAAATAACTTAACCTCGTTAGGTTGGTAAGATTAGCGTCAAGTTACAATTACACCTCGGCATTTTCTCCAGACGGAGCCGCTGAAACCAGATCTGCGTAATGTGCTCCCTATACCCCTTCATCGTGACAAGGGCCAGGGCCCTGGAAGGTCAAGAGGCGTACAAGAGATCACTAAAGAATCATATAACGACAGCTTGTAATGGCATTAATTTGAAATAGTCTTACACTCCGAAACTACTGGTGCGATTTGAATAATTATTTTTTTGTTGATAGTCCATTTATCGAGGAAGGCTATAGGCTAAATAACATTACGCTATGACCAAGACGGAGCCGCTGAAACCAGATCTGCGTAATGTGCTCCCTATACCCCTTCATCGTGACAAGGCCAGGCCTGGAAAGGTCAAGAGGCGTACAAGAGATCACTAAAGAATCATATAACGAAGCTTTGTTAATGGCATTAATTTGAAATAGTCTTTACATAACTAAAATAAATAATAATAAATTGAGACAACATCACATACATTGTACTGGTCCCAAACTAAGGTTTTCCCTTGTGCTATGGAAACCAGAAACAACGAAGGAACTACAAACACCCAGACCCAACACAAATATCTGTTTCATCAACAAACATTTGTGTCAGTGCGGGAATCGAACCCGCGACCCTTACGTCTCAACCGGCGCTCAAACCATTGCGCTAAACGGGTCGTCAAAATGCAAAGAACGGGAACCTTATAGATTCGTCATGTCTGTCTACCTGTCTTTCCGTATGTGACAGCCATTTTTGCCAAAACTAATAAGAGCTACTCTATTGTTGAAACTTGGTAAGTACATATATTTTGTGAACCGCACTAAGATTTTCAGACAAAAATAGAAAAAACAAATTTTGGGGTTCTCCATACTTAGAACTGGAACATTTTTTTTATCCATCCCATACGTGTGGGGTATGGGACGGATAAAAAAAATCTAGGGATAGTCTTTAAAAAGTGATATTGAACTTTCGAATATCATGATTTTCTAATAGTTTAGTCTGACTAGTTTGTCCGCGAGAAAAATGTGCCCCGCTTTTAATCCCACGTTACTTCTTATTCATCATCATAATGCAAATAATTAAATTAAAAACAATATGTGTCTTATTTTTTATTTTCCACTTAAGTATTTAAGACGTCTTGTTTAGTGCAACTGTAGTCAATTCAACAGCTGGTTTTGTAGTTGCAGTAATATTGTGTATGATAGTTGGATCTAAAATTACAGTGGCATTCTCTTCTTTATCATCACGAACATGTACACTAACGAATACTGTCTCATTATTGCCAGCATCATGTGCACTCCTGCGCAAGTCTTCTTCATTTAATACACGCAGGGTTTTGCTTAGAACGTCGCTTTCTGTTCCATTAGGTTGCTTGCAGTTGTTAAAGAAAGATTTGCCTGAAAAACAATAATAAACAGATTGGCGCATTTGGTAGGTTGACTGAGTTGCTTATTGGTGTATTCTCAGGAAAAGTTGCGGTAGTTTATAATTATATTGTGTGTATAGGGCACGTTTCATTAAACGCATTAAGTTTGATCTGCCGAGTATAACTGACTTTTGTATTACCTACAAAAGTTATCAATTACCTAAAAAAGTCAAGTCAAGATATGCTCCATTGCTTATTTTTGTCGAATAATGTAATGTAATTTTGGACTTTCTCGTTGTGTTTATTTCTTAGGTTATCTGTATAGGATATAGAGATATCTATGAGTACTTCATTAATATTGCAGTATACGTTTGCATGTATAGTCTACGGCACGAAACAGCGGATAAGACCTTGAGTGCGCAGAAACCAATTTTTATAGAAAGTCTTCTTTTTTACAAGTGCGCAAAATAACGGTCATCACCATACTTTTGTGCCGCCAGCTGTAACTATCATTGATTCTAATACCCATAGCGTTAAGTGAGAAGACGTTAAGTAGGTATTGATAGAAATCCAAAATCCTAAATGTTGTCTTCTTCTTTTTGTCCCAGCCAATTTCTAAGCCTAAAATGTAGAATGAATTATCTATTTCTCTTACCAACGAACAAATTACTAAGTCCCGGGACATTTATGCCTCCATCGCCGACGCCTAAGTCCAGACGGGCCTTGCCCACATTAGATATGCCGGTCGCGTCCAGATTCAATGTACCTTTGTCTAGAAAAATAATAGGAAAATTAGCATTCTTTCAAGAAGCTTAAAAAGTAAAAATGTTATTTCAAGCTACCGTAAAAGACTTTTTTGTCCACCAATGGAATTAAATCTTTTGTCATAAGATAGATAGATATGTACTCTTTATAAAGCCCCGATGGTCTAGTGGTTTAAGTACCGGGCCGTAGCCTCGGGGTCCTGGATTCGATTCCCCGGTCGAGTAAAAAGTGGGTTTCGAAGTCCCTAATCGCACATAACGATTGGCGTTGGCTAATTGAACTCAAAAACTATACCGAAACCTTATTCCATGGTGAATATGGCTAAATGTACATGTGTTATTCATAACAATAATCATATACTTATTGATTTCAACCCCTCATCCCTCATAAGGAAAGTCCTTTAACCCTTTTGAGTCGACGGGGAAGGGAAAATCTTTCTCTCTGTGTTTTCTGTGATTGAGTACACAGATTAATACATAAATAACATTGGAACATAATCCATGTCAAAAAAGAAGGAAGACATGGATTGGATGATAAATATAGTGAGGGTTATTCTCAAATATCTGCTAGACGGCGTACAGCTGTTGGCTGAAGACCAACTTAAGACCATGATACCACATCACGAGTGGCGCGAGAAGAACCTCGGGCACAGAATACTTAATAGTACAAGGTACAGAAGACCCACTTCTAAAAACCGTTTATGGAAATAAAGACTCAGACTACTATAATCTAACGTTGAAATTCCGACCGCCCAGCGTTCAATGCCTACCATTATTCATACCTAGAAGTGCGTTCTCTTTCTATCGCAAGCAACTGTCGCGCGTGCGTCGCCGCTCGTAAACCCCGCACAACCGAAACGCAAGATGTGCGAAAACTACTTGCATCGTTGCGTAGCAACTTCACCAGCATTGGTTGTTTCGATCGTCAATTGTCATCATGTTCTAAAGTAACTAATAACCTTTTAGTTGGACTTCAGTCATGATATCTAGCGGATATTTAACAAGTCATGTCCCATTGTTTTACTCCTTTAAAGAATTTTGTACATATTTCCACAAAATAAAGACTTTGACACAGAAGGCTGACTCAGCCTTGATTTTTAATTTAGAAGAGTTCGTCGACATATGATAGGGTTGTTGCCCGGCATGAGTACATAAGCGCGCGGCCTCTACCATAGACCTCGACAGTTTGACAATCTTATGTCATAAGTTAGGATTAATGTGGTCGAAAAGGCGTTTTTGTCCGTTAGTGCGCATGCGTGAGTACATGACATATTTTTAGCTCTTAGTGGGTAGTCAGGCTTCTGTCTCAGAGTCTTTATTTTGTGGTATTTCTACCCATATTTTCTCCCTGGCTATCCCGTTAAAAGTGTTTTACCCTAGTTGTATCCCCATTTTTCAATAAAAACATCTTTGAAGGGCATTCCCATAATCTGGAGTAGATTTTGAATCCAAAATATTATCAAAATGATAATCCCAGAAACTCAAAATTACCTAAACCTCCAAATTTCAAAGTTAAATCCGCTTCACCCACAGCACTTATTCCATTCGCCTTCAATCTCAGATCTACATTACTCGGTAAAGATTCACACTTATTCGCCTCAAAGTGTCCGTTATCTGCCTTATCTGATTTCTTCTTCTTTCTGTCCCTGACTTCTTTTAATTTAGACTCCAACTGTAAGTGAAAAGCATTAGAAAATTAATACAAGTCGTGAAGGATGGCGACGGCTTACGTTGATTAAATTGACTCCTTATCTAGATTTTATTATGTATTTGCTTAATCAACAGTTAACAAGAGCTTTAATAAAATTCTCAGACGGCTTATAATTAATTAACAGTTTTCAGTTAAATAATTTCGTGTTTTATTCCCCTTTTATCTGATTGTACCTACATAGTTTATGTATGTTTTGTTTCAAGTTTTCCTTTTAATTGCAAAGTTTAAATATTTTGTGCACACATTATGTTTTTCTGTTTGAGAGAAAAGAATGCATTTTATTGCACCTTGCTTTATTTTATTTATTTCTGCAATGTTTGATACACAAAGAAATTGGACAGCCTTTGGGTACGAAGTCAAGTGTGTGCGATTTCATTGTTTTTAATTAAAAAAAATACGTCTCTATTTCTCTTCGTTAGATTTACCTAAGTACGAAAGTTTTGTACATTATTAAATTTAAATAACATTATGTAGCTAAGTACTTATTCAACTTAGCATTGCAAACCAATAAGGTTACAGTTAGGTCCTTTTACTGGCACGCATGTCATCTCTTAAGACGTCAAGCCACAATAATGATGATCTTAGAAAAAATATTGATCTTAGAATAATTATATACTTGCCATATCTAATAACGCATCTTTCTGCTCTAAAAAAGTTTCCTCGACGACGTCGTGTCGTCTTTTAGAGTCTATGGTCGGTTTGACGCTGCTTCCAGGGGTCGGAACGGAAGGAGATCCATAGCCAAAGCTTATCTACACAAAATTATAGAAAATTAGAAACAGAAATGACCTTATCTGATTTTTAAAGTATAAAAAAATATGGGTTAATGAATTAACTTGCATATAGTACTCATACATAGTTCTGCCTCAAGTCGGGTTTCTACAATCTGGTTTTCCTAACAAGCGTTTACATCATACATTGAAATATTACTCGATTCAGGGCCGTTAGTACTTTTGTCTTTACTTTAATAAAAAATATTTCTTAAGATCTTTTTTTTACTAGTGGCCCGCTCTCACTTCGCTTCAGTAATTCAGAAATGAACGAATAGATGGCGCTGTGCTCAATTACATCGCGCAAGCGTTTCGTGTTTTCGGTTTACCTATAAGCCTTGTCGTTGTCTATAGAAGTTATCTCATTATAAATAGTACTAGTGGCCCGCCCTCACTTCACTTCGGGACCGTAAATCAGAAATGAACCTATAGATGGCGCCGTGTCCAATTACATCGCGTAAGCGTTTCGTGTTTTCGGTTTACCTATAAGCCTTGTCGTTGTCCATTGAAGTAATCTCTTTATAAATAGTATAGAAGATAGATTGGATAAAAAAATCTTTAAAAATAAGATCAAAGTTTTCTTGTTTAGTTCTCCACTGAAGGGTTTTGCAGTACTACAATAGCTCTTGTACTTACTAATTAATTACTACAAACAAGGACTTAGTGGTTTCTTGTTCCCAAAAGATAAGGAACTTTACGACTGGTCCAAGATAATGTATTTAATGTTCTCTGACTTAGTTATTTCGGATTAAGATATACTGTGACCAATCCCAACACAAAACATGTTAAACCAGCGGTAAATTATTCTGCAAGGACCGGAATTGAATAAGGAATTATTCGTTTCGAAAAAGGTTAACAACTCCTGCCCACACGTCGAAAGTAACCTCAAGCACAGTATAGGGACTGGCCGGATGGCGCATTTGGTAATGGCCCTGCCTCAAACGCCAAAGGTCGTGGGTTTGATCCCCACCCTGGATAAACATTGTGTGATGAACACTTGTGTTTGTCCAGTGTCTGGGAGTTATATATGTATTAAGTATTATTTTTGTATTTCCTTTGTTTGTTGTCTGATATCTGTAACACAAGTGCTTAGGCTACTTAGTACGGAGTCAGTTCAATGTATGAGATGTTGTGTGAATTTATTAATTTCTTCTGTATAAAACCGGCTAAGTCCGGCTAAGTCGGACCCGCCAATTTTACAATTTTATTTTCATATTTGAGTTGATTGAAGGAAAATTATGGTTAACGATTTGTGACGTATTATAAAATAACTAACTACTTTTAGAATGTGTTTAGAGGCAACATGATAGGTATTTTCTGACACCATTTATGGACACGCTCTTAAGTTTGAATCATCTTTGCTTGCAAATTAGTCAACCCACTGATAATACGATCACTTTGCCACAAGCAAACCCAAAACAGAAACACAGATATTACCAGACACACGAGTAAAAGCCACGTAAGAGCCATCGACTGCCGCAGGAAAGAGGTCGAACGCCCGAGTTTACGATCGCTGCAGAAATCAGCGGTATAAATAAATACGATTTTAATGCATTTTACGATTGCAACGAGCGGCTGAAATGGCGTCCATTTTGGCCGCACGAGAATAGGTTTAAATCGCGACAAAGCACTCGTAAAGGCATGACTGTAATTGGTTTATCCATGTACATAGGGTGACCAGATAATAATAAAAATAATAAAGTCACACAACATCAGCCGCTTTCGGATCGCTTCGGTATGAATGGGCCGGCTTGACCGGAGTGATACCACGGGCTCACAGAAGGCGTGAAGCAGCGCCTGCGCTGTGTTTCGTCGAGTGAGTGAGGGTACCGGAGGCTAATGAGGTAAAGGTTGGCAGCGCATTTGTAAATGTTTACTGGTGTTGCAGGTGGTGGGCGGCGGCAATCACTCACCATCAGGTGATCCGTCTGTACGTTACTCCCTCCACGCTGGTCTTCCGTGAGGCCATAGGATCACTCTGGTCGAGCCAGCTCAATCCGATCCTTTAGGAATCTTTTGATGAACCTTATACTGTTTACCTATAGATTTTGTAACAAGTAAAACTTCCTTTAAATGCTGTGAAAGAGGCAGCCAAATCAATCGGAGGGACTACATGAATCCGAGCAGCTCAGGACCAGGCAAAGGAGGCCTATAGTACTCAGCAGTGGGTACTACCGAGCTGATGAAGATGATGACGATACAGCCGAACTCCGCTTTATGGCCGTATACCACACAGCTCAAAATCAGTATCAAATGGCAGAACGTACCTACTCTATCTTATCCTAGCCGTGATCTCTTCTCAAAAAAGCACAATAGTGGGCTTAAAAGCTGACGTGGCCAGCATTTTTATAGTGTTAAAGAATTTCAATGTTTTTTTTCCCATAAAAACTGTCTTGCCCTACTTCGCGATTTAGTCAATATCGTGGGATTTCGTCATATTCCATAGACTGTCCACAAACTCATACTGACATCTGGTCACCCTACATGTAACTGAGTTTAGTTGAAAGTGGAGCCAACTTGTACAGCTACTGTATGAAATATTATGACGTCAGCGATGAATTCAACTTAGCACTTGCCTTTATAATGGTATTTTATTTCATACGAGCACCTACCTACTCCGAAACGAAATCCGTTTCAAATAACTTGTTTAAAGTTGAAAGTTATCCTTAGAAAAAAAACATGTGCAATATGATGAGCGCTTTTTGTGGACATGAACAAAGAAGGCCGAACTAAATCATAGCACCTTCATAACAATATTATAGTTAAAGACATTTCAGACGAGTCGTTTTACTGAACTAACACAAACGTTTGTTGATGAAATAAATCTTTATGTTGGCTCTGGGTGTTTATGGTTCCATCGTTGTTTCTGGTTCCATATATTTGTCACAATTCACAGCACAACTCTCTTTATGGAATATACAAAATATTATCTTCAAAACCGTTTTTTATGACATAATATATCTAATAGCAACGCTAACACCATAATCTTTAGAACAAACACAAAGGAAAATACACAAGTAAGAACCTTAGTTTGGACACAGAATATTTAATAGTACAAGGTACAGAAGACCCACTTCTAAAAACCGTTTATGGAAATAAAGACTCAGACTACTATAATATAACGTTGAAATTCCGACCGACCAGCGTTCAATACCTACAAATATTTATACCTATAAGTGCGTTCTCTTTTTATCGCGTAACTCGTACCTTTTCTGACAATATCAGGGTTGTCTTCTTTAAGAAAATAATATAATCTTAATATTAATAAATGCGTTGCTTCGTTGAGGGTTGGTAAAATCAGCCCAGATACCTAGATTGTGTTGTAGTAGGTATACCTGGCTATAACTTGTACTAATGTATTTTGTGTTGAGAGACTCGTATTATTATTATGTATTTTGAGGTAAAATGCAGGTGATAAGATATACCTACCTAGCAAAAAATAAAACGAAACAGATCTAAATTCAGTTAAATATTGTAATACCAATATTGTATAGCAACTAGCTATTCTATTGCCCACCTATGATGTTTCATTTCGTTAATATTAATTTCGGTAGGTAACTCAACTAGTTCTATCCGGCTAAAAATATTATATTGTTTACATTATTAGCATATAAAAACAGATCTTCGTCCTTTGGGAGCTTAAAATTGGATAGCAAACCGTGTTATTAAAGGCAAACACTGCACAATATTTCTTTGCCATTTTTTATTATCTATACCATTTATAGAGATAACTTCTATAGACAACGACAAGGCTTATAGGTAAACCGTAAACACGAAACGCTTGCGCGATGTAATTTAGCACAGCACCATCTATTAGTTCATTTCTGAATTACGGTCCCGAAGCGAAGTGAGGGCGGGCCACTAGTAGAAGATATAGAAGATTATACTGAGGAGTTTGTTCCAGGTGGTGACGATGGGTTCTTGAACGGCGGGTTCACGCCCGGGAAGCGCTGCGTCAACATGTGGGACGAGGGGTGCATCAACGGACAGATCCATTTAGCAGGTCACTTTAAAACTACCTACAATTATCCATGATAATATTAGTTACTTAATTGGAAAGAGTGTCTGTCTTTTTTTTTATAGTATAGGAAGGAACGAGCAAGCGGGTCACCCTGATGGTAAGTGAACACCGCCGCCCATGGACATCAGCTACACCAGAAGGAGTGCGGATGCGTTGCCGGCCCTTTAGGAAGGTATAGGCTCGTTGCTTGAAGATTTGGATGTCGTACCGGTTCGGAAATACCGCTGCGGGAAATTGATTCCACAATGAGGAGTTGCGCGGCAGAAAGTGCCGTGTAAAGCGCACGGTAGAGGATTGCCAACCATCCAGGTGGTATGGATGGAACCCAAGTTTATGGCGTGTACTTAGTACGGTGGTGAAATTTGGCTGTCTGTATGTTTGTCTTTCTTTCACCGAAATGGAACGACGAATTGACGTGATTTTATAAGTGGAGATAGTTTGTAGAAGGAATGGAGAGTAACATTAGGCTACTTTTTCTAGCTCCCCCATTTTAGGGAAGTGGGGGCGCGAGTGAAGCCGCGGGCAAAAGCTAGTTAATTATAAAGAGCGGTCGTATCGGTACGTCGGTAAGCCACAAACAAAAGACGCGCGCGCGTCGCCGCTCGCTCGTGAAGCCCTACTGATTGTTCCCTCCGGAGGGGACGCCGCATGTACTTGTAAATTCGTAGATACACGCGGAGTGGGACAGGCCTGGTTTGGAGCCAAATCAATTTATGTGTGTTGTATCAATATCCATACTTAATATTATAAATGCGAATGTAACTCTGTCTGTCTGTCTGTCTGTTACTCTTTCACGCCAAAACTACTCAACGGATTAAAATTAAATTTGGTATACAGATAATCTAGACCCTGAAAAAGAACATAGGATACTTTTTATTGCGAAAAGGCGGTTGAAAGGGGGGTAAAAAGTAACTTTTACACGCGGACGAAGTCGCGGACAGCCGCTAGTTTGTTTATAAATAGCGCCTTAGCAAAAGTATTTCAATGTGATTGACCACTAGATGTTGACGTAAAAACTTATAAAAATAAATAAATGGGTCAAATAAATCAAATCGATCGTAGCCCCAAAACTGGGTCAGCCTGTACTATGAATAATTAGATGATAATAGTCCGTATCGTCTTCTATTCAAGTCTATACTGGTTTTTTTTTTTTTATTAATGGCAATGCCTGATTTTGGCACCTTTTTTCCGCTTTTACATCGACAAATATTTTTATTTTAATTTAGAATACTGTAACAAACAAGATTTATGGGGCAACTGTACCTCTAAACACAGTCCAAACGGAGTTATGAAGGTTAGAAACATAATATAATAATATTGTGAACTGGTTCTTTCAAATTAGCAAGTACACTTGTGTCTTTGTCTTGTGCACATATACTTGTACATTATACCTAAATGTCCTGGGTCGATGGCTGATCGTGTCGTTTTGCCACCATATCCTCATGGAAACATACTTTATTAACCCGGGCATGAAAAACCCAGGACTCTGAAATCTGTGGTCCGGTACTTAACCACTAGACCAAACAACGGGGCGTTAAACCTAAATGATAAATATCAGGTACTGGAACCTAAATGATAAATTATTTTAAAAATACGTTTTTTTTCATCAGTTTCCAATGAATTTAATATTCAAATGTTGTGCGAGCTGTAATAAAACGTCCGCATCTTTTTTGTCGCTGTGTGATTAGCGGCACGATTTCGTATTCTCGGTACGTAAAATTTCAGTATACAACAGCAATAGCTAGAATTCCACTGATTTTCGCTCTTATTTCCATGAACATAAAACTCAAAGCCGTCAGATCGGGCAATATTTTTTTGCTCTTGACTGTAAACGATTAGGATTTCGCAACTTGCGATCATATAATACGACCATAAACAGGAAATCGATGTTGCGAAATTGTGAATTCGCCATTTTATTTTCTTATTTCAATCAAACCTTTATTCCCCTGTCGAAAACCGAGAGCGGTAAGTTAATTCCCAGTTTTTAAATTGACCAAACTTTTTGCTTTTCCCTCAAAGACATCCACTAATGTACGCGTAAAAGTTACAATCACATTAGAAAGTTGAGATTTCGTTACCATTGTTTAAATCTCGGGTCCCGTTTTCTTTTGTTTGTTTAGCTTGTTAGTCGCTGATGGAAAATAACATGACATCTCATTACTCTCTGCAAATGGATATCGACAGCCAATAAGCGTTGATCACACGACTCGTAATTAAATTCAGCTGACATCATTCAAATCACAATTGAACTAAATCACGAGGCAGAATCATAATTTTCGTTTACAATAGTAGGTATAAAATATTAAAACGGACATTAACGCGACGTTAATTCCGAGGCGCCCAGTCCGCTTGTGACCATGGGCTGCTGTAACGCAGCAGAAACGTCAAGCAATAAGTTTATCTTCTATATCTATACCATTTATAAAGATATAACTTCTATACGTCATGTTACCAAGGCTTATATGCAACCCGAAAAGACGAAACACTGCACTGGCGCGCGCGATGAAATGGACACCCAACGCCATCTGTCGCGAACTAAGTACTACGAAAATAGCAAAACTATATCCCGAAACGAAAGTGGCGGCGGGCCACTAGTGTGTTTATAAATTACCGACGCGTTAATTCCCATCCATAAATATTTTAGGTTTATTAAGATTAATCTTAGTCATTCAAAAAAAAAGTGAGTAATGACGTACTCGTAAATGTTTGCTACATTATGTTTACTAAGCAATAAGTGGTACTTAAAAATGAGTTCAAACGTGACCAAGTACCCATAGTTTTATTGATCATCATCATTAGTGGCCTTAATTGTCCTGAAAAGGTCACAGTGTTTAAGGGTGGCACCGTAACAAGAATTTATGCTAATACCTATCTTATTAAAAGGAAACAATTTGACACTCTAAGTTCTCTATTTAAATATGTAGGTAGAACTAGTTGTCTGGCCAAACAACTAACTCTACTATTCCTATTTCATACATGTGTAAGTATTTCTTTCCAGGACATGTTACATCGCTTGCTTACTACATTCCTAGGATGTCTGCTGACCGTTCATGGTCGGGACCCTGGGAGGACGTTCAAGTCAATTCCAACCATTACAGGATCTCTGGTTAATCTCGGCAAGATGGATATTTCGTTCCATTTCAACTCTAAAGGTAAAAGAACAAAACAACATCGTCATCATCATATCAGCCTACATCCAACCACTGATGAGTATAGGCGTCTTAATCACGCCACTCCCTATGGGCTCCTGCCAACCTCATCCATTGTTTCCTGCTACTAACAAAACAAACGAATAATAACATTTGACTATGGAACAGACATGATACGATATACTCGCCAGCACGCAGGTCAATGAACTCTTGTCACTCAATGTCAAATTGACCCTAATTTCTGTGTCAATTATTTTGTACTTGAAGCACACTTCAAATAAACGCTAACAGCATTATTTTTTTCTTTTCAGAACTCCTACCAGCAGTGACGGCACCGCACTCACTCTACTTCCCAAAACCAGAACCAATGATGGACGAGCCCTGTCCATGCTCCAGCATGAGAGGAGTCAAAGACCACGTCAGCCAACCCGGTGAAATGCTCAACAGGATCCTCAACAGCAACGACCTCTTCTCCTTCAACAAGGAACCTCTCTCCTCCACTCTTTGCTGCGGCTCCCACGAGCATGCCCAAGAGGAGATAGTCACCTTCGAATTCAGCCCCAAAGACGGACCTTTGAGTGCAAGCCCCTTCAATAATCCGAGCATTCCAAGGCTGCCCTTCATTTTCGATAATCTTCTCCCCAAAAGACCAGCTATGACCCCAATAATACCTGGCAAACCTAAAGCTGTCGAAATTTTCCTCTTCCCGAAGAAAAAGGATGCCTTCGTATTCCCGCCGCCCCCAAAGAAAGATTTCGTCAGTAAGGATAATATTCAAATAGTCGGAGATAAGGTTTTGAAAAACGATTTCAAAAGTTTGAAATTCAGACCATCTTTGCCAATTAACTTCCAATCTAACTCTGTGAAGAAAGATTTGACAGCTCAAGAGAAGAATGAGACAGTAAAACAAACTGAAAAAGATGAAATAGAAGTAACTACTGCAACTAACTCTAACTCTCTTAAGTGATGTGAAAGAAATTAAAATAATAAAACTGGTATTACATAATAAGCGGAATAATTCATAACAGAAATAAATGATCTAACAAATAGATCAATAAAATCAATCAATGTTTTATTCGCAAAGTTGGATAAACTTACCATATATGCTAATGTACTTATAATAGTAATTAAAGTATCAGGGTATATACTGTCCCACTGCGGATGAAAGGCCTCCATCATAGAAATGAAGTCATAATTGAAATCACTATGATGGGGTTGGGCTTAGTAAACTTTTTGCTCGATTTGTGCAACGATTCAAACTGATTTATAAATGAATATTTTACTATCCCATCCCAAGAATATTTACTAACGATGTAGTAGAAAAACACAGATCCTACAAACGCATTATTCAATTGAATGATCAGAATATAATAGAAAACCTTTTCACATTTGATCACGGCATAAATTAGTTGCCTCGCATTGGTATCGTACAGTATTTTCCCTTACACACTCATTTTTGTTCAACAAAAGCCATTCGAATGCGATTCGTTACGAAGGCGTAATCGATGTTGAACAAATCGATGGAACAATCCATAATCATGCAAACGAGTTTTATTAAATATACCAGCATACAACCAACGCTTGTACAACAATGCTGGCTTTGCCTGTAGACCATTGAAACCCAGCAATGGAGATGGAACACCTCTGATTGGTGGAGCTGTATTCGTAAGCGTAATACGTGATAAAAATACGTAACAACATTGTAAAGGATGGTTACAGTAAAATAAAGTCAGTAACTTAAAAAATGTTTATCATCATTGTAAATAAGTTGTAATTTCAGTGCTGGTTTCGCACATAAACAATTACCTTCGGGCGGAAACCGTAAGGACAAACGCCCTAAAGGAATCATACATGGAATTTAGATGCACTTTAAATGCGTCTATATAAACTTGGGAACAAAGGACTCAATCCTGGAAAGAAAGAAAAATGCAAAAGGAGGTCTGCAGTTAATCAGTTCAAACAGGCTTAAGAAGAAACAGACAAACTCAAGATTGACAACGTGTAGGTAAGTGCTTAGAATTCCGGGCAGCTTGGAGATTGAGAGAATCACTACCACTAGTCACTATGAAAGATACTGGGTGCTTCAGTTCTGGGCAATTCCTGCATTACCTTCTCAATTTATCTGACACAAAACGAAGAAGAGTGCCAGGGTGACGATTCCCCAGGGAAGTTATTTCAAACAAGTTCACATTCTTACAGCTTGTCATCTCGCTCGAATCAACTACGAGAGGCTATTCTGATTGTTCGCCACTTAGATCAACCTATATGCCTTACTGTTACAATATTATATTGTGATGATAAACTCGTTTACATTTCAGCGGGCTGCGCTTGAATTTGTCTGCAGGTACTGGTGCTTAATGAGGCGGGACGCCATCTTGTATCGCAGATTTAGATATCAGCTTATTTTCTTCAAGAGTATTAAGTCTCGTTAAATAAGATTCCTTAACTTCATGGGTATTTATGGGGGCTGTAGGTTTGTAAATACCATATTTTGATATTTAATTCATAATTTGAACGCATACACTTCTTGCGAAGTACATATTGAGCCAGATCTGCAGAAGAAGAAGGAGAAGCTGTTAAAAATCTCCGATGTTCATTTTAGATGATTAATCCCTGCCGAAAAGACTCACATTTCGTTAATGTTGCGTGATATGTTCGAGTATATTGACCAGTTAAGACTCTCACAAACGATCTAACCTCTAAATGTTAATGAAAATATAAAAAAAACACTTACTGTTTCTCCTTCCGCTGCTGCCTCTTTTTCTTGAACGCTCTCTTAACCCTCAGAAGAAGGAACGCGGCCCGGTCTATAGTTAGCACGGAGGGCCGCTTGGCGGCGCTAGGCTCGTCCATCCCCTCCTCTTCGCTCGCTTCATCGCACAACCTCAGGCCGAGCCATCGTTGTTTTGTGGCAGTTCTCGTTGTGCTGTCAAACGGAGCACACCTATCACTACACCGGTTCACGCCCGTCGCATTTTTTAATAATGAAAACTTTTTATCAAAGAGGTTGGATTTATTTACACTTTATTAACACTTTGATAGACACAAATGAGACTCACTTAATTCACAATGCACTAATTCAACACCAATCACCTGAAACAAAAAGAAATTATGGTTAAGCAAACAACAACCACATAAATATATTACAGAAAATAAAACCAAGTTAGATACCAGACACAAAATAATAAATTTCGTTCGCAAAAGCTATTTTGCGGCTAAAATTGTAAATCAAATTCGTGATATTTAATTATATGCCCAATTTTAAAAAACCCACGCTGGATGAAATTTTAATAACTGTAACTCGAATCAAATCCTAATTTTCCATTCTAATTATTGTATTTGGTGTAAAAAATACTACGATTAATTCTATAAATCCTAGTAAATCCCCGCAAATAGACGTCAAAATTACAACAGTTATTAAAGTAACAAGGGTGGGAGTCGAACAAGACCATGAATAATTCATAGAACCAATCACGGCTCTCTATTATTATTTAATTTGACAAAACTTAACAGGCAAATAGTTAGGAGAATCGTAATAGAATCAAGTTGGAGACTGCACTGGCTAACTATGAATATAATTATAATCAATGTTATGTACGTATTCGAATAGTTTTTACCAAGACACTTAAAATAAAGTCAATGTTACTTGGTAGCCAACCCGCGACATTATAATTAACGTTCTATTGTAACGTTATTGACCATGAAAGTTTTAAACAATAAGTATAGTAAGTATCACCAAATCACCTCGTAAATCGGGCTTGTTGCCGCCCATAGACACCCGCAACACCAGTAGAGACACAAGTTCCCCCCTATTGGTCCTCCGGTACCCTCACATACTCGGCAAAACACAGCGCAGGCGCTGCTTCACGCCGGTCTTCTGTGAGGCCATGGTATCACCTGGCGAGCCGGCCCATTCATGCTGACTCTCCCACCGCTTGAAGTCTCAATATAACATTGCGCGATTTTTTTTTCATTACTTATGTATTTCTTTATTTGTAGTTTTTTTACTTACCAAATCATAGAAATATAGAAAATTTATTACGAAATAAGTCGATAATTTTGTATTATTGAGCATGCCCCGTTACTTTAGGTAATTACTTTGCCTATCTTCCAAAATGGAACAAAAAGGACATCTAGCACTGTATATATTTTATCCCTCCTAATGATTACGACCCCTAGCATTAGGACGTAAAAGAAGATATCCTAACATCGAAGTCGAGTCACGTACGATCACGAGAAATTGTAGGTGGGAGCAGAATATTCACCTTGTTTCCTTGTTTTAAACAAAAGGGAAAATCCGTGTGAGAGGCCTGTCAAAGAGTACAAATTCGTTTACTTTTTTAAGACTTTCTAACGTTTAGAAGTAAAAGCACAGTAAAAGTGTTTCCAGAATTGAAAAAACCAGCCAGTAAGTAGATACATTTTGTACTTATCGCCGTAACCCAAAAACTTTTTCAAAGGCATAAAACAATTGATTTTCCATTGTGTCTGCTGTCTGGGCCTTACGAAGTCAAAGGTAACTTACTTTTCACCGTATACCGGTGAAAATATTAACAGTTCCTTTTAAGATCCCGTAACATTTTGTAAAAGAAAATATATCTATCATATCTTTTGCGCAGCCGCCTTTTTTTCAAATCATCATTCCATTGTGATTCAAGGCGTCCACGTTTTCTTACTTTATGTAACGGAATTTACTTCCCAAATATTGGAATACCACAAAGAAAAGTTTGTCGATTTCCTGATACGGCACATCAGGTACACACGAAGCCTTTAAATGGAGCTATCAAACCCATATTATTACTGGCAAACAGTCGTTCCGACCATAAATTACCACACCAACATGACCCCAATCTGACCCGTAATACAAAGAATATAAGGTGCACATTTGCATGGTATTACTTAAGACCCATTATGTTGGATTCCTGTTTTTCCACAGTCACTCATAAAAAGTTTCATAACCAAGGAATCCTGAGTGTCATTTTCCATAACGAAACGTGCCTGTAAAATTTATTTCGCCAGACTCATATCTGTTCGAATTATGTGGTTATTCTTTATCAACTTTATTGTGGTTCCTTTAAGGCTGGTTTACATAGGAGAAGCTAGCAAATAAGTCAGCCTGCCGAGTAGCTTACACTGTTTGGACGTCACATGAGTTACTCTAATATACATTTCCATATTCTTGCATTGATTTGCAAGAATATGGAACATTTCTGTTATTATTAAGTATAGACGGAATAACGCAAGAATTTTAAATATATTATGTACTCACTCCCGTCTATAATAATAAATGTTATAATGCAACGCGAAAATTTAAAGAACAATATTTCTGATTCTGAATTCATTGATCAAGTAATTTTTTGAGATACCTTCGCAGTATGTTTCCGTAGTACAAGGGAACAGACCTTCCTGTCAGAAAGTAAATATAAAAATCCATGTAGTTACTTGAGTATCAATAAGAATCAAATTTATTCAATTAGATAAACTGATTACATTTTTAATATAAAATAAAAATTCCAATTTAAATCAAAAGATATGAACTAAACAAATAAAATGGGCATTTACATTGATCGTTTGTGTCCATACATGTATGGAGTCGGTAGATCCACACTTAGCTAACTTATTTTAGCTCGACCAATGTAAATGCTTACGGTTATAAACTTAGTCATTGTTGCTTGCAAAGCCGTATTTGTTTCCTTAGCGTAACTCACTTAGACGCTGTGGACAAAGCTACAGCTAGTTTCCATTAAATAAATTAGTTATTACACAATCGTATGTATAAGTAGACCTTCCTAGTTCTCAATTCTGTTACCAAACAGGGTACGCTTGAACCTTGGTCCAGGTTTTAGTTTAATAAAAAAAATCTGGTAATTATACTAAACTGGCTCATCGTTACACACACGTTACTCGCGATGAAACTTTTTTTAGATGATAGGTGGCAGACGAGCAGATGAATCACCTGATGGTAAGCGATTGCCCATAGACACCCATAACACTAATGAAGTCAAGTGCGTTGCCAACTTTAAACCCCTTTCCCCTGATTTGGCCTCCGGTACCCTCACTACTCGGCGACAGCACAGCGCAGCCGCTGCTTTACACCGGTCTTCTGTCAAATTTATTCTTCCGATCGAGCCGGCCCATTCATACCGAAGCGTGGCTCTCCCACGCAAACTGCAAGCAATTGAAGAAATCCACCCGCACGAAGATTACGTCGACAGAGGCCTTTTAAAAACACGTCCATTTTTGCCTACGCCGCGTAGTCGCTACGAATACTTGCTACGTCGTAGCACAGTCCATTACCGCTAGATCCTACTGCTACGGCTAGTGCTACGACCGCCGCTTTAACAAGTTACGCTGTAGCCTGCTGTAACTAAGCAACTTTCTATACAGGGATATTTTTAGACAGTAAGTTAATTGGTTAAACTTAAGACATTGAAAAAATACCTAAACGAAATTTTAATAGTTAATGCAGTAATCTCTACTATTACCCTCCTATTAGCATAACTGATGCGACCAATCAACGTAACGCGGGGTCCATATTGTTCAAATATTCAGTTCGTCTAATGAAGGGGAAACTCCCCAGAGGTTGGAGAATACGGCATTAGAAATAAAATATACGGGTTCGAGTTAGCAGTCTTGGTTAAACTTGTAAAAATAATATGTGAGGAGTTGACCGCTGTTAATGTTGAAGTGAAAATACGTATTGGATATTAAAATATTTTAATTATAATTTTGAGTAATTACGGAAACTTTCGCCTCCAGCAGTTTTTTACTTTTTAAACGCACATGAATATGTTCTAGCCCATTTTAACCCGACTACGGCAAAGCAAAAGGAGGGTTATGATTTTGACCGGCTATGTATGTATGTATGTTCATCTGTTTCCACGTAACTTCTAAACTACTTATCAGAATTCGACAAATGACATATCATTATAAGCGTCTTAAATGTCCGCTGGACTACGCCTTTCCAAACATGAAAATTTATCTCTACATAGTGAATATTGCATACTTCAGAATAGTATTGTATGACATTATTGTAAATTGACAACGAAGGCTTGTTTTATACTTTTTCAACGTCGTGTTTTGTCGTAGTTGGGTTTTAGTTTTTTTACTTTTTTTTATCGCAATGTTTTATGGAAGTGGCATTATTTAAAGTGATTCCGCGATCACTTCAACGTTTCCTTCAAAGTGAGGAGGAATGACAAAATGTGCGAGTTGTAGTTTTAAATTTAAAAATAACCCCATTTTTCTGAATAGGTATATGACCACCGTTGGAGCCATAAAGTCCTTGAGTGGAGACCGCGACTCGGAAAACGTAGTGTTTGACGTCCTGCTACAAGATGGGATGACGACATTCGAAGGCTGGCTGGAGTGAGCTGGATGAGAGTAGCCGAAAATCGGGGGTGCCTATGTCCAGCAGTGGAAGAGCGTGGGTTGCTGATGAGGTATATGACTGGCCGGATGGCGCATTTGGTAGTGACTCTGCCTCATACGCCAAAGGTCCCCTCCACTTACAAATATATTAATTTGTGGTCCCCACCCTGGACAAACATTCGTGTGATGTTGTGTTTGTGTGATACGTACATAAGCAGTAGCAACTCATATGACATAACTGACTTCGTACTAAGTACAGTACGAAGTCAGTTAATTATATGAGATGTTTGAATTATTTATTATATTTTTATTTTCTTTGTCGTCATCGGCTAAGAATTTTCCAAAGCCAAAAGGGTGTAAAACGGAATCTCTCATAGAGGCCAGAGCCAAGAACAAAAGGCGCCGCGTGCGACTACAATGGCTCCTCACAATGTGCCGCGTCCGCGCCGATCTTAATGGACACCATTAAAAGGATAAAGCTTACTTGACAAATATCAAGTTACGACAAAATGAGTTTAGACTCATTAGATTTTAAGCTTGCTTTGTTTTCTTGATGAACTCTAAACTGGAGAGAGATGTTTCGTTGTGGTAAGAACTCGAATAACAATGTCTATAACAATAAAATAGTCAGCCGTACCTTATTATCTATGGTTTCATTCCCAGTAGCGTCCAAAAGCTGTCACATTGGAGCCCTGGTTACACCTTGGTTTGGTAAGACTGGCCAGCAGCGAAAGCGAAAGTCGCTTATCATCAGATTATGTTTGTCTGCCACTTATTACATAAAAAATGCAAACAACCTCTCGTCTGCCACCTGTCACATAAAAAAGAAAAACAAACAAGCCTACGGCCCAACTGATGGCATATACTTATAGTAGCCGCCGCTCATAGACATCAACAACAAAGCGCAATACAGTTATGGCACAGAAGACGTGAAAAACTACTTCTGTTCATAGAAAGAAATTGCTCTCCAAACTTTGTTTGGAACTTACTTTATATTATTTTCATTGTTAATTCTAATTTCTATAGTTTTTGACCAGAATCAATTTACCTTATCCGTAGATATAATATCTAACCGCGACATTAAAGCGACATTAGAGCATTTTGTTATAGCGCCCCAGTAATTGTCCAACTTTTAATTACTAGCCGAACTTCAACGGCCAGATTATTCTAACTCCCCAGGTCAAACTAAATATGGACCTGCCGGGCTAAGATGCGCATCGCGACAAAATTTTGTCGACATCCTTCTATCCCGCTCATCGCTCAGTCAGGTGAGCGAGAAGCAACTTGCGCCGACGCAATACGAGTGTCGACAAAATTATCTCGTGGTGCGCATCTTAGCCCGGCTGGAGCTTTTAGGCAAGATTTTTTATAGATGGGAGTTTGGAAGATGGATGTCCTTTATTTTGATCCTTTCTATATCCACTCTCATAAGTTATCATGAAGTGGTCATCACAAGGTTTTACCTGTAAATGTCCTTGATAGGTCGTTTTGCTACAGTTTTTTTTGTCGAACAACTCGTTTGAACATTCGCTAAGTTCAGGTAAGGCACAAAAAAATATAAAAAACTTGCAAATTTTTTTAACTTCAATTATAATCTACTGACAGTAAAACGTAGTAAAACTATTTTTGGTACTTACATAATTGATTGACATTTGTTTTTATTTACTTTTCTATTCCCATTTATTGAGCTTACTTCAGTCTTAAAAATATTGACACTTATCTTAATACGAATAAAGACTATCCATTAAGGTCAAATGACTTTGAGAGCGGCAGTAAGACAAACAATATAATACCTTGGCGCTGTTTTTCCTTGAATTTGTATTAAACTTCCAAATCTATCGCCGTCAGATGTTTGCCATTTACTTATTTTCTCGTAACAATTCACTTTTCCTTGAAGGAATGACAAAGCTTACCTAAAAATAATTTTCATTAGGTCGTTATGTTGGTTTGAAAGACTTATAATTGAAAATGTTTAATTTTAACTTAAGATACTGTTCTTGTGGAATTTGGTAGCTTTTCTTTCTATGATTTGTATTTGATTGAAAATCTCTAATAAAGTTTCCCAAACAGTTCAAAATTTTAGGGAACATTTGTTGAATGACTTTGTTAACAAAATACTTCGCAAATTGACATGTTATATGTATAGCAAATTGTCAGGTTTAAAGAAATTGTGTAGATAAAATAATAAATGATATTAATAATCCTACATCTGTGCCATAAATGTGTAACTATGTAGGTACGTAACCTCGTGTTAATAGCCAACGCATTACCAAATTAGGGTGATACTTAATTTGAGTGTAGCGTGGATTATTTTAATTAATTTCAAAATTAAATTGCAAAGTTACTCGCTCGCGCTAGATTGAAATTTTGTTGAAGCAGACTGAAGAGTGTTCATTACTCAATTTTGTAATGTGTAATTATTAATAGGAACATTACTTGTCTGTGCTGTATACACCGTTATATTTTAGTACCTAGTTTTAATCCTAAAGCTATAGTAATAGATAACCTGATATGAGGTTTTCGGGAACGGTTACTTTTTTTTTGTCTTTTCTTTTTTTAATCGAAAGCTTTTTTTATGTTTGTGTAGGACGCTCTATGTAAAATAGAGTATCAATGTCTGATAGAAGCTAGATGCAAGTAGTAAAAGATCGATCAAAGTGGCGAAAATTTGGATTTAACTAGCAGTGGACTACAAAAGGCTGATGAAGATAGTGAAATAATACAAAAATAGTTTTAATAAATGCTTTAAATTAAGCGCTAGACTGCATAAAAATACAAATTTCACTTTTACTGCATAAATATACAGCATTATTCATCTAATCTAACGAAAAACGTGTCTGTCTAGACGAGATCGTGCTTTCAACTAAACGCTCATACAAAAAAGAACTATCAAAACTAAACCAATCTAGCCAATTCGGTAAAATCTCTCCCTCTCGGATAAAGTAAACCGTATCTATCGTATTTAGAAAATTTGTCATAACTTGAAATTGTAGCCCACTTGAATTGGCTGCCTAACTTAAACTCGCGTCAAGATATTGTAACGAGCTAACGGAACGGATAACGGACGGAGCAACTGCCACCGCCCATAGACGCCAACAAATGGGTATTTGACTAATCTCGATATTAATAAAAAATATTGATACTCTATCAAAGTATTGGTAAATAAGAACCAATGGCAATTTTCAGTTAAAAATATAACGTCTAGCTGGTTTTGTGAGCATTCAAAGTTTCATGGGCAAGTCCGTTCTTAAAAAAATAATTATATCATTGAACTACCCGTACATTTTCCACCAACTTTTATTTTAAAACCATTTACTTAAAGGAAACATTTGATATAGCTATCAAACAAAATTTACTAGACACGCATACAGAAGTTTGAGTTGTTACGTCACAATTCAATAGCCATTTGTATAGAGCGTTTTTGGGCTTGCCCAAAATATGTGCTCTTAAAGTTGTGATATCTCAGGTAATTCAAATGAGAATCAAGTGATTCTTTCAACGATGTTTCTTAAATTAAGGCGTCTTTTGATTAAAAACATAAAAAAAATTAGTCAAATACCCAATTCCGAGGGAGACACAAGTGCGCTGTCAACCTAACCTCATTTTATTAATATTTAAACGAAGTTAATTTTAATAAACAGTTCTTTATTTTTATCTCGTTGTTTTACTTACATAAACTCCACCACTTGTGACACCACTGGTGTTGCAGGTGTCCATGGGCGGCGGTAATCGCTTACCATCAGGGTGTCTGTCGGCTTGTCTGCCACCTATATCATAAAAAATAAAAACTCCTAATACCCGCCGCACACGTATTGATAAAAATAAATTATGTCTTTAGTAGCGTGCAAAGGCCAAGTTCATTACAAATTACTTCAGCGGGTCCCTCAGTCAATTTCCCCGTATCTCTGTCGCGTCCAGTCCCAGATACAGCACTTAAGTGAAACGGCACCATTTAATCTGTCAAGTGTTGAGCTCAATTTATAGCTACTATAAATTTCGCGGACTCCACTATTTTTGCACCTTCATTTCTTAACTTTATAGGAAAACTCTTGTAGTACTTCTTCAGATATTAGCTCATAACATTTTATGTTGTTAGAATGAATTACGAACTTTTCAAATAAAAGGATTTAGATATATCCGTGAATTGATGAGAAATGAGAAACTTTTAAAACAAAAGTTCCGTTATAAAACTGTAAATCGGAATGAATCGAGAAAAACAAAAGTTAAAATAAAATATATTTTCCAATAGAGCACTTGGAATCTTAAGGTCACGATGATGCTTGGTTGATAATTTAGGAATTGGTAAGTCTGGTAATTACAAAGATCCAACTTCCATCTCACCTTTGCTATCTTTAGGAAAAAACAACACCAATTGCGTTAAGAATACATCGCGAAATAATTACACACAAAAGAGTGGCTCGAGCTGTCCTTACAATCGAAGAATTCGTTATAGTTACAGTACCTTTTATCTTATCGGATCTCTCCACACGTTTAATCTGTCATTTACAGCGAAAAACGACGAAAGGGCTTTCCCCTTTATTATAAAACGGACAAAAAATAAAATAAATAAAAATCACTTTGTTGCTCAACAATACCTTTTACATTATAATAAATAAATTATTTATAAATTAAACAAAAGATAGTAATTGCTTCAAAGAAAAGTTAGTAATAGTCTATTCCTGCAGGTAATCTGTTTTAAACTAAGGGTCGCAATGTAGACAGCCTCTCTCTCTCTCTGTGTATAAATTATATCACTAATAGTAGATCTTATATTTTGAATCGACTTACTTATTTCGAATGTAGGTATTGGTTTCCTTTTCAAACGTGGGTTTCAACCTCTACAAGATCTTAAATTCCAACATGGCAAATTTCACAACATTTTCAATTCAATGGATTGCTAAATCACTTAAACATTACGAGAAGAAAAATTGTAAGGACGACGGAGATGCGAGAGCATCATCGCTGTTCCTGTTAGATACGATTCACAGACATAATTTCCGTGGTGCGCTAGATAATGGGCCATTCATAGTGAAGAGACTCGTTCAGAATTCATTTTTCATAATCGACTATTTGTGATACAAATGGTGTAGATACTCGATTATAAAAACACGTAATACCTACATCAAATATCCTCTTAGTTCATAGTCGGAACCTCAAAACCTGTTATGAATGAAATGGAGTTTGAGGATTCAGGATGAAAAGTATGAGGATATGGATAAAAGGATTATGCGGGAATGAGAAGCTCTGGAGAAGACAACACAGCACAAATAAGAACCCACACTCGTCCACTGCTGGACTTAGGTCTTCCCTAACTGTTAGTGGTCGCCAACAACTAGAAAAAACAATTCTTGAACCTAAAGACACTCGAGGGGCATCACTGGGCTGCCCTGTTACGCACAACTCTGCTATCTCAAAAAACATAGTTTTGAGAAAAATGGCTTTGAAGTTTTAAACAAACATTTACTTGTAGCGTATTAAGGAAACATGCTATATAATTGAAACTGACAGATTAGGTGTGTAAATGCTTCTAGAACATATTGACATATATATTTTTTTTATATCTATAAAACTTAATTTTTAAATTGAGATAAACGAGTTTCGCATAACCAGAATTTCATACAAATGTGGTTACGCGTCGTGTGATAACTTAAGTTAGAAGAGTTGGGTGCAACCAAAACACACGATGCAGGGAAAGCCTATCTATTTTATCTATTTAGTTGTATTAGATGCGTCTGACTAAAAGGCCCTGTTTTCTGACTAGTGGTTAACCAATTGTCAAAAAACCTTAACAAATTGGTAAATATCGCTGAAATGTATTTTTTTACCAATAGTTAGCTGAACCAATAAGCCATTGCTAATCAACGAAAGAGGTCCTGGCGAACCACCCACCAACCCGCACTGGTCCAGCGTGGTGGGTTATGGTAAAATCCTCCTAATGAAGAAGACAATATTGCCTCGGCCCCCAGTTCGCGGCAGCCCTGCTATTCTGGTTTTGTTAACGACAGGCAGACAGGCAGGGGGTGCTAAGAATCTCCGGGATAAGGAAGGCCGCCACACCACACTGACCGAAGAACTTGACCAAGTGGTGAAAATCCTTCGGGACGAGGGTGCGAAATTCTGTGAGTGGTTACGTTCGGGCAAGCGGTCTAAACTTTCGAAAGAGACTCTGGGCCTAATGGACAAGAGGGGGAACGATCCATCAGTCACTTCGGCAGAACAACGGGCTCTGAATAAGTCCATCTCCAAGCTGTTAAGACGTGACCTCCGAAGCTTCAATGCACTCAATACAGAGAGCAATGGAGCAGAACCAGGGGCTCAAAGTCTTCGTACAACACCTTGGAAGGAGCCACCTGTCAAAGTTGACCATAACAAATGGAGAAGTCACCACGTCAAAGCCAGAGATTCTTTCGGAAGTTTACACCTTCTATAGCCAGTTATAAATTCAAAGTCAAAGTCAAAGTCAAGGCCCCGGGAGAAGACGGAGTCACAACCGAGCTTCTGAAAGCCGGCGCTGGAGGAACTTTTCTCCGGAAGAACTCTTAGGGCGTGGCAGCGGAGCTTGGTCGTATCGTTCTTCAAGAAAGGCGAAAAACCTTAATGAGGAACTATCGACCAATTTCACTCTTATGTCACGTCTAAAAGTTGTTCTCAAGAGTCATTTCGAATCGCCTTACACGAAGACTTGACGAAGCTTAACCTGCAGAGCAGGCCGGGTTCCGACGGAGTTATAGCATCATATACCATATTCATACAGTGAGACATGTTATACAGATGACCAAAGAATACAACCAGCCCCTGTGCATGGCGTTTGTGGACTAAGAAAAAGCTTTGACTCCGTCGAGAACTTCTCGAGGCCTTGGAGAGGTGCAAAGTCGATTGGCGATATATCGAGGTGTTAAGGTGTCTGTACGACGCCGCTAATATGTCCGTAGTAATCCAAAATGGCCAAACCGAGCCTGTCCTGCTGCGACGTGGTGTGAGACAAGGAAATGTTATATCTCCGAAACTCTTCTCCGCTGCGCTGCAGGACATGTTCGAAACACTTAACTGGAAAGAGCGCGGAATCAATATTAATGGCGATGTCACACCTGCGATTCGCAGACCACATCGTCATCTTGGCAGAAACCTTACATGACCTACAGGAGATGGTGAGCAGCCTGGCTGAATCTTCCAAACACATCGGTCTTCGGATGAACTTGGATAAAACCAAGGTCATGTTCAACGAGCTTGTTGATCCGGGACTGGTCACAGTTAATGGAGTACCTCTCGAAGTTGTCCAGGAATATGTCTATCTAGGACAAACGCTCCAATTAGGCAGAAACAACTTCGAGAGAGAAGCTAATAGAAGAATTCAGCTAGGCTGGGCAGCGTTTGGTAGGCTTCGTCAAGTCTTCTCATCGCCCATCCCTCAAAGTCTTAAGTCGAAAGTCTTCAACTAGTGCGTCCTCCAGGTCATGGCTTTCGATGCCGAGACGTGAACACTCACGGCTGGACTAGTCCACTTGTTTAAATTCGCTCAAAGAGCTATGAAAAGGGCTATGCTCAGAGTATCTCTGAAGGATCGCATCAGAAATGATGTAATCCGACAGAAAACCAGAGTCCAGAGTCACAGACATAGCCCACCGAATTAGCAAACTGAAGTGGCAATAGGCTGGTCACATTAGCCGCAGAATTGACAACCATTTGAGGCGTAAAGTCCTTGAGTGGAGATCGCGACTCGGTGAGCCAAGTGTTGGACGCCCTGCGACAAGATGGGATGATGACATTGGAAGGCTGGCTGGTGTGGGCTGGATGAGAATGGCCGAAAATCTGGAGAAGTGACGTATATTAGGTGAGACCTATGTCCAGTAGTAGACGATTGTGGGTTGCTGATGATGAATGACATGAATTGTAAAGAAATAAATGGCCGCAAGGTGCACGCTGCCCACTGTTCGGCGCGCATCGAGTGACCACGCGTAACTATTTCAACTTCAAGTTAACAGATTTAGATTAAGTAACAGAATTTATCGGTGTATGATGCCTATCTCTGTTAACTTCAAATTGAATGAGTTAGGCATGGCTGCAACGATAAAAAATTAAGTTAAACGAATTTGTCATATGAGTTTCTGGCTCATTGATACACTTTTTTTTTAAACTGTCTTTAGTGCCATATAGATCACACTTTTTAAGAGTATTTCGCACTGGTTACGCGTAACTCATCTAATTTAAAATAGCATACTTGTGTGTAACAGGGCAGTGGGCCATTCCGCGATACTGAGCCGTTTAAAAGAACAACAGCGGGAATCCCGGCTGGGTCATTTGTTTAATGTTTCAAGTTTTATAATGTTTTCTAGATGTTACAGAACTTGGACACGCCTCGAACGTTAACTCCGATTAAGTTACACTTTATGAGAGTTTTATTAGCTTTTGAAATTAATATTAATAGAGCGATTACCGCTAAAGTGCTTCATTTAGCTTTACTAACTATTTAGAGCCGTTTGCACGTACAAGTTTAATCCTCAAGATAGTATCATTTTCAGTGCTTAAAATGATAACTAAATCAAGATTTAACTCATAGTTTAGAACCTAAGTTTTACTCTTAAATTAGTGAGTCGTTCTAAAGTTCTATACTTTGTAAAGTACTCGTATGTTTTATATTTTTCGAACATAGCTTGGGTTTGTGATCATCCATCCGCATTAGGCAAGCCTGGTGATTAGGCCTAAATTCCATCATAGTAGCGATGAAATTTATTTCTATCATGGTGGTAGACGGCAGTGCAGTAGCACAGTGTAGGCTGAAGAATATATTTTTTCTTTCTTTATATGATAGGTGGTAAACGATCAGACGGATCACCTGATGGTAAGCGATAACCGCCGCCCAAAGTGGCAACCAGTGAAGTCATAAGTGCTGGCAGCGCACTTGTGACTCCACCTTTAACTACTTTTCTCCGATTGGGCCTCTTGTACCCTCACTCACTTGGAGAAACACAGCACACCGGTCTTCTATGAGGCCGTAGTATCACTCCAGCCGAGCCGGTCCCTTAGTGCCGTAGCTCTCCCACGGTCATTATCTATACTAATATATAAGCTGAAGAGTTTGTTTGTTTGTTTGTTTGTTTGTTTGTTTGTTTGAACGCGCTAATCTCCGAAACTACTGGTGCGATTTGAATAATTCTTTTTTTGTTGGATAGTCCATTTATCGAGGAAGGCTATAGGCTAAATAACATTACTTTTCCACGCGGACGAAGTCGCGGGCGGCCGCTAGTCACGTATATTTCTTCTTTCTTCCAACAAATATTTATACTAGGTATACCTACTTAAAACGAATTATGTAATTAAGTCTTTGGGTCCCCTATCTAAGGGTTGCGCAGGTTAAACGACAATCGGATTAACAAGCTTATCCTATAAAGGAAAAGGATTAAGGTGTAAGCGAAATTCGAGTAATAATAGATAGGTTAACATAAAGTCAAGGCATATCTTATATGGTAATATTATAATAGGTAGGTATATTAGAGACCCGTTATAGATATAGAAAAATTGTCCTGGTTGATTGTACGAGGGACAACGTAAGTTTGATAACTAAGGTTTTCATTTGTACAGTGGCCAGCACATCAAGTTACTACAATCTGTCAAATTTCCTCAGTTGATATTGAACCAAACACGTTTGACATAAAAGTGAGGTTCGATTGAAGAAATTTGACAGATTGTAGTAACTTGATGTGCTGGCCACCGTACAATCGAAACCTAAAATAACAAAGCGACCACAAACACCCAGAACCAACACAAATATCAGTGTCATCAATAAACATTTGTGTTGGTGCGGGAATCAAACCCCCGACCCTTGCGTTTCCACCGGCGCACTCAAACCACTGAGCTAAACGGATCGTCTTTAATTTTGGTATTAGTTCCTAACTACCAATAGATGGCGTTGTGTGTCAATTAATTGAAACGAATGACCCAATGCGAAATGTAGGCGGGCCCCTAGTTTATTCATTAATTTATTATTGCATGCCGCTCAAAGTACCTAACCTTTCGAAATCCTACCCGGTTAAAAGCTAGTAAGAAATAAGGGCAAAAAGACGTTGTACCTAGCTTCTTAAATTATCCTTCCTAATTCGTTAAAAGCCTATCTCGTGAGGCGAAATAAATTTCTTTTAAGGATAAGCACCTTATTAAAACCTTACGCGTTTCAATCCATAAGCCTGAACTGAGTTAAGTCGTTAAGATAAAAAATCTTACAAGGTTCCGTTCAATTTGTAGGTCTTCAATATCAGACGTAGGAAAGACTAAGTACTTCTCTCCTCCCATTTCTTATCGTGTGGCTTATTAAACTTTGATCAAAACATGAAAAATAGTCTTTGAAGTTAGTAGTTTGATTTCAAACTGATAAAGAACAACCTTCATTTGTTACTTTTATAAAAACGGCAGCATCATATTTAAAACCCACGACTAATTATAATCTCAAATGAATCTTTTTGTATGTTTGATGGTGATGGTGATCGATTGCCGTCGCCCATTGTCACCTGCAAAAGTAGTAGAGTCACAAATGCGCTGGCAATCTTTAGCCCCCTTTCACCCCCATTGGGTCCAAAGGTATCCTCACTCATTGACGAAATACAGCGCAGGCACTGCTTCACGCTGGTCTTCTGTGAGGTCATGGTCGAGCCGACCCACTCGTGCCGAAGAGTGGCTCTCCCGCGGTAACGATGCGGTCACCTTCATTTGATACTTTTAAGTAATAGCATAATTTTTATAATAAGAAGAAGAGAGGATTATTGTTAGCCTGAGTTATGAACTGCAAATATCACTGTAAAATCCACAACTTTAGTTCACTAAAGTCAAGTGGATCCTCACTTGATCCCAATCAAATATCAGAAAAGCTCCCGAACCCTTTAGCAAAGGAACCCTATCTACCTCCGTGCTTGAGCGTCACATGAAAGGCTGTTTGTTAGTCAAAATTGGGTGCTGAGCGATCACCCATTGAAATGTAAAAAGGTTGCCCCCGAAATGCTAATGAGACGGGCAAGGTCACCTGCCGGTGATACTGGGTAATTTTTTTAGCAGAGACACCCGAATTACGGCAAAATAAAGTGGAAAATTTCATCAACGTGGGACCAAAATAAAGAAGGGTACGATGAAAAGGCTTGTAAAACCTAGGTAGCTTTTTTATAATACTGTGAAAAATGTGACAAAAGGGCTTTTTATAAATTTATTTGTAAAAGAAATATCTTTAAGCAGGCTTATGCATGCGAAACATAAATATAAATGCCATTTATACCGTATACATCAAAAGTTACGGTACTTTCGATATTTTTTTAACTCCCATTGGAGTACCTACATTAGTTTTTGTACTCTGTACAGTCTTACCGCAAGCATTTTATTTTCTCTTCAATTTAACTTCGTAATTTTTATCCGATACCTCAAATGTAACCAATACACATATGGTTGGAACAGTGGTCGCGTAACTTGATTTTCCATTTGCTAAAAGCCTTATTTTTAATCTTTGCAGCTTACATCCGTACGTACCTATGTATGTTGTTCGTTTTTCATGTCCCCAATTCAGTACGCTTTTCTTAGAATGCGACAGGTATATTCTCATTCGATACGGGATGGCTTCTTTATAAGCCGTCAGTATACGAGCGTTGAAAACGCTTCAAAATACCAGATGCGCTGATACGACCTTGCGGTGTATTGCCGAGACGTTTTCGTACCAACGCTTTTCAGTGGCCTTACCATGAGTTTGAAATACTATCCTCGCTATCGAAAACTATCGCTTTGTCTCTCTCATTGTGATGCATTTGAAAGAGACAGAGCAATAGTTTACGCTATGTCAGTTTTCGATGTCAACTCATGATTTACGCTACTGTTTCACAGGTACGAGCGTAGATGCGCGTAAACGCTCGTGCGGCTGCCAAAACGCGCTTCAAAAAAAGGAGCGTATAAAACGCTAGTCTTAAACTGCATTTATTGCGCATAACTCTTTTTGCTACTAATGTTTATCTGTTAACACAATAGCCTTATAAAAAGGAACATAATTTTTATTGAAATATTGTTTTAGTATCATTGCACGTATACATTTCAAGGTCATCCCTTTGTCAATTGAAATAAACATCAGCCATTCCATTTTATTCACAACAAGAACACAATGTGTCATTTAGGCGCAAGATAAATGTCATTGTGACACGCCCTGTACAATAGAAGTCTATAAATTACGTAGATATTTCATTCACAATGTGAAGAGAGACTTGGAGAATACTCTTGTACTAAAAACGTGACCGAATGAGATTAGTCGTAAAAAATCGGCCAATTGCGAGTTGTACTCGCCTATGGAGTGTCCTGTAGCCTTACCATGAGTTTGAAATACTATCCTCGCTATCGAAAACTATCGCTTTGTCTCTTTCATTGTGATGCATTTGATAGAGACAGAGCAATAGTTACGTTATGTCACTTTTAGATGTCAACTCATGGTAGCGCTACTGTAGCAGCAAGTAACTTTTAATGTTGTATTTTAGTCTATGATGAAGGCCTTTGTCCTGCAGTTGGATGTGTATAGACTGATACAGAGGTGCTTGGAAGGAATGGAAGGCTAGTTCAACTGAGCTATATATAGTTACTAGCGGCCGCCCGCGACTTCGTCCGCGTGGAATAGTAACTTTTTACCCCCCTTTTAACCCCTTACAACGCCTTTTTCGCACTAAAAAGTAGCCTATGTTCTTTCTCAGGGTCTAGATCATCTGTATGCCAAATTTCATTTAAATCCGTTCAGTAGTTTTGGCGTGAAAGAGTAACAGACAGACAGACAGAGTTACTTTCGCATTTATAATATTAAGTTAGAATAGCACGTTAGAAATAGTTAATATCCTCGAATTAATTATAATAGTCCGAGTTAATATTTTATCCAGTCTCAGCTAATTTCCTGTACGCACTCAACTAATCCATTTCATTTAGTTCTGCGCCGGGCAGAAAAATGCAACGGACATCGTTAGTGGAGCGTGAACATTTAAGGAGGCTATTTTGAACCACTCGCTAATACGGCCAAATTAAAATGAAATTATTTTTTTTATGTGATAGGTGGCAGACGAGCAGACGGATCACCTCATGGTTAGCGGTTGCCACCGCCCATAAACACCGCCAACGCCAGCGGTCAATGTTTTCGTCTTAAATAAAATTGCGGCAGTATTATCGCTTATAGTTATCTCTTCCAGATAACATTGGGTTAAAAGTGCTTACAGTAGGTACTTAAGTTTTTTTTCAATGGAAATTATATATTTCAATCAATTAGGAACATAAAAAACTGAACCTACCTATTATAAACAACATCTCAGAGGGCAGGGGAGTAGCTGAAAACCAGCGTTGCCCGGGATCACTTCCTCGTGGCAACATCAGCTGAGCTCCCTTTGTCTCGCATAATATCTTACTACCTGTATTTTTTACTTTTCTCCTGTTTAATAATTATGTTTTAAAGAGACAATAAATATATTCTTATTCTTATTCTTATTATAAAATTAGCCTACAGTTAATCTTTGTTTAATCTGATGCTGTCACTTTTGATAGTGACTTTTTTAACAATCATTTATAAACTAACTTTACGTCACTAACTTTCTCCCTCCGTCTCTGTGTTTGTAGGTATGTCACCCAGAGGCCAGTCCAATAAATTATGGTTACCACTTCTAAATAAGCAGTGGTAAGTGGAAATAGTTTCCAACGATACCGAAATACCCTCCCGGTGTCTACGCCCGCTTTCAGATGACAAACGGGTTCTGTAACTAAGCTAGAATTTATCCAGCACGTTTATTCAGGAGCCGGTAGGATCGGTTGACGCCATCTTAGTTTACGTAAACGCCAAGAAATGCTAATAGCTTTGTTAGGTTTTTTTTTTATGTGATAGGTAGCAGGCGAGCAGGCGGATCACCTGATGATAAGCAATTGCCGCCGCCCATGGACACTTGCAACACCAGTGGAATTACAAGTGCGCTGCCAACCTTTTGTCCCCTTCCCCCCGAGTGGGCCTCCGGTACCCTCACTCACTCGGCGAAACACAGCACAGGGGCTGCTTCACGCCGGTTTTCTGTGAGGCAGTGGTATCACCAGTATTATAGGTGGTATTTAATAACACAGTATTTATACCGGTATGTTGCCAGTTGACAACCTCGTAGGGGATTAAAATGTTGCCATATCGGTGTTTGATATCCACTAACGAAATATAGGTATAGGAATCTGCTGTGGACTTGACTGGTTTTGAAAAGTAGCTGCTGGATTTGCCTAGTTTTGACACTCGACTATCTTCGAAGTTTGCTCTCATAGGTCGATATGGACGTGCTTGAGATTGATTTACACTTGTCAATGTACGTGCCGGGGTTTAAAACCAAATTTCCAAATTACCAGATTGTATCAGAAATCAAGAAAAAGACCAGTTATTCCGCAAGCATCTGAAATTTTTATTAATAAAAAAATGTTATTATTCAGTGGACGAGTACGTAAATGATTAAACATCTTATAAACTTGATGTGTAAGAGCAATGTTAATTAACCCTAATTTTAAGCTAATTTTAATCTATATTTTTGTCATGTGTAGGTACATACATTGTGCAATATTAAATAAATAATTGATTTTGACCGTTATTTCTAGGGTTTCTGGGAACTTATCGTGATTTGGAAAAAAGTAACAGAATGACAACTGAAATTCAAATTTGTCGGCATTCATAGTTCAATTTCGAGTATGGGTGTGACTTGCCGGCGTTTGATATTTGCCTACACAAATATTGTTCAAAATTATTGGTATAATATGAAATTGTTATAGAGATGTAAATGTTCGTTTATACCAAGTATGATTAAGCACTGGGAATTTAACACTGGCATACTAGTATTCCTTCATCTGTTTATTTAAAAAGACCGTTTAATAAATACTGTTCCTGCCCTAATTTAATTTCATCTCACGAAAAGATAAAATGTAATAAAACCCCACTTTTACACACAAGCACCCCAATAAGTACCCGTTTGCGGCAAAGAAAAAAAAATATAACCCATTTCTGCATATCATATCTGCTCTAAATACAAGTGGAAGAGCATAAAAGATTGGTTATGCATAAAATATGAAGGGATGTTAAGAAATACTACCTACGATAGAGAATCGAAGAGGGTTTAGTAGTCAATATCTTATGAGCCTGGGAAAGGGGGGAAGTTATGGACTGATAATAATATTCTCGTACTTATTTGTTGCGTTTGGGGATTTAATAATATTGGCTGTTTCTGAATGTGTGTACAGTCAGCCAAACAAAATTTACCACAATGTATATGTGGGACAACTCGCTCGAAAAATTCTTGCCCGTGAATTTCAAGATTTTGTGGCTGGTCACTGTTTAGTCAGTATTATCATCACAAAAATATTGGTTAGGTTAGGTTAGAACTGTGACCAGCCGAAAAATGTTGAAATTCACGTGCGAGATTTTTTCGGGCGAATGGATAATGTTACTAGGTATGCCAAATCGCTTGAAATGTTGTCTCAGTAAAGCCTGTATGTATACAAACACACTAGTTTTTGTTGTTGTCAAAAATACCTAGTAGTTTTGATTTTATAGGTATTCAAAGTTTTGAAAAATATCGAGTCCCGCTAACAGTCACGTGACCCCTTGTGACGTCATGTCACATCGCGCCGCACGGCTCGCTTCGTATCAAGTCGCCAGCGGTTATGTAGGTAGTAGGTGTAATAGCTCGAGCAGTGTTTTGTTATGTTGGTTTGCGTTCGCGTTAAGTTAATAGTTTAAATAATAGTAAATATTATTCGATTAATAAAATGGATGAAGGATTCGAAAAGGGCAATCGGATAATCTACCTAAAATAGATGGATTAATAGTTGCGTATTATTTATCAACAAATAGTGATTTCGTTGCCGCCGAAATGCGAACTTTCCGTGCTACTACTTATGCTTAATAGTTTATCTGTTCTAAATTGTTTTATCAAAAAAAAATACCAAACTAATGTCGTAATGGAAAAATGCAACCCAAATAGTAGAAGTACCTACCTACCATTAAATTTTTAAGTTAAAGACAACAAAATATGTAGGTATTATAGTTTTGTAGCTATTGGTAGGTACGTATCCTAACTAATATTATAAATGCGAAAGTAACTCTATCTGTCTGTCTGTCTGTTACTCTTTCACGCCAAAACTACTGAACGGATTTAAATGAAAGGTATACAGATGATCTAGACCCTGAGAAAGAACATAGGCTACTTTTTATTGCGAAAAGGGGGTTGTAAGGGGTTAAAAGGGGGGTAAAAAGTTACTTTTCCACGCGGACGAAGTCGCGGGCGGCCGCTAGTGTATAATATAAGTAGGTAGGTACTGTTCTTCTTAATTTTAAACGAATACATACATTAAAATAAATAAATTGAGACAACATCACATACATTGTCCTGGTCCCAAACTAAGGTTTTCCCTTGTACTATGGAAACCAGAAACAACGAAGGAACTACAAACACCCAGACCCAAGACAAATATCTGTTTCATCAACAAACATTTGTCTTGATGCGGGAATCGAACCCGCGACCCTTGCGTCTCAACCGGCGCTCAAACCACTACGCCAAATGGGTCGTCATTCATTGGTTTATTGCACTTCCGCCAGCAGCTTCGCCCCAGTTTTCCTCGGAAACATTTTCCCAGGATTAAAATCCATACTTCCATACTAATATTATAAATGCGAAAGTAACTCTGTCTGTCTGTCTGTCTGTCTGTTACTCTTTCACGCCAAAACTACTCAACGGATTTAAATGAAATTTGGTATACAGATGATCTAGACCCTGAGAAAGAACATAGGCTACTTTTTATTGCGAAAAGGGGGTTATAGGGGTTAAAAGGGGGGTAAAAAGTTATTTTTCCACGCGGACGAAATCGCGGGCGGCCGCTAGTAGTCTTATATTATTCCAGACTTCGTCCAGATCAGTTCAGTAGTTGTTTTGTAAAAGATAACAAACACACACACACACACACACATACAAACTTTAGCATTTATAATATTAGTAGGAAGTAGGATAGGTACTTATGTAGATGTAGTGGGTTTGAACGTTACAGATGTATATTAAACCTTTTTTATTTGTAACTAGCGGCCGCCCGCGACTTCGTCCGCGTGGAAAAGTAACTTTTTACACTCTTTTTAACCCCTTTTTCGCAATAAAAAGTAGCCTAGTTCTTTCTCAGAGTCTAGATCATCTGTATACCAAATTTCATTTAAATCCGTTCAGTAGTTTAGGCGTGAAAGAGTAACAGACAGACAGACAGAGTTACTTTCGCATTTATAATATTAGTTAGGATTTTTTTACTTACAAAATAGGTATGTAAGGTCATTTTATTTATTAAATATAAATCTTTGAACAAATGTACGTACAGCCACACATTAAAGGATACAAAACTGTCAAATTTCTTCAATCGACTCTCATCTTACTGTCATACTCATTAGGTTGAATATCGATTGAGGAAAGGGGAATGCCCAAAGTTCAGAATAGTTTTGGCTGAAAAGCGCACACCAATAATTTTATGCGTAAAATATAGTATATAATGTAATTATTGTTGTGAGGTAATCATCAGATAAGTAAAAGTCGGAAATTCATTTAAAAAACGTTCTTTATTCATCGTCATAAACAATTAAGACGTCATCCAGAAATTGCGCAGGTACTGCTATATTACTTTCATGGCGAGCCCATCCCAAATACCAGATCACCGACAAGACGTGGGCACAGCATCCCACAGTTCGACGGCCTACAATACAATTGCAACAGTATTGTTGTATTGCTGCACAACCTGTATTATTACTGTTGATCAAGATCAACACCGATCAGATTTATCAACACAAATAAAATGCAACCTTAATAAAGTCAAAAACTAACCTCACGAGGTGCAATTTGACGAGTAATATCTTGTCTAATACCATCCACACGAGGTGTGGTATTTGTCAATGTGTGTGATCTTCTTCGTAAAAGCTACCGTCCACAGGAGATGCATACATGTGTATGACCAACAATTGGTGCACTTTGTTGATCTGCAGAAGTAGGCTGTCTTATTTCACTCCAAGCTGCTGTCCAGCAAGAATAATTCTTGTTAATACCTTAATACTTTAATGTCGTCGCTTGTTAATACCTGTTGCAATGAAAAAGCCCATATAATACAATCATATTGTCCACTGTAAATTGTTAAACAATCAAAAGATATTACGATAATTATTTACCACTGATTAATCAATCTTTGAATGAGATTTTGCACCTCAGCGGTAATGGCGGGCGAGTGGTTGCGGAGGAAGCGGGAGCTGAATCCATGTTCAAGCCAAGGTCTTCAGGATTAGATCGATCACCGGAGTCCATTTTATGCAAATTCGTTGTTTTACTTAATAAAAATATTATACTCAATTTCAAAAGTTCAAAACTCGAGAGCTAACGTGAATTTACGTAAAATGACGTTTGACGTATTGTAAGTGGAGTTGCCACTGCAAATATAACAATCGATACCTATTGAATAAATGAAACAGTAATCAATATCGATTGTTTCAAATTATTAAAAAAATACAAAAAAAAAAATACATTCATATTGTTTTTTGTGTACCTAATTGGTGTCCTGGGATATTTATTTATTATTATTTTTTATTTTTATTGACTCCATTCGGCCTGGTGGTAAACAAATGGTAGCCAACGGTAGACAACGGATGAAGTATCCTCAGGGTATCCTATCCGTTGGCATCGCCATACTGGCCCGCAAGCGTGAAGCAAGGAATCTGTCACGACACTGGATAAAAAAGCGCGAAAGACGGTAACCTCTCTCTCTTTCTCAAGTATGGTAAACCCCCGCTGAGTCTCCGGTACCCTCACTCACTGAAAAAAACACAGCAGTTAGGCTGCTATTGACGTTTGGCATGTTGACATTTTGGGAAATTATGAGCTGCTATTAATTGTTCTATTTTGAATAAATAAAGAAAATAACGCCTAATATACCTAAGGACGCGTCCTTAGGTACTTTTATTTAGATCCTTAAAAATCGCCCCCTTGAGTGGTGGTGCGTACTCTAATCGATAAGAATCGATTTAATTGACGTTTGGCTCTAAAATGGCAACTCGGCTCTGCACTTCCAGGAAAAGAATGATTCCTGTGTTAGTAGGGTCAATTCAAAACTTATTTAGTGTGATAAATTATTTTGGACTTTAGGGGTAAAACGAATATGTTGACCATTAAAAATAATTAAAAACATAATTTTTAACCAAAATCTTTTATATGGGCGTGCTATGGCCATTTTTGGGCATCGTGCTTTATAGGTTGTGGTAATCTGATGTGTGGCTGACTGTACTAAACCTTTTTGGTTATTTGTATTTTTTTTCTAATAAAATACGTAAGGCCTTTTATTTTTATTTAAAAATTATTTCAAATCGGCAAGAGACACGGCAGGCGATGATGCTATTGGTTATATACAAGTAAAAAGAGTAGGTGATGTATGTAAATGAGTGATTATATTCTCTTTGTGTAAATATATTTGTCACGCCAGAACACCGCGTACGTGCTAAACCTTATCATTGCAGTTTAGAATGCAATGAAAAGGATCAAGAAGTTTTAAATGTAACCTGCGAAGATTGTGCCGCCAGCAGAGGTGGCTGTAAACATACCATAGCATTTTTAATGTGGGAACTATAAAAAAAAAAATCCGGCGAACTAATAGTCGTATTTTTACATTTAGGCACAACACAGTATTTCCTAGTATTTGGATTGGACATTTTTAAAGTATTTAGGTATAATTTTAACGGCACGGGGCGCGCGACCGCGAGCGGACTGAGTGAGCGTGGTGTGTGATGACGTCACAGCGCAACCGGCAGCCCGCGTCGTACGGTTTAAACTTGTTTTACTTCTAACTCGGAACTAATTGACATATCGAAGTAATTCTTTCACTAGTATTTTTTATTTTTGACAGAGAATATGGAGTGCTTATTATCAAAATTACTTAACATTCTTCATTGTCACTACCCCCTTACCTACTGCCCATTAAGGAGATACACAAGTTTTTTTTTCACATTGTTATAGTACGCTGGACTGTACACGGGCCCATTTCAGATCTACACAAAGTCAAATCTAAAGTATAAATAACAAACCAATCTAAACATTACAATACACCAACTGCAAAACTTTATAAATTGGCCTTTACTGTACACGGCCACATCAGTTACTTATGCCTTAGGGTGACCAAATCTCTCGTACTTTATGGGAACTTGCGTTTAAAAAAATACGAGAACTATATCTAAACTAAACCACCAAACGTTTCCGCAATGTAGTAATAATTCCGGCGCTAAGCTATTGGTAGAGTTTTGAACCAAAAATCCCGCAGTCGGTTTGTCCGCATTTTTGATATCAGCGTCTCGGAAAAAAATCATACAACATCTCATATCAGGTATTCGTATTGTATTTAAAAAACACAAATAAATTGCATTATAAACACACCATAATATAAACTCTGATGTTTAATAATGCGAAACTGACAGAAGTTAAAATGTATGGGATATTGATATTTGCATCTGCCAGTTTAGTTCGCTTATAAAAAACCGGGCAAGAGCGTGTCATAAGGTGGTCGAGTTGTATTAATAAAGTAAGTCGATTTTTTTTTCGAATGACTGAACTTTTCGAGAACGAGCCAGGAATCCAGGCCAGACGGACAGACAGACAGACGGACAGACATGACGAAACTAAAAGTCACAGTACGTCCAGGTTCGGCATATCATTGTTGATCGTCATAGCCCGCAAACCAACACTCACTCATGGTCTCCCTACTTTTACCTAAAATCCATAACATAACGAATCAGCCAACATTCACGCTCAAATAACTTCTCTTTTATAACAAACGCGCCGTTCAACCTTTAAGTAACACTCAAGCGTGTTCAATACATGTGAATCGGACCTTTAACAAGCAAAGTGTATTGGGATGAAAGGGCGAGGTCTTAGAAATTACTTTTCTAGGGCCAAAAGATCCGGTCGGAAGCAATATTTCCTATTGCGGGGCTAAGTGGCCCTCGGACTAGATTGAAGGGCCATCAAGATGTTGCGGGATCGCAGTTATCCGTTTTCTGGTATTGTGCGACTTTCAGCGCAGCTCTGGTAAAGCTCAATCGATCGATCATCGATCAAGGACATCGATCGATGGTGAAAGAAAATAGTCGATATTCATCTCGTATTTTACCACACAAACGGTAGGTATCCGTCGACTATTAAAAGCTACGAGGCCTATCGGTCACGTCAACCGATTGATTCAAACGATTAGTTCATCATCATATCAGCCAATAGACGTCCACTGCTGGACATAAGCCTCCACCAAGTTAGTTTATTAACCAACGATTAGTTAGTTAAACGATTTCTGTCAATCAATTAAAGGTGCCAGTTGACCAACTTCGATCAACGTTGATCGATGATCGAATGATTGTTGTATTTTTTGTCCAACAAACTCCAGTATTAAAAATGGAAGCCCTAACCGGAGGTGGCAATTCGGTTTTGTGGGGAAAAATCCTAACCGTTATTTATGGGCAAGAGGGCATCGCGGGTCGAAAGGACCGGGGCAAAAGATTTCGTAATTATTTACCAGCGGGCTGTCATTAAACAAGTAATGTTTCATTGTCTTGCCCAATGCTGCGTGGGCATTAAGAGTTTGTTTATGTACTAGTTAAGTAGCAGACGAGAGATCAAGTTTTGCGTAAACCGGAATACTAGGTACTTGGGAACAGGGAAACAAATCTCTGGCTAACTGGCTATGCTACCAGGTCCTGGTAGAAAGGGTAGACCCAAAAAGGTTTGGCATAACGTCGTGAGTGATGACAAGCGTACCATTAAAACTCACGACAATAGATGCTCAAGACCGTGCGAACTGGAGAATTTGTGGGAGAAATCAAAGATTTAAATCATCTTTGGGAGAAATGCGGGCCCTGAGTTCTGAAGCGGTTGGGACGCAAATGGGATAAAAAGCTAAGATGATGATGAGTTAACAGCGGAAAAGCATCATCTTTTTTTATTATTTATATGATAGGTGTAGCAGGTAGACGAATAGACGGATCACCAGATGGTAAGCGATTACCGCAGCCCATTAACTCCCGGAACAATAGTAGAGTCACAAGTGCGTTGCCACATTACAACTCCTGTCCTCCCGATTGGGCCTCCATTACACCATTGGGCCTCCATTGGGCCTCCATTGCCCCATTGGGCCTCCATTACACCATTGGGCCTCCATTACACCATTGGGCCTCCATTACACCATTGGGCCTCCATTACACCATTGGGCCTCCATTACACCATTGGGCCTCCATTACACCATTGGGCCTCCATTACACCATTGGGCCTCCATTACACCATTGGGCCTCCATTACACCATTGGGCCTCCATTACACCATTGGGCCTCCATTACACCATTGGGCCTCCATTACACCATTGGGCCTCCATTACACCATTGGGCCTCCATTACACCATTGGGCCTCCATTACACCATTGGGCCTCCATTACACCATTGGGCCTCCATTACACCATTGGGCCTCCATTACACCATTGGGCCTCCATTACACCATTGGGCCTCCATTACACCATTGGGCCTCCATTACACCATTGGGCCTCCATTACACCATTGGGCCTCCATTACACCATTGGGCCTCCATTACACCATTGGGCCTCCATTACACCATCCGGCGAGGCGGGCATTTCAGGCCGAAGCGCTGCTTCACGCAGTCATCTTGAGCATGGTATGTTTTTGTTTTAGGATAGGTACAGCAGACGAGCAGGTGATCACTGATGGTAAGCAATCCGCCGCTCATGGACAAATGCAACACCGTAGAGTTACAAGTGCGCTGCCAACCTTTATCCCCTTCCCCCCGGTGGGCCTCCGTACCCTCACTCACTCGGCGAAAAAACAGCACAGGGGCTGCTTCACGCCGGTTTTCTGTGAGGCAGTGGTATCACTCCGGTCGAGCCGGCCCATTCATGCCGAAGCGTGGCTCTCCCACAATTGTGAATGTGAATGTGAATTAAATTTGTGTGATGTTATTTATGGATAGCTCTGGTATTGGTGACTTGCGTACTAAGTAACTAATACAATAGGCATAAAACCGTCAAGTTTCAGGTCTCTGCGGTCTCGAAGCGGTCGTCGGTTACCGAGAACAATTACCCACAGTCTATGTTATTAATTAAATGCCGGTAATCCAATAGCCCTGAACGTGGACCTCATTGCATATTCTGTTGGCGTACAAACGTATATATGATACATTTTGCCGGCCTATTATTAATGGATACAAGGCCAAAACCTCCATTAAACCATTCGCATCTAATATTGAAGTCTGCGTGGGAATAAATTAACGACATTTTGTGATTAGCCATTTATCGCCTGATAATGATATTTGGGCGGTATAGAATCAAGTTGGATGGAATTACGATAAGGTCACTTCAACTAAAGGCCATTGGATATCTTTTGGGTTAAACCTTTAGGTACCTTAAGGTAAGCTACAGTCGTCTACAACTGAATGTGGCTCACCTTCACTTCTTTTCGGGACAGTATTTCTACTTTGTACCAACAGATGGCGCTGAGTGTCGATTGCATCGCGGTTGTGTTTGTACCTCTTCGGATCGTATATAAAATTGGTCGATGTCAATAGAATTTAACTCTAGTAGTTCACCCTCACTTCGTTACGGGACTCAAGTTCCAACAACCACAAGGCTTATATTACTATGTAACCCGAAAAGACGAAACATTGGCGCAATGCAACCGACACCCAGCGCCATCTCCTGGCAAATATTGGATCTAATAACAAAAATTACTACTTTTTTTTTCGAAACGAAGTGATGAACGGGCCACTAGTTTGAAATAAACAAAAAAGACTTCTACCACCCGCTGTCTTTGTTCCTAGCTTTCCTCCAATCTTTTTCGTCCACATTTTCATTCCAACACAAAGTGCAATGAAGCCTGCCAGTCCAGAGGCGAGCAGCCGCGAAAAATAGCGTGTTCTATATTGCCGTAGCTGCTGGCTCGCGGCCAATCAGCCAACATATCGCCCAGCTGGTATCCGCAATGCATATGGAACCTCGGCGAAGTTGTACTTTGCAAACTGCAAGTGAGCTATGAGTTTTGTTTGGGAGTAATAATTTGGAAAAGTATGGCAGATCTATCATTTCGCGTGAATGGGCTGACTCAACTGGAGTGGCTATGATATGGCCTTACAAAAATGCTTAGAACGAAGCTAATGCTATGTTTCGCCTAGTTAATACCCAAGGCCCATCCACTCCGCTTATAAACGCTCTTTGTGACTCCACTGGTGTTCTTGACCAGATGTTACACCTGCTTATCTGCCTTCTATCACACAAATTTATATTTCAAAAAGATACAACTACTGTTACTCTTTTTGTAACTTTTTCTTTTTCTTTTTTTTTGTAACATTTTTTTTCTTTTTCTCTTTTTGTATTTTTTTCTTTTTGTAACTGTTGTTGTTTGTTACTGTTACTGTTACTCTTTTCGCCGCACCACTGTCTTCTCTGCATGGCCCAAAGGTTAACTGGTAGAGAATACCCCCGGGCGTTAAGTTCGCCTATTGTTACAAATTTTGTGCAATAAAGTTTAAATAAATAAATACAATGTCAATGCGCTAAGTGTCTCCACCAATGAAGTCTCCGTTCGAAAAAAAAGAGTTTTTTTTATCATTTTCGGGAATTTAAAATGGTCAAAAATAAAAGGTACTGGCGGTATTTTCGGAATTCAAATACCTTATTAGGTACCCGTAACTACTAATAACAGTGTTGTTGGCATCACTTGTTCAAACGCCTTCAGTATAAGTAGAATTGTGTCTGCTCCAACAATAAAATATGTTCGTAGGAAAGAATATCCTTATAAGAGTATCATGTTGGTATCCATAACGTGCTTGGCAGAGTATATGAAAACATGAAACTAGACTCTATTCTTTGTATCTTACGTTTCCAGTTCTTTACGAGATTGTGTAGGTACCTTATATTTACACGGTATGATGTCTCGACCCATGCAATAGCGTGGCGTGGCATGCCTTCACATCACGACAACAGACACCAGTCTCGAGAAAATGCTACTGTAATAACATTCCTGAGTCGCTGCTATGTTCAATATGGAAATCAGCTGCTTTTGAGCTGTTACTTGGGTGGCAATCGTCCTATAAGACGTGGGGCGTGATATTCAGTTTCAACTCACCCAAATAGATAGCTGAGACGCTATATAGTTTTCTTTTTATGTGATAGGTAGCGGACGAGTAGACGGATCATCTGATGGTAAGCGATGGCCGCCGCCCATTTACACCGGCAACACCAATGGAGTCACAAGTGCGCTGCCAATCTTTAACCCGCTTTCCCCCATTTGGGTCTCCAGTACCCTCAATCACTCGACACACAACACAGCGCAGGCGCTGCTTCTTGCTAGTCTTCTGTGAGGCTGTGGTATCACTCCGTTCGAGCCGACTCATTCATACTTAAGCCTAACTGTGGAAGGGCCCTCCCACCACGGTTATACGGTATATACAGGGTGCAAAATACGTAAACTCGATGACAATTTGAATGTTATTGCTTTATAAGTAGTAGGTATAGTAAAAAATTATATCCTACTTAGGTATAAAGCAATAACTTCGGAAGCGATTAACTTACAATTTTACTTCATTATATCCAACTTGAAAAACGTGGCGAATCTTGTCGCAACGCTGGCGAATCGCCAACCTGCTGACATCATGCTCTTACCTGAGAGCCTACAATGAAATGGAATTTATGACTGGATCGTTATCCCCGTCTCATTCACACGTGTCTCTTTTGTTTGGGTGCGACAATTCTCGTTCAATACAGACGGTTTCGTTGTAGGCCTCTGTAAACCTGCTGGCTCAAGTGCATCTGCAAACTCTTCAGATTCTTGCCAAGTTGAGGCGCAACCAATAAAACGTTGCGATGTCAGCATATAGGTACAGGTCAACCATAGTAATTTGTTTAATAAATTCACACAACATCTCATACATTGACCTGACTCCGTACTAAGTAGCTTATGCACTTGTGTTACAGATATCAGACAACAGAGGATCACAAATATAATACTTAAATACATATATAACACCCAGACACTGAACAAACACAAGTGTTATCACACGAATGTTTGTCCAGGGTGGGGATCGAACCCACGACCTTTGGCGTATGAGGCAGGGTCACTACCATTGCGCCAACCGGCCAGTCTTGCTGTTTGACTCGTTGTTAAAAATGATGTTTATGATTTTGATCTGATATAAGTACATTATGTATTTCTTGTATGTGGGTATGGATGTTCATCTATTCCTTCATAACTTCTAAACTGGTCATCATATTTGGGCAAATCAGCCATTGGAAGCCACTTGAATCATCATCATCAGTCTGTTGCAGTCTAAAGCTTTCGCTACTCGCATCCAGCTCTTGCCAGCCATCCTGCGCAGTATTATTACATAATTGATTAGCCGCTGGTTATAGGCTACCTGAGGTCACGTTAAATTGACTAGACCTTTGGTCGATGCAGGATCAGCATGCATGAATGCTGTAGATCGACCAAAGCAGTCTTCCCAGTCATTATCATGGACTTTATGTAAGTTATCGTAGATAAGTTCGACGACGTTTTTCCGTCGATCCCTAAGTCGTATGGACATGGCATGGCATGGCGTATGGACATGGCATCATGAGACGATCTTCTTCTTTTGTCAGGAACATCAAGACAAAGGCTGGAGAATCCACACATATCCTGAGGTAAAGACGATTGTGAAGGTCATGTAATCGTCGGTGAGACCAAATCGCACGTTCTTCGCTAGCTCCACCTCAAATTTCATTACTAAGGATTTTTTTTTTATGTGATAGGTAGCAGGCGAGCAGGCGGATCACCTGATGGTAAGCAATTGCCACCGCCCATGGACACTTGCAACACCAGTGGAGTCACAAGTGCGCTGCTAACCTTTTATCCCCTCCCCCCCGATGGGCCTCCGGTGCCCTCACTCACTCGGCGAAACACAGCACAGGAGCTGCATCACGCCAGTTTTCTGTGAGGCAGTGGTATCACTCCGGTCGAGCCGGCCCATTCATGCCGAAGCATGGCTCTCCCACAGTTAAAATTATAATTTTATAAAACGACCAACTTTCCCTTCAACTTTACAACCTAAAAGAACAAACTGCATTGTTTCAATTTAATATTAAGCCCCTAAACACCCTCCGGTCTAAAAGACCCACATCACGTTGACATTTTCAATTAGAACGGGATTAAAAACGTTGACTGGCAATCATGGGGGCATCGTTAAAACAAAAACGTGTATCATAGGCAAAAAGTTAAATAAAGATTGGTTGTGACAGGTTTTCATTCTTGGCATTGTTTTCCAGTGCCAAAATGAGTGGTTTCGGATTAGCGTATTTTTCTGCGCGTATACGCTCGTTTTTGTCTTTAAAAAACTCGACGAGCGTATACGAGCGTCTTGCGGCATGTTCTCTTCTTCTTATTATTTAAGAGCATCGCTCTTGTCGGTGGAGTATCTTCAATTCTTCACTCGACTCTGCCAGCACCTTTCGTCTTTTTACGGCATGCTCACACGTGTCTTATCGTCGTTACGCCCAAACAGCAGACACAATGGAAAATCAATTGTTTTATGCCTTTTAAAAGGCTTTTGGGCTTTTTTTTGGTTTCAATTGCAATGATTTTCTTATTACGGTTCACGCTTGTACTAACTTAGCAGCGCGTAAACGCTGGTACGACTGCCACAAGACGCCTATACGCATTTCACAAACTTATACGCGCGTAAATTTGGTTTACACAGCTCTGCTTGTCATGCGAGCTACTTTCTACCTCACTCGAGTTACCTACTCGTAAGTGACATTCAAACAGTGCGAGTTACTGCGATTCTGTAATTTAAATGAGAAAAAAAGTACTTAATTATTTGTAAAACTATCTGATAGATATCAAATAGATAAATATTCAAATACCGTATAAGTAAAATAGCGGGAGTCGCCTCATGCTTTTAAAGCGCCAGCGCTTATGAACAATGAAAATGGTTGTAAGCGCTTGTAAGCGATGTAGGTTGCAATAAGTACAGGAATCTCCCGCATCTGGCAAGTTGGCACGTTTCACCACTTATAGGGTATTTAAATATGTGTTGGTAGGTTAGTGGATAGGTATGTATTGATCTTGCATCTCATAAGCAAGCACAAGCGATTAATCGACGATAAGTTATCAACCGATTATCCACTTAACAACTTTGTAGTAAGTAGATATATTTTGCAGGTGTGTCCCGCATTTTACAAATCAGCGTTTTAAGAACTCATGAAAGCGATACTCTATAATGCTGAATAAAAGTACGTGTGACGAAATCCCCTGTATCTCATACGGTAGCATTAAGGACCATAAAAAGGTTTTCCATGCGGGCTTTCACTCGTATTACATAAAGCTCTCGTATGCCGAATTGTTACAAGCAACTCCCGCATCCCGCCACCTAGGACCAAACTCAATGATAAAACGTCACATCTGTAAGCAACCGCGTTTCATATTATTTTAATTACCTACTTAGCAAGATAAGCGTGACGTCACCATCAGGAAACTTCGTGGAAATTAAAATAATGTCGTTAATCTAAGCTCGGAATCTTCACGTTAATTAAGCCCAGGGTTTGTCTCACCCGCATACGCTTCTATAATCAGCCACAAGCGGGGAACCACAAATTATTTGCACGGTGGAATGATCAATGTTAACTTAACGTTAATTTGCATGCAACCGAAAATATAGCCAGTTTGCGAATCAGGGGCTACTAACTTAGGAATTTGATTATGCCTCGCCACTCCAATGGAGTAATGTAACCAAAACAGTGAGGTCTAGTGAGCACGAGCGTCCATTTTGAAAAAGCATTTCAACTTACTATAATATGTAATTATAGTATGTAGGAATGGGCAGGTCATTACGTATGAAGGAAATCGTAGAAAAATGCTTTTTCAAAATGGACAACAGACTCTCACACATCTAGGCGTTGTTTCCGGTTGCTCAGGGTATCTTGACCGTGATTCAGGATTATGGGAGTTAACTCTAGTCGACTGCTGTCTGACCTTCGCAACCCTTTAACAGGAGAATCTGACGAACTGAATCCTGGTAAGATGTTACAGAAACCTTCCGAATCGTCCTCCTTCGGATTTTTTTCCCACGACCGAGCTAGAAATTCTCTTCTCAATCGTATACTACTGACGCAGTGGTCGTGGTTATGAAATGTCTGAGTGTTGGGTAGCGAGTTTGGCAAGACTTCTCCTTCGATCTCTGTTGGAGGCACTGCAGTGTACATCCAGTTATGGAGTATTTTGTAGCAGACTTATACTGTCTTTCCACCTTGTAGGTGATCTACCTCGGAATAGTTAACCATCCGCTCTTGCCCAGTTTCGAGGAGCTCCCGCTTCGGATGATATGTGCAAACATGGTAAGCATACGCACTTGCACAATTCGACGACACTCTTTGTTTGATACGAAAGGCCTTTCACGATGGAACTGTTAGTGCTGTGAGCAGTCCCTTTCTCTCTGAGCAGGTGTCTTCAGCACCACATTTTGAAGGCGTCAATCTTTTCGCGACATTTTTGAGCTAGAAATATGCACATAGATTTGAAAAAAATATAGCGGTGCATTCGAGCCACGAGCTCTCATACGGAAGGCGCGTTATTATCTAGTGAGTTACCATCGCTGTTTATAAACATGAGACTAACATTTAAAAATAGAGGCAAAATTGATAGAAATTTCACCGCGACCAATTCTATTTATACAACAAGAGGCGGGCGGGGTCGGCGCCCGTTCTGAGCGGTTTGCCTTGAGTTATGACCCCCTAACGGCAAGGAAGCGATGCTTCACGTGTAATAATTATCGTGTTTGCCGCCGCTGGAACACTTTGAAGATCGGTGAAAGGTTTATCGACGGGTGACATGTGTTTCAGCTTCCTTGGGCGTTGGGTAAAATAGTTTGTTTCGCCTCTTGTCGCATAGATTTTAAGAAATGAGCTTATCTTCCTATAAGTTTAATGCAAATAATGTTTAATGCATCCATGTTTATATTTAGGTTGTAGTTGTTTTAGACTGGCTGGATGGCGCATTTGGTACCCTGCCTCATACGCCAAAGGTCGTGGGTTTGATCCCACCCAGGACATACATTCGTGTGATGACCACTACCCTCCTGTGTTTGTTCAGTATCTGGGTGTAATATAATACGTATTTTAAGAACGTATTGCAGAACTGACAACCGTTGGGGTAAACGAGTTCTGGAGTGGAGACCGCGTCTCGGTAAACGTAGTGTGGGACGACCTCAGGCCAGATGGAGTGATGATCTGCGCAAGAGGGCTGGCTGGAGCTGGATGCGAGTAGCCGAAGATCGATGGAAGTGGCGAGCATTTGGAGAGGCCTATGTCCAGCAGTGGACTGCAACAGGCTGATGATGATGATGATGACGTATTTTAAGTGTTATATTTGTTTCTCCTCTGTTGTCCTGTTAAAGTTTAAACCTGGACCCTAAAAAAGGTTGAGCCAAGTATATTCTTGCTACTTAATCTCGAATTATGAAAGAAGATCAATAATGAGTAAATCGATCAACACATGTTATAAACATTGCAAAACTACTCAACACTATTATCTTATGCTGTGGGTCGTCCGAGATACAGTTGGAGGGACGAAGTCGCCAAGGACCTCAAAGCACTTAACGTGCACTGATTGGGCGGAATTGGCACAGTAAGCGATACCATGAGTTGACATCTAAAACTGACATAACGTAAACTATTGCTCTGTCTCTTTCAAATGCATCACAATGAAAGAGACAAAGCGATAGTTTTCGATAGCGAGGATAGTATTTCAAACTCATGGTAGTGCTACAGGACCGCAAAAAATGGCGAACTTATGACGTCGGAGGCCACGACGTAAGTAAGTAAGTATCATCTTATGCTTTACATGTCATCGTCTAAAAGAAATATTCCCAGGAAGCTCAGTCTAACAGGTAACATCCACCTTTTATGGTGAAAAACGTCCCCTAAAAAGGTAATTTTTCACTTTCATAACGTCAAAAGCGACAAATGCGGATTTACGGGCGGTTCGTAGCGGTGAGATAAATTTTCGCCGGGGATTACATGCTGATTAAAATTTTCATTTTACTGCCCATGGTTTCTGTTAGAGATTTAAAATTATTAAGTAGGTAAATCATCTTGCCTTAATTAGACATGTTATAAAATGTACCTACTTTTTAACCGACTTCAAAAAGGAGGAGGTTCTCAATTCGATCCGTATGTTCTTTTTGTTTGTATTGTATGTTACTCGATTTCTCCGCCAATTTATGAATGGATTTTAATGATTTTTTTTTTGGCAGGCCATCATTCAGCGGTGGTTCCATATAAATTATATCAAAATTGACTCAGACGTTTTTGAAAAAGCAACAAAAAGTATATTGTGGATGTAGTCTTGAAAGTCGGTTTTTTTTTTCAAAAATTATTAATAGTATTATTACTGTAGGTATTAAAAAGAATTAATGATGAGAACGAGATACTGTATATGTTTTATGCAAACAGATTAACTGCAAATTTACTCTTAGGTACTTTACTCAAACTCAAATAAATTATTGCATTATATGTGGTATTAATAAGATAATAAATAATATTAAGAACAGCACATGCACCCTGTAATGGCAAACATACTAATCATACTTTATATTATTATGAGTTCATTAAGTAATGAAATAGAGCATTAAACTAACTGCAATATTCATGTTAAAAATACCTACTTGGTCTAAAAACGGAAACTATTTATTATAAAATAAAAAAGCGTATCTTAGTTACAAAAGCAATAAATACTTCTTTTGTTTTTATTATCCAATAAAAAAGTTACGACGTGTTAAAGTTTTCCCAAAAAACCGGGCTGGATGAAAACGGCCACGCTACTCGGCGGCGAGGTCAGTGACCGATAGAACACACACACAATCATATAGGTAGGTACATAATGTATAATACGACATGTAAAATAGTTTTCTCTAATCGGCAATTTTGCCACTACATTATATGAGCACGCTTTACAATTTAACGTTTGGTTTAGTTACATATTTAACTTCTTTACACCACTTCTTCATTGTTGAAGATTGTGCTTTTCTTGAAATGCCTTTACTGAGGCTAGGTCTTTCCATTCTTTTCTATCTTCATCTTGTCTTAGGGCAATCGGCCAGCCACATAAATAATACCATTACACAACAATGAGACAATAAAAATAAATGCATTAATCATTTCATTCGAAGCTATAGGCCAAATACTCTCAAAATCCGTACAATGTTGCTGTGCAGTAAATCGCTGCATTTATAATCTAGGCCGTAAATCCGGAACGCGCCGGCCACTAACAACGAGCTACTGGCTATAATCCGCTCTAGCACGCATGAAATGGGCGCTATCGCTTGTGGAAAATACGCTAGATGGCGTATTGTTAGACTGAGGTTCAACTTCAACGTTGTTGGTTGTTTAGTGACATTTTGACTTCTCAGATCAAAAATAACCAATCACAGTGTACTTATATAAGGACCTCAGTTCTACACCCAACTGAGATCATTAAGGCTAATCCCCCTATTACAAAAAGTTTTTTTTTTTATGTGATAGGTAGCAGACGAGCAGGCGGATCACCTGATGGTAAGCAATTGCCGCCGCCCATGGACACATGCAACACCAGTGGAGTCACAAGTGCGCTGCCAACCTTTTATCCCCTTCCCCCCCGATCGGCCTCCGGTACCCTCACTCACTCGGCGAAACACAACACAGGAGCTGCTTCACGCCGGTTTTCTGTGAGGCAGTGGTATCACTCCGGTCGAGCCGGCCCATTCATGCCGAAGCATGGCTCTCCCACAGTTAAAAGTGGTCTAAAGTTGGTCAAGATTTGAAATTGATGCTGTTACTTTTATAAAAGAAACAGCATTAATTTTAAACTTTGTCTTACTTTAGTCTCCGGCATCATTCATACATTGTGCATATTTCTGCCATAATCTAGGCGGTGAGGGAATACATCGCAAGAAAACCTGGGGGTCTACTACGCCAAACGATATCGATTTATTCGTAATGATACGACGAATGCTTGTAAAATTTAAAAAAAATGTTGGCTGTTTGGTTTATTATTCTTCAGCGTGGACCATAAATGGCTGAAAAAAGTTTTTAGAAATACAAACGAAACGATACTCCTAATGATACCATCAGAGACGTCGTAGGAATGTTCGTCGATTTGACGTTTGTGGAGCTGTCAAATTCAATTATTCGTATTTTAAGCTGTGTTAGAGCAGGGTTTTTGTAAGAACTGTCGTATCGTTACGAATAAATCGATATCGTTTGGCGGAGTAGACCCCCAGCTCTTTTCAGATTGTTTCTGAAACGTACTATGATTCAGTTTGTGTACTAAGTACCCGTATAAGAAAGTAACTACTTAGTCACATTCAACACTGATATACGAGAACTTTCTCCCTTCGGACGAATGAATTATCCTAAGCAAAATTAAATTACTTTTACTATAAATAAAGGAAAACGGTTTATAAGACCCGGTTAGCAACTCTAACGGAGCCAGGTATAGTTTGAAGCTTTACTATTTTGAGTGGTAATCTTGTTTTACGACTTTAGTTTCTAAACCGCTTCGAAAACTTAATTAAATCTGAGGGTTAAAGTTTGCACGGCTTATAGTACAGTCGAGTTCAAAAATATGTATATACTTTAGGACCTTGTCACAATACATATTTATAAGAAAGTGGAAGTAGTTTTCTTATACATATGTACTGTGACAAGGTCCTTAAGTGTATACATATTTTTGAACTCGACTGTACAGGATAAGGATGAGTAAATGAAAAATGATGACAACGAGAAATGATGAATGAATGAAATGAAAATACGAGTAAGAATGAATGAGTATTAAAAAGATATTGAAAGCCTTTTTGGAGATTCCATTCTTGGGAGGTAAATGGGGGTACTAATCATTGTGTCTGTTACAATAGCATTTCTATTTAGGACTATCTAAGTAGAAATGCAATTTTTTATTTAATTTTTTTACGAGGTTGATTTTAAAAAAGAAAATAATTTCATTACTTAGTTAATGAACAATACTTTTGCTAAGAAATAGAAGAAAGTTTGAGTTTAAAAAATGTATCGAAAGTGGGCCACTAGCAACTTTACAAAAGTTTTATTTATTTATTTATTTCTTCTTACTTTCTTCTTTATTATTTACTTATAATAAAAAGAAAGTCATTATTGACTTGTACATTTTGCTAATCTCAATCCACAAAGCAGAAATATCCTTATGTCTCTGCTTTGGATTTGGATTCGGTTTCGATGCCGTCATCGAAACTGAAACAAGGCCAATCTTAAAACTAGCAAAAAGCAAACAAGTTTCAGCATATATCCAATCCCACAGGAGGGCAAGGGCCTGCTCCATCAAGTCATCGCTATTTTGATGGGATTAGGCTGAATCAGCACGTTTGCCTAACGCAGATTGGTGATCACAAACGCGAGCTACGAGTCTGTTCGACAAATTCGAAACATACTTTTTGCTCGACCCGGGACAACGAGATCATGACTCATTATCTAACCAATAGATTAAATAGCGTTTCCACAGAAGCGGAGCTGTGAGGAGTTGAGCGGAGACTTGTAAAAATTGACCAATCATGTTGCTCAAAATACCCATCTCATCTGTGATGAGCAATGTTTGTTAAATTTTTATGATTCTCAGCTTATAAAAATTATCTCCGGAGTGTCGCATTGGTATCCCCATGTAACTAACTGTCCTTATCATCTCCGAAGCGTGATAATTCGGCGTAGAAGGAAAGGTAAAGTGGTTTATTACATCCGGAGCCCTTCCCTGGCAATTAGCCGCCCGGATATTAATAACACTTGCCGTCTATTTTTGGGGGACTAAAATTCCCAAGGGAATACGGTCGCGAAGTTTTCACTTGACATTTGATTTGAAATTTGGCCGTTTTTGACTCAACACGATTTGAACAATCGGCAGTTGGGGTGGAAAGGTCTTGGATGGAGCGTGTCAAACAGCAGCGTGGCATCTGACCGTGGGAAGTCGCGGGAGTCCTGGTCAGACGTCGTGTGAGACTTTGGAGAGGCCTTGCCCAAAGTTTTGGCTGAAAGATGATGATGATTTGAAAAACGAGTGATCATTAATCAAATTACTCAATACTGAAGTATAGTTCAATTAAACTTCATAAGTAGGTAAGCTTTTAGAGTACTGAAGCTTGTTCAATGATATCCATAACGATCGCCGTAACAACCTAACCTTGGCGATTACCAACCTTACCTGCCTACGAACCATATTTCATAGCAGGAGACACACATAGAAAATCAATAAATAGTTTTCACTTTTAAAAAGGCTTTTGGGTTTTACGACCTTACAGATAAACTTTTACCTAAAGTCGAATAACTCCTAATGACTTTGAATCTTGACTATAAACTGCCTTTAACTTTATCCTTAAAGAAGTTAGAGGTCCTATTTACGTCGAAAGAAGTATCAAAGAAGCTCGAACAGGAACTCACAAGCAAATGTTTGCAGAAAGAAACTGATTGCGTGTGGGTCGAATGTCGAACAAACATTGAGTTAGGTTAACTTACAAACGAGTCGGAGAAAAGAGCCTTGGAATGAGCAAGTATTTAAACCAGCATAATACCTATGTATGAGAGATTGCTGGCCTTTAATTGTGGTCAAATACTTATCGCTTTTAAACATAAAGTGATGAAAAAGGTTCATGTAACGATATGATAGCTTATTAATACCAAAATATAGGTAAATTAAAAGTGATCGGTCTGCTTGTCTGCCACCTACCACATAAAAAAGAACAAAACCCACGCGGGGCCATAGTAGCATTCGCACCCACCACATGCATAAGTAATAATTATATTTAGTTCCTTTGGAATTTTAAAATGATATCTACAAAATGTATAGGTATACATACCACACGCAAAACGCAAACACCTGAAACAAAAGAAGAAATTAATTAATATATTTTCTAAAGTCTAATAAATTATATACGAGTAGGTGCTGTTGTATTGATATTATTATTATAATAGGTACTCGCTGTGTGCTGTACAAAGCACTGCATAATTATTATGTTTTCAACTTACAAATACGAGTATTAAGTTAAAAACATTTGAAAATTAGAAAATTAAAATCGTAACGCAATTAACTGAAATCATACCTTCAGGAAAAACGGCTAATTTTATTTCAGCTTCTATTGCTGTGGAGTCATAAAAACTAATAGTATGGAACTCATTGTTCCTTCAGACTGTACGAGACAAAAATAAAGCTAGAAAATATCGACTTTTTTTACTTTTATAGAGATGATAGTTCAGTACAATGGTTCAGTCTGAGTACCTACTTGAGCTCTATAAAGTAGTCCATGTACATACTTTTAGCACAATAATAATACTAATAAATATTTTTTATTGAAAAGTAAGTACAAGGACTTAAGTAAGTATTACATTAATGTGCTCTGAGTCCCACACTAGGATTCCCTATGTTGTGGGATTCAGTCTCATACGTCTAGTTTACAGTAGAGAAAAATAAACGAAGGTATACAATAATAATAAAAGAAAGTTACTTATATTAATTTCACAAGGTGTCTATTTCCAGGTGTCTTGTGTATGTGTGTGTGTTTGTAAGCATGTGCGTGAGAGTGTGTATATCTGGCTGAATACACCACACCTGTATCTATCTCACGCACGGTATAACCTCGCTCCAGACCTTGATAGGTAAGTGCTCAAAGTTTAGTATAAGTCTTGCTAGATTGAATTACGCCAGTGGCTTATCTGGCTAATTAACAGATAGTGTGATCATCGCATCAAAACGCTGCTGATGCGTGAAGTACGCGCGATAGGGCGAACTTGACGCCTCGTTGTTTTGTTGTCAAGGAGATTAAACTACAAAATGTGGAATCGGGAATTAATGATTTTGACTGCACGCTAAACGGACTGTATTTATATTTAAGAAACACACAGTTTACTTTTAGGTGTCCGCTTGTGACCACGGCTGCTGCAACGTAGCCGAAACGTCAAGCAGATCTTGTGTGTGTCGTGGAAATTTCTTGGATGCGAGTGGCACAGGACCGATCTGTGTGGAATTATCCACTACACTCGATTGGGGGAGGCCTATGTCCAGCAGTAGACGTCTATTAGCTGATGTTGACCACGATTAGTCAATTATAATAACATCATGATTTCCTGAAAGTTT